>CM047815.1:19541708-19714246 GCA_026214975.1 Gentiana macrophylla | reverse complement strand
CAATATAATATGCTTAGCAGTTTATATACCTAAAGATGATATGTAGTTGTAAAAATAAATTATGACAGAAATATAAATCAAATCATACACCACAACAAATAATGATTTTAGGAATAATAAACATGATGTCTTGCATGCAGTTTATCCTACCAATCCAAAGATTTAATCTCACACCTCAGTGCCGCCGACAGGTAGGTCAAAGAGGTGACGATTAAATTGAGACAATATCTCTCAACAATTAACTGAGAATCAGATATCACGATTTAATCGTTGATTACCTTCCTTTTTCAGCCAAGATATTTCCAAAAAATACCCTTCAGAGTGTGACCTACTGTTTCAAATTTTTAAGTAGACCCCGAAGGGTAGGTCGGTGACCCGATGAGTACTCAAAATCCTATCCTTTCGGAAACTAAGCCTTGAATTTTGATAGCGGTGAAGGCCATCCGAAGGGGGCCGAAATCAAAGAGGCACGAGGCGTCACCATTCTCTCACGGTGCTTGTGTTAACAGTAGAGGCCGATGGGTCGGGCCGATGGGTCGGTTGTCACCTTCCCCGCTCCCACACGTTATTTTGAAAACTAGGTAGTCTCTTTAGGATTTCAGAATTTCTAATAATCCAAAAAACAATAGATCATGAATATTTTAATTTAATCCTCCCACTAGTTTATCGGTTCCAAATACCGTCTAACTAGTGTCATTATATTCCCGATTTTCCAATTTTATGGATTAAAATTCCTTTCTGTAGACACTACACAAATAAAATTCACCAAGGATTTTATAATCCTAATACATTAGGACTTATGAATTTCTCAAGAATTTGAAAACAATAAATCACTAAATTTAAAGCCCCCACTAGTTTATCGGATCCAAATACTGTCTAACTAGCGACACCTTATTCATGATTTTCCAATTTATCGATTATTTAGAAATTTGTGTAGACACTGCACAATTAATAATCATCAAAGAATTTTATAGTCCTAATCTTGTCATGATAAAAGTTTTAGGATTGTAGAATTTTTCAAACAAATCAAAAAACAATAAATCAAGAAAAGCAAACACTAACTTATCGGTTCCAAATACCATCTAGTTGGTGTCCAATTTTTCATGATTTTCCAATTTTTTTGATTATCAAGGTTCTAATTTATGTAGACACTACATAAATAAAACCCCGAAGGATTAATGATTCCAAATTAAGTTTATCATGTGAATTTTATATCCCGATAAAATTCTGTTTCCTTTAATTAATTTAATTTATTTTTAATCTAAATTAATTATCGTGTTCATACATGCCTAATTAATGTCAATATTAATTTTCTACATGTATGCATATGCTAGGAGTGGAATTCGTGAATATGATGCATGGCATGGTTATATCACATATATAATCACAAAAAAAAAAAAAAAAAACGAAAAATAAACCATTTAGATGGATCATTGGTAACCATGTATCTAATCTAAAAAAAATATAAATATAAATATAAACCCTTCGTCCGCCCAGATTGTATGTATTTAATTTTTATGATCCGATTATTGAACAGAGATGTTGTACCCACGTTGGTGCTAGATGTGTCCTTCCTACTTGCAAGTGTGTATGTTCGATTCCCTCGCCTACATTATTTTTTTGAAAATCATTTTTCTCGAACAATTTCATAGAAAATGCGCCTCAAGCGGGGAGGAGAGAGTCGAACTTGGCTCTTCAATTTGGTGAGAAACAATTTCATAAAAAACGCTGCGCTCGGGAGGGGCGGGGAGAGTCGAACTCGGCTCTTCAGTTTAACGAATCAGCATCAGCGCCTTGACCACCAGGACGGTGCTTCAGGATGTTCCATCTTCTTCGAAATAAATTAAAAACAACTCGGCTGCTGCTTCCAAAATTTTTCTAGCTACTAGGAAATTAAATTACAAAAAAAAAATACATAATTTCCTATTCCCAGAAAAATTTGGGTTTACAATATATTTAACGGTAAACAAGTAACAACCTCAATCCATCTCGTCAACCAAAACATTCAACCACGCATATATTTTATAAACATATAAAAGATGCATTATTTATTCAATTCCACTCCTTATTAATTAGTTAAGCAATCAAGATCGCAAAATCGCTTTAACCTGTCTCTGATACCACATGCTGGATATACAGAAACCCGAATCCGGATCCGATCCATAATTGGATCGTCAAATCTGATTCACAGCACCGATCGAGACGCTTGATCATGCATAGTGGAAGCTACGAATAAATTCGCATGCGATTTTACCATGATATGATCCACATAAATAATTAACAATCTACAAGAAGGTTAGTAGATTTACCCAACCGGAGAGAAGCCGTGATCTTCCGAGTTGTATCTCCAAGCGACGACCGGTGGACGTCGATCATCGTCGTAGAACCTCTTCGAATATGCTCCAAGAAAAACCCTAGGTTTTCCTCTCTCAATGACTATAATGAGAAACTAATTTTTCTCTTCCTTTTATTATAATGTGGCGCCAATAATTGTGTTGGGAGGAACTCTCTTTATATAGGAAAATAACTAATCAAGAGAGAGTTATCATTTTCACAATACAATTACCTATTTCCCCATAAGGAAAAGATATTTTCCATAGAATAAGAGATAAATCCCAAAAAATCAATCTTTTATCTATTTTCCATTTTTATCTAACAAATAAATAATTAATTAATTACACATGTGGCATAATTTAGGAAAATTTCTTATCCTAATTTATCACAAAAGTAGGCGCCACAATAGTCATTAATTTAATAGAAAATGTATTTTCTATTTTACATATATTTACCAAATAAATAATATTGCATATTCATCAAATAGACCAACTATTTAATTTATTCTCGAGGTTCCATAAACGAGAAAACACTCGCGTGTTAGGAGCCAACCCGGGATCATGGACCTATAACTTGTAGCTACAATAAATCGAATAAAATATTCATCGATGTAACATTTCTACTCAACTTATTAATTCCGAATTACGCCCATAAATCCAAACCGAACTCTATCGATTATAGATATAACTTATTCTCAAAACGCCGAGTCGATAAGTGTCCATTGATATAATCATTACATACGCATTTAAGCCTCCATAGACTATCCGTAATGAAACGGGATATTTCCATAAACCTTCTTCAATACATCTTATCCTTAGTTACCATTAACCCACTAGTGATCAATTAGTTTATAACCAATACGAACTCCGCGGATCGATCAGTTTCTAGGATTAACAAATAAGGGATTGTCATTCTACTTCCGCAGAAGGAATGGATTCCATATCTCATGAGACACACACTTCTCACTCATTCCGCAATAGTGCCAACATGAAAGTTATTTGATCGCACTCTTAGTGATCCTTAACGAACACATCAAACCCTATCCACGAAACAAGTAGAGTATGCAATCACTTCAGATTAAGGTTAATCCATATATGATCATCTTGTGATTTAATGAGATTTCTCAATCATGGAATTATATGAGAAGCTCAGATTAAATCGGTCCAGTCCTTTATGACTACATCATATATAAATGCCCCACTTAGATAACCAATATCGACGGTCACACAGTAAAGTGTTCTGGGCGCATTAATGGTGGTTTAATCAATAGACCCCATACTTTGATTAAATTCACCACGGATATTGTCAGTTTATTATTATATCATAATCCTTGTATGTGATAAACATGCATATTGTCAGTTTATTATTATATTATTAGTAGTATTGAAAGTGTGCGCACATTTTGCGGGAATGGAACAAATTTTGTTTTCAGACATAAGCAACTAATAGATCGCTGAAAATTTATGCGAAGTTATGCGGAAGTTTTTTTTTTTTTTTTAATCGGATAAGAGGTGTATAAATACATTATCAAACATCTCTGAATTTAAGTGCCTCTTAAACTCTTAAGAATAAGTACTTAATTTGGTTAATTAATAAACGGCCCCTTAGAATGGTCTAACGTCTAGAAGTCCCTAATGAGCCTTTATGTGTAATGAATCTAAGTGGTTCGAATAAACACTTAAATACGCACTTGATGAGTCTAAAAACTAAAGCATGTTGATCATCGGTGAGGCATGTTTTTGCATAGCTACAAGGAATTATTATTACTTTGCAATGTCGATACCGAGAGTATTTAATATTACAATAGAAGAAGAGTTTATTGCATATAAATTTCAACATTTATTACACCTATTTACTGAAAGAAAGAAAAACCATAAATGCAAAAGCCTCCAACGGTTATAAAACAATTTGGATTATTTAAAATAATCCACACCTTAGATAGCTAATAAAGGACAACTAATCTAGGAAAAGAAAGAATCCTAGGACTAGTTATAAGAACTTAAGAGATAATAAAATATGAACAAGACACGAACAGATACATCCCTGTGTCATATTTCCATACTCCCCCTCAAGCTTGGTTGGAAGATATCAATGAGACCAAGTTTGCCGATACATGTAATCGGAAAGAAGCCAGGTAGTTCTTTTGTAAACATATCACCACTTGCTTCTTGGTTGGGACATAGGTTAGACAAATGCTCCCATCATCCAACTTTTCTCTCGATGAAATGTTTGTCTATTTCAATATGCTTGGTCCGTCATGTTGCATGCGCAAGATTGTTCGAATTGTCAATAGCGGATTTGTCGTCACCGTAGAGCTTCATAGGTTGACTAATGCCCTGATTTAATTCCTTAGAACTCTTCCGATCCATAGGAGCTCACATATTACAAGAGCTACTGCTCTAAATTCGATTCGGGCCACGCTTATAGACACCACAACTTGTTTTTACTTCTCCAAGACACAAGATTATCTCCAATGAAGATGCACCATCCTCAAGTAGATCTTATGTCTATGTTAGATCCTACCAATCAAGATCCACATAACCTTCAATGGTCATTCTTGAATCGATTGGAAGAGAATGCCCTTTCCAGATTCTCTTTAAGAACTGTAGAATTCTAAAAAGCGCTTCGATGGAGTTTTTCCGGCCGTGCAAGAATTGACTCACTTGACTGACTGCAAAGGAGATGTCAGGCCTTGTATGAGATAGGTAGATGAATCTTCCCACCAATCTTTGGTACCCCTATTTATAAACCAGATCATTGTCCTCTGCATTTGTAAGAGTAACAGAATTATCAACAGGAGTATAAGAAGGTTTACACCCTAGCATGCCATAGTCACTTGGCAAGTCTAGGGTGTAGTTTCTTTGATTAACAAGGATACCCTGATTAGACCTATATATTTCCATACCAAGGAAGTATCTAAGTTGACCAAGGTCCTTGATATCAAACTGAGATTTAATATAATTTTTCAGTCTCTCAATTTCATTGTCATTACTACCAGTGATGATTATATCATCTACATAAACTAGGAGGATTACAACTCCCCCTCCCTTCAAATGCCTGTAAAATAGGGTATGATCAGAGTGAGCAAGAGTGTAACCTCATTGTTTGATAATTTTGGAGAGTTTATCAAACCAAGCCCTTTGTGACTGTTTTAATCCATATAAGGATTTCAACAGTTTGCAGGCTGACGTTTACCAAATTTATGCTCAAAACCAGGAGGTGGATGCATAAAAAATTCCTCTTTGAGATCACCATTTAAGAAAGCATTTTTCACATCCATCCGATAAAGAGGCCATTTGTTAATGTAGCGTGGATAGTAAGATCTTCACAGTTGTTTAACTTTGCTACAAGAGCAAAATTTTATGTGATATCAATGCCAGGAGTTTGTGTGAAACCCCTAGCCATAAGTCTGGCCTTTAACCTATCAACAGTGCCATCAGATTTGTATTTCACACAAAATACCCATTTTGATCCAACCATTTTGGTACCTTTAGGTACAATTACTCTTTCCCATTTGCTGTTATCCATGAGGGCTTTTAGTTCATCAAGAATAGCAGCTCTCCATTTAGGATCAGCAAGAGCTTGAGTGATGTTTTTAGGGATAAAACATCATTCATATTTGCCAAATAACCTTTATAAGGCTCACACAAAGAAGATAGGAAACAAATCATCAATATGATGTTTAGTGCATTCCCGACCCCCTTTTCTAGTGGAAATCGGAGTAGGCACATGTAGATAACTGGTGCCTTCATTGTTATGAAGTTCCATACTTTCCTCAGATTGTTCATCACCATCAAGAATCTCTTCCCCATCATTTATTGTATTCTCTAGTACTTCTGGTTTAGGAGTAGGATCAGAAAGTTGATTAAGATCTGAACTCAATCTGGGAGGATGGACCTTTCTTTATCTGGTATAAATGATGACATCCTTTTGGATAGGGGCTCCAGGCATATCCTTATCAGATCTAGGATTCTCTTCTCTAGGGATTATAGATTCAGTCACATGCTCTGGAACAGCAGGAAAACGTGCTTTCTATTTCCAAGACAGTATCTCACTAATGACTAAAGGATCCTTAGGGTAGTAAGGGACACCTTCAAAAAAGGTCACATTAAAAGAGGTGTAAAACTTTCTTTTTATTGGATCAAAACACTTGTAACCCTTTTTAGTTGAAGAATAGCCAATAAAAATGGTTTTTATAGCTCTAGGATCCAACTTACCTCTAGTAGGTGAAAGATTATGGACTAAGGCTACACATCCAAAGATTTTCAATGGTATAGATAGTACTAACTGAGATTCAGGATATAAGCCTTTGAACATGTTTAAAGGAGTTTTGAAGTGTAGGATCCTAGAAGACATCCTGTTAATTAAAAACGCTGCAGTAAGCACTGCATCTCCCCAGCAGGTTTCTGGAAGATCCATTTGAAAAAGAAGGGCCCTAGCAACATCCAACAAGTGCTTGTTTTTCCTCTCTGCTATTCCAATCTGTTGGGGTATTGGTGCATGAAGTTTGATGCACTATACCCTTCTTAAAACAGAAGGGACTTAACAGAGAGTTAAGATACTCAATGCCATTGTCAGATCTAAGGATCTTTATTTTTGTTTGATATTGACTTTCTGCCATATAGACAAAATCTTTGAAAATAGAGTACACATCAGACTTATGTTTCATCAAAAAGACCCAACATAGCCTTGTGTTGTCATCAATAAAAGATATAAACCATCTATTACAACTAAGATTTGGAACTTTAGAAGGTCCCCAAACATCACTATGAACTAGAGAAAAAAAGAGAAAAACTCCTATAAGGCCTTGGTTTAAAAACAGACCGTGTGTGTTTGGAAAGTTCACACACTTCACATTTAAAAGACCTAGGATCCTTATTACAAAATAGATTAGGGAAAAGCATATTTAAATAAGCAAAATTAGGATGCCCTAATATCTGGTGCCACAAAAGGATGTCATTTTATGTATCAATAGCTTTATACACAGAACTAGAGTGTTGATTTTTGAAGAAATACAGTCCATCTTCCAGATCAGCACTGCCAATCTTCTTCCCTGATCCCTGCTCCTGAAATTCATAGTGAGTAGGATGGAATTTAGAAATACTGTTAGTATCTCTAGTAAATTTGATGATGGAAAACAGATTACAAGTAAGATTTGGAACATGAAGGACAGATTCAAGACATATATCCATAGATATTTGAATCTTTCCTTTTCGAGCAACATGAGAAAATGTTCCATCAACAATTTTAACTTTGTGCTACCCATTAGAGGGGTGATAGGTAGAAAAATGAGTGCAGTCCCCTGTCATTGTTGAAATAGTGTCCTAAACCCGATCGGGTTGGACCGGATCTGACCGGGTCGGGTTATTTCTACTATTTCTTTACGTTTATACATATATAACAAATGGCTTTTCTATTGTCATATATTTGTTCTTTTAAAGAACCAGTTATGAATTGTTATATGATGACGTCCTTAGTATTAAATTGTGACAGAGAAACCTTGATAGGCGATTATGGTTGATGAGATCTCTAATCACATTAACAAGTTTGATACTTAAATGTCTCTTGGCTGATGTACTATTAAATAGGGCATTGATAGTACGAATAGACTAGCACGTATTAGATGTGTTCTGTCTTTAAGGGCAGGGATAGATCTCGTCTATCGAAGTGTAGAGACACTTGGACTGTATGTGGACGTGTATTAGAGAATGCGTACGTTAGACTGACCCACTTACACTGTTAAGTGTCACACTATGTGATGGTTGTGTAATTATCCTTATGATACACATAATTTCGAATAATATATATATATATATATATATATATATATATATATATGTGTGTGTGTGTGTGTGTGTGTGTGTGTGTGTGTGTGTGTGTATTTTGTGAATTAATTAATCATAGCATTATATTAATTAAAGAATATTCTGGATGCCAATTGAAGGCTATTTGGGGCGCCACTTTTAGTGTATTAGGATACACTTGGATTGTGAAATTTAATTAATAAGATTACCATAATATTAATATTGGATATTAATTGATTTTTGGAAAAAATAGATTTATTGTAATATAAGAGAAGATATATTGAATATAAGATATTGTCAATATATATCTTGGAAATATATTTAATATAAGATATTAGATATTAATGAGATAAATCAATTAAAATGATTTTCCTTATTTTATTAGGAAAATATTTTCTCTCTCCTCAATCTACTAGGAAGCTTCTCCCAATCAGATTGGGATCATCTGGGGCGCCATAAATGCCTATATAAAGAGAGGCTTGACTAGCTTTTTTGTGCATCACAATTCCAAGAGACAAATAGTTTCTTGGGAAAATTAGAGTGATTTTCTAGGGAGATTTAGAGAGAAAGAAAAGGATCATTATGTTCTCTCGGAATAACCCATTTACTCCCACTTTGCAAAGATTCATGAGAGCTAGACATTCTTTATAAGAAGGTCATTTCGGATATTCAATCCTAATCATAGGAATCGCGATTTCCGGACGAACAAACATGTATCCCATGCATGCTTCAATATCACACCCGAGCACTACCGCATGATCGCCCCGTGGCTAGGAGAAATCTCAATAGTGTCAAAGCATGACAATCCACACCGTGATGCCATGAAGACTCCGGTCTCGGGGATAATTACACAACTGCCACATACTGCGACACTTAATGTAAGTGGGTCAGTCTGACGTACGCATTCTCTAATACACGTCCACGTACAGTCCAAGCGTTTTCACACTTAGATAGACGAGATCTATCCCTATCTTCAATAAGATAGAAGACATCCAATACGTGCTTTAGTCTAATCTGTACCATCAATGTCCCGTTTGATAGTACATACGACTAGAGACATTTGAGTATCAAACTTATCAAGGTGAATAGAGATCTCATCAACCATAATCAGTATCATGGTTTCTCTATCACAGTTTAATACTAAGGATGTTACTATATATATATATATATATATATATATATATATATATATATATATATATATATATATATATTCAATAACATGAAAATAAGTAAGATATATATAATAACAAAAGTGCTTTTATTAATCATAATAGTTATTACATGAACTAAATAGCGTAAACAACCCGACCGGTCGGACCCGGTCCAACCCGATTGGGTTTAGGACACCATTTCAACAATCTCTCACTTTGCCTAAAGCCAATCACCCATATGCCTAAGCCCATGCATGTGAACATGTTTCTCATGCTTTGCATGTGACAATGCCTTGGTTAACGGATCAGCTATGTTATCATCCGTGTGGACTGTCTCTATCTTTACATCTCCTCTATCTACTATCTCTCCTATCAAGTGATAGCGTTTGCAACACATGTTTGGACTTTGATGAGACCTTGGTTCCTTTGGTGAGCAATTGCCCCATTGTTATCACAAGATGATGGGAATTTGGACCTTCGATAAAGGAACCACACCAAGTTCGGTAATGAACTTCTTCATCCAAATTGCTTCCTTTGCCGCCTCCAAGGTTGCTATATACTCGGCTTCCGTTGTAGAGTCTGCAGTAGTCTCCTGCTTGGAACTCTTCCAGCTCACTGCTCCGCCGTTAAGTGTGAAAACAAATCTAGACTGTTACTTCAAATCATCATTGTCAGTTTGAAAACTGGCATCTGTGTAACCTCGTAATGCCAAATCATTGTCCCTGAAAACCAGGAACATATCCCTAGTACGTCTCATGTACTTGAGAATATTTTTGACTGCAATCTAGTGACCATCACCTGGATTTTCCTGGTACCTGCTAGTCATACTTAGGGGGTACGAGACATCCAGTCTTGTGCACAACATGGCGTACATGATGGACCCAATAGCCGAGGCATAAGGGATCCTACTCATTTGCGCCCTTTCCTCCTCCACCTTAGGACACATTTCCTTTGACAGATAGACCCCATGTGACATGGGCAACAATCCTCTCTTAGACTGCTCCATGTTGAATCTCTTCAGCATCTTGTCTATGTAGGTGGATTGCGACAGACCAAGAAACCTCTTAGATCTATCTCTATAGATCTTGATTCTTAGAATATAGGCTACTTCTCCCAAGTCCTTCATGGATAAGTTCCCGGATAACCAAACTTTAACTGATTGTAACATATGAATATCATTCCCTATGAGTAATATGTCATCCACATAAAGTACTAAGAAAACGACGGCACTCCCACTAACCTTCTTGTAAACACACAACTCATCTTCATTCTTGATGAAATCAAACTGGTTGATTGTCTCATCAAAACGAATATTCCAACTCACGAGAAGCTTGCTACAATCCATAAATGGATCTTTGCAACTTGCACACCATCCTAGCATCATCGGTTGTGAAACCTCAGGTTGTGTCATGTACACTTCCTAGATGCGATTCCCGTTAAGAAAAGCTGCTTTCACATCCATCTACTAGATTTTATAATAATGGTATGTGATGAGAGTCAAATTGGCTATCATTTTCTATGTAATTATACCCCGTCTATACTCGTTTTATATGTTTTCTGAGACATTTGGTTGTATTTTGATGTATTTACACCTTGGTTATCATTTCGGGACCTAGGACGTAATATCCGGGGATTCTCGGTCTTTTTCGGTGTAATTTACTATACTCTCGGTCACCCTAGTGTCTTGTAGGGATTATGTGTGGTATTTGTTGTGATTTTGTATAGGAATTAGGTGTTTGAGATGTCCGGAAGGCGAGATACGAGGATTGGAACGTGTGCCCGAAACTTAAACGTTCAAACGGATCAAAACGCGGTGGTACTACAACCATACCTTCCATTGATCTGCATTTTGATCTACCTTAGAGGCATTTTCTGGGCTGGACATCTTCATGAAAGTTGTATACGATTTCATTATCTTTCCAACGGATTTTGAATCACTCTATTTGGAGGTCTACACACAAAGTTATGGCCGTTTTTCTTAGGGCCTGTCACTATAGAAAGTTGTTGATAGGTTTTCTTCATGGAATTTTTGATGGGCGGCGCTGTCAATCTGAGCGCCCTCCTAGCAGCCCAGATCTGAAAAAACACTTTAAATACCCCCTCATTTTGATCTAGATCGAAACCCTCTTCTTTTAGATCATTTTTTCTGCGTTTTTGTTCATATTTCCTTAGATTAGATCAGTTTAGATGTATATTAGCTTAGATTAGTTGTAGATCGTTGTAATCCGTTGATTCTCGGTGATAGCTTGACGCGTTATTGACGGGATTCGGCTTGGAGATTCGACTTTCTAGGGCACAATATATTTGGTATTTCAATTTCATTTCTTGTTCTTGCTTTCGATCTTTAGTTTTGTTAACTTTATTTGTTGTTTCCTTATATTTTGCTTAGTATAATGAGTAGGTAATCGTTATATAGCCGAGATATGCTATAGCCTTCGAAATCGAATCCTTAGCTCGTTGATTGAAGTGTTTTGATGTTATGATTGTTAGATTCTCGGTGTTGTTATCGTTCTAGAACTTATTCTTAATGACTTTTATTGAACTCGCGACTCGATAATCTTATTTCACGTATCGTCTTTACATATGTATTTTGCGAGAGGATATGGGAAAAGGGGTTCTAGGATCACCCTTTAAAACTGACTGAGTTGTTCAGATTCGGTTTCGTGTGTGAGGTTTATATCATTATTAATGAGCGTCTCATAGATCGTAGACCGTGTCGGGTGAGTTAAATCCGGTCGGAATTTGTTGAACGACATAGGTGGGTAGATTATTGAATTAATGTCTATACTCGGAATTAGGAAACGACACCCTTTGAGTGACAACGAGGCGGATTATTGAACCTAACATAAGAGGGTAGATTATTGAATTAATGTCTATTTTCGGAAGCGAGAGGCGACACCCCTTCAACGATGCCGAGAACATTAGAGTTTGTCGAAACACTTCCGAAGCGAGTTAGGGTTAGAGAGTAGTTGGTTGGATCATAACTCGGCTATCTCTTTTATAGAGTTTAAAATCTTTGTTTTGTGTATATTTAGTTTGTAGAACCGGTGATCTGACAAATCACCACGTTCAATATTTGTGTTGACCTGAACTAGGGACGAGACCGACTTTGGTACTCGACCAGATTCCTGTGGGATATGACCTTGACTCATCAATTCTAGGCTACAGTTGACCCGGTACACTGCCGGTGAGATTGGACACTTAGAAAAGGCCGATCAAGTTTTCTGGCGCCGTTGCCGGGGAATCGGGTTGATATCTTGTATGTTATTTTTGTTTTTAGGATTAGGTCGTTTTTTCTTATTTGTTTTCTTATGTATAGTTTGTTTTATTGGATGTTGTTGTTGTGATCACACCACGTACTCCGGTAGTGGTAGTGATTAGATACCGTGATTGTGTTCGTGTTGTTTCCCTGTTTGTAGATAATGAATCCATACTACAATTACGGCTCCTATCCTTACCCATTAGGATATTAAAATTATGGTGCTATGGGTTACCAAACACAACCATTTTATCAGTTCAACCCATACGCGACATCATACGGGAATGCGTGGGATAATGCCCCAAGTTACTATGATCAACAACTCGATACACTTCCACCTCCGCCTCAAGTATCAGAGACTCACACAGAGGAAATGATCCAAGATGATACTAGAGAGATCCGTAATAGCACTACAGAAATTCTAGCTTCTTTACGGAGAATAGAAATTCTACTAGATCAACGGATCGAGAGGAAGGAGGCTGAGAGGAGAGAGCAAGAAAGTATGATTGAAATCACCCCGGAGGAACACTACGAGGACGGTATGACTTTTGTATCTATTGAGTCACCTTCCATCTTCACTTAGCCCTAATGTTATATCATGTTATATCTTCGGGGGTGCATCCTATTGAGTATGTTGTTGATATTGAGCCTACATGTTATTACTTAGGGGTTGAGTCATTGTTGTTTGGGATATGTTTTAGTTCGGGAAAGTGAATTCGTTGTTACGTGCAAATGATTCATCGAACCATTCATGGTGGTGGGGATTGAGCCCGTTTTGATATTGTTTTATTTTCGGGGTGCTCAATTCCTATGATTTTGTGAAGGAGAGACGCAACGGTTTGCTCTCCTTTGGTATATCTATCCTTGATATATTTCGGGGTAGAGAGTCTAACTGAGGACTATAAACTCAGAATGTATTTTTATTGATTTTCTTCCCCTAGTGTGTCATTGTGTTTCTTTAGTGTGCATTCGGGTAAATTTTGTTGTGATATAACCCGATGTAGTGTGTATTATGGGGGTTAGTGTGGTGTTTTTGGTTTTTGATGAATCGTGGTTGTCCGTCTAGTTTCATTTCGTTATCTCCATACCTATGTATCTCATGTAGTTGTTGTTTCTGTTGATATTAGCACAGGTACCCTGGGAGGACTTTCTACGGATGCCACGTGATCGTACTCACACCATTTTCCGGTTGTAAGCTAACTTTTCTACCCTTATCCTTCATGTTTCGTTTTAAAGTAGGGGGTGGTTAGTTTAGCTTAAATGTCCCGTATTCATGTCGAACGAGTTATACTTAGCGATTGTTATCCCTTTAGTTTAAATGAGTCAGTTTCCAAGAATTTTGATGGCTTTGACATTGGTTTTGATACATCGAGCCTTCGGTATTGTTTTGATAAACATATAGTTATAATACGAATGCATTTCATTTGAGTTGGGATCTTGTATTGAGAATGGAATAGTTCTATCACGTTAGCTTCGACTTCATGAATCACCTTGACTAGTGAACGATTATGGTAGTTATTAATGACCGGTTACCTAGAACTTATATTAGTAACCGAGGCTAAATAGAAAGGTAAATGCGTTGTTAGGTGCGGGATGACGGTTTTGGCATTTATTTTGACCCGATCAGAGCCAAAAGCCATCCTTATATGTATATCCACAGTTAACCCTCTAAGCCTTTTGTAGGGTGGTTAGACCGCCGCCCGAACTGACCATTTTGTTACTAACCCGTATAATCGATGTCCCTAGCCTTATTTCGGTCTACATATCCTTGACTACCTTGCAATTGAGCTTTTATTTCCGCACATTTATAAAATGTTGCGAGGTGTTGTGGTATGGGAGTGTTGTTGTGACATTGTATTATTCGAGTTATATGGTATGAGAGTGTGACAGTGTGTTGGTTCGACTTTGTTCGGAATTTTGATGTGTATAGTTTTTTACATACAGGTATATAGTTTGGATAAAAATATAAAATAAAAAAAGAAAAAAAAAGAAAAAAAAGAAAAAAAAAAGAAAGAAGAAGAAAAAAAATGAAAAAGAGTGTATATATATTTATAGTATGTGTTTTTATTTTTAGAAAGTGTCCAGAAAATAATGGACCAAGTTATTGTTGTTTAGAGTTGGAGTTGGGGTTTATTTCGGATATCGAGATTGTTTTTATAGTTGGAGAGTTGGAGGCGTTTGAAACCGAGTTTCATATATATTTTTCTCGGTTAAAGCTCGTTTGCATATTCTCTTTCTATTTTTATCGTAAATATCCTTTCGTAGCCCTAACCTAAGCCTAAACGATATAACCGTGCAAGTCCTGCCTGACCGTACTAGACGATGATAGACCTCGATTAGTGGAGATGTTTACGACGTATAAGCCTATGGTGTAGCCTCGGTACATTATACGTCTATAATCTAAACCGGTCATTGGTGATAAATGTTGAAAAAGCTATACACACACACGTTCTTTTCTCGATACAAGGTAGAACTTAAATCTTATGCATTTGTGTCATTTACTTGTGTTTTACCATTTTAATTCTTATAGACTAGATGTATGATTGCAATGTTGACTCCATCTTTATTTTTGAATCGCTCATTTTTGCTCGAGGGCGAGCAAACGCTAAGTAGGGGGTAGTTGATGAGAGTCAAATTGGCTATCATTTTCTATGTAATTATACCCCGTTTATACCTCGTTTTATATGTTTTCTGAGACATTTGGTTGTATTTTGATGTATTTACACCATGGTTATCATTTCGGGACCTAGGACGTAAAGTCCGGGATTCTCGGTCTTTTTCGGTGTAATTTACTATACTCCCGGTCATCCTAGTGTCCTGTAGGGATTATGTGTGGTATTTGTTGTGATTTTGTACAGGACTTAGGTGTTTGAGATGTCCGGAAGGCGAGATCGAGGATTGGAACGTGTGCCCGAAGCTTAAGCGTTCAAGCGGATCAAAACGCGTGGTACTACAACCATACCTTCCATTGATCTGCATTTTGATCTACCTTAGAGGCATTTTCTGGGCTGGACATCTTCATGAGAGTTGTATACAATTTCATTATATTTCCAACGGATTTTGAATCACTCGATTTGGAGGTCTACACACAAAGTTATGGCCGTTTTTCTGAGGGCCTGTCACCATAGAAAGTTGCTGATAGGTTTTCTTCATGGAATTTTTTGACAGGCGACCGCCTGTTAGTACAGGCGCCCGCCTAGCAGCCCAGATCTGAAAAAACACTTTAAATACCCCCTCATTTTGATCTAGATCGAACCCCTCTTCTTTTAGATCGTTTTTTCTGCGTTTTTCTTCATCTTTCCTTAGATTAGATCAGTTTAGATGTATATTAGCTTAGATTAGTTGTAGATCATTGTAATCCGTTGATTCTCGGTGATATATTGACGCGTTATTGACAGGATTCGGCTCGGAGATTCGACTATTTCAATTTCATTTCTTGTTCTTGCTTTCGATCTTTAGTTTTGTTAACTTTATTTATTGTTTCCTTATATTTTGCTTGGTATAATGAGTAGGTAATCGTTATATAGCCGAGATATGTGATAGACTTCGAAATTGAATCCTTAGCTCGTTGATTGAAGTGTTTTGATGTTATGATTATTAGATTCTCGGTGTTGTTATCGTTCTAGAACTTATTCTTAATGACTTTTATTGAACCCTATTTCACGAGTTGTTGTATTAGGTTTCGTGTGTGAGGTTTATATCATTGTTAATGGCGAGTTGTTCTCATAGATCATAGATCCGTGTAGGTGGTCGATTAAATCCGGTCAGCGGACTATTGAACCTAACATATGAGGGTAGATTATTGAATTAATGTCTATACTCGGAATTAGGAAATGACACCCTTTGAGTGACAACGAGGCGGACTGTTGAACCTAACATAAGAGGGTAGATTATTGAATTAATGTCTATTTTCGGAAACAGGAGACGACACCCTTCAACGATGCCGAGAACATTAGAGTTTGTCGAAACACTTCCGGAAACGAGTTAGGGTTAGAGAGTAGTTGGTTGGATCATAGCTCGGCTATCTCTTTTATATAGTTTAAAATCTTTTTTTTTTGTGTATATTTAGTTTGTAGAACCGGTGATCTGACAAATCACCACGTTCAATATTTGTGTTGACCTGAACTAGGGACGAGACCGACTTTGGTACTCCACCAGATTCACTATGGGATACGACATTGACTAACCAATTCTAGGCTACAGTTGACCCGGTACACTGCCGGTGAGATTGGACACTTAGAAAAGGCCGATCAGTATGCTGCAATAGCAAGCATAATTCTAATGGACTTTAGCATAGATACTGGCGAAAGGTTTCGTCATAGTCAACTCCTTGTCTTTGTCTATAACCCTTTGACACCAACCTTGCCTTGTAGGTACTATATTACCATCCATGTCGGTCTTTCTCTTAAAGAAACATTTGCACCCTATAGGAACTATTCCTATAGGCGTATCAACTAAGTTCCAAACTTGGTTGTCCTTCATGGATTCCATTTCAGAATTCATGGCTTCTAGCCATTTCTCTTTGTCATGCCTCATCAACACCTCCTCATAAGTTTTAGGGTCCTCATCTTCCATGAGATATACACCGGTGTACCTCTCGGGTTCATGATGTTCTCTTGTGGATCTTCAAGGTGTCTGTGTTTCTAGAGCAGGTTCATGTACCTCATCTGTATGTGGTGCCTGCTCCACTTCCATCAACTGACTGTTGTCCATAAGTGGTTCTTGAATTTCATCAAGATCAATCTTACTCTCACTGACCCTATCCAGAATAAACTCTTTCTCCAGAAAGTGGCCAGTCTTGGAGAAAAACACCTTTTGTTCTCCTGGATGGTAAAATTGGTACCCTTTAGTTTCCTTATGATATCTCACAAACAGACATTTGTAAGATCTAGCCTCTAATTTATCAGGCATCATCTGCTTCACATAAGTCGGACAACCTCATGGTTTAAGATGATCGAGGCTAGGTCTTTTTCCTTTGAACACTTCATAGGGCATTGACTCAACGGTCTTTGATGGAACTCGGTAAAGTGTATAGGATGCTGTTTCTAGACTGTACCCCCAAAATGACTTTGGAAGAACTGCATAGCTCATCATGGATCACACCATGTCTAACAAAGTGTGATTTCTCCTCTCAGACACGCCATTCATTTGAGGCGTTCCGGGTGGAGTCCATTCAAGCAGAATCTCATTCTCCTTTAAGTAATCTTGAAACTCTCCATCTAGGTATTCTCCACCTCGATCGGATCAAAGTGTTTTGATTTCTTTACCTAGCCGCTTCTCCATTTCACTTCTGAATTCCTTGAACTTTTCAAAGGCTTCAGACTTATACTTCATTAAGTATACATAACCATATTCAGAATGGTCATTAGTGAAGGTGATATAATAAGAGTATCCTCATTTGGCTTGAAGTGACATTGGGCCGTTTACATCAGTATGTATGAGCTCAAGTAATTCATGGATCTTATCCCTTTGCCACTAAATGGTGACTTTGTCATCTTGCCAAGTAAACAAACTTCGTATGTATCAAACGATTCATAATCGAATTGATCCAACATTCCATCTTTATGGAGTTTGGAAATGTGATTCTGATTTATATGACCAAGTCTACAATGCCACAAGTATGATTCATTCAAGTCACTTGTCTTTGCTTTCTTATTGTTTATATTAAGTACATCAACATTCATATCTAATAAGTAGAGACCATTGTCAAGTTTGTCAGTACCATAAAATATTCCATCACATGAAAAAGAACAACATTTATTCTTAAACGTAAAGGAAAAACCTTCAACATCCAATGCAGAAATAGAAATAATGCTCTTCATAAGAGCAGAACAAAATAATGATTATTTAATTCTAGTACAAGCCCACTGGGCAATGAAAGAAAATAAACTCCTACGGCTAAGGCAGCAACATTTGCTCCAATCCCTACGCGCTGGTCCACTTCTCCTTTCCTCAGATCTCTAATCCTTCTTAGTCCCTGCATATCCGTATAAATATAAGAACCACATCCGGTATCTAATACCCAGTGGTTAGACTTAGAAGAAGCAATATCAATCATAAACATACCTGAAGTCGAAGCATCATTATGCTTGTTCTTCTTGGTGCTCAAGAAAGCCTTACAGTTTCTCCTCCAATGAACAGTCTGGCCACGATGGAAGCAAGCATCATTGGATTTGTCTTTGACTATCTTAGGCTGTGGCTTAGTAGCTTCCTTCGCCTTCTTGGTCTTCTTTTGGGCCTTTTTCTTGCCCTTAGAGGAAGTCACGAGCAACACTTGCTTACCCATGCCAACTGTGCCTTCAGCAGTTTTGAGCATGTTCAATAACTCCCTGAGGGAGCAATCAATCTTGTTCATGTGATAGTTCATCATAAACTACGAGTAAGAGTCCGGTAGAGATTGCAGAATCAAGTCAATACTTAACCCACGCTCCATCTTATGGCCCAGCTTCTCAAGCCTCTCTATGTATCCGATCATCTTTAGCACATGCGACCCAACTTGGGTACCCGGAGCCATCTTGCAACCAAACAACTCCTTCGAGACCTCATACCTCTCAGTGCGAAACTGAGAAGCATAGAGCTCCTTTAGGTGTGCCATAATGGTATGAGAATCCATGGACTCATGCTGTTTCCGAAGTTCTAGTGTCATAGAAGCAAGAATGATGCATGTAGCCTCAATACTGTCAGAACATTGTTTTGCATGCTTCTTAACCGATTCATCATTCGTAGCATCTTCCGGGTCCTTAGTTAAGGGTGTGTCCAAGACATATCCAATGCATTTATGTCTCAAAACGATTTTGAGATTTCTTTCCCAGTCGAGAAAGTTTGATTCGTCAAGTTTGTTTTCAATGATAAAACGAAGACTCAATTTTTTCAACATTCTACAACAATAAAGTAAAGATAATATAAGTAAAATTTCATGCATACAAAACCAAAAATTTGCCCTTAAAATTTTATCTAGGTTTTGCTCCCACTAGCCAACTATTCCCAATTGGCTTTCAAGAATTTGATTAATTCTTTAGTGGACAAGATCTCATCGAACTATCAAGATTCCCTGTTGTGGTTGGTGAACCAAGAATAGCTTGATGAGTAGGTAACTCTTACCAATTTTGTCTTACACGACTCTCGTTGATCGAATAATCAACTCTTTGACGCTATGCATCACTATGCATTAGTCAATACCATGTCTCTAAAATCCAAACAACCCCTGCTGTGGCTGATGGCCGAAAAGATCTTAGTCAAGTCATAACCTAATATTCACGAGATCACTTTCGTTCATATCTCAATAATAATGATATACCCGAGGTAGGTCAACTCCCAGCTATGGCTGATGAATTGGATCCGAACAAGGTCTTTTCACCATCATTATAATATTAAGAGACAATTTTAACTCGATTTTTGTCGTGGGAATAATTTTAAACTAATTCACATAATTAATTTTTCAAATAAATTATGGTTTCATATAAACATGCATATTTCTACGTTATTAATATAAAGTAAAACATACACCATTCCGTGCACAAAAATAACCGGTATGATCATGGATTTTTTCTAGGTGCGGTTTCGAATACAAACTGACGAAACTGCGTGTTACAATCTAAGGGTAGCTGCAACCGCCAATAGGATCATTAATGCGCCATCGCCAATGGGATCTTTATCTTTCTTCAGTCTCCGTCTTCTGCTCCATTTTTGTTACATAATAATCTATCTAATAAATAAATACACCTACCGCTTTGCAGGGAGCTAACGGGAATGGATAAATGCAAAAAGTAAACTAGGTCACGTTCTTCATAACGGTCTAGGACAATTTTAAAACCAACATAAAGTAAATCACACCCATCTATCCTATTGGTCGAGTCCATGATCAATCGGGGTCCATATAATCATATTATATCTACAACATCTAATCCATACAATAATATCTTATGAAAAAGACAAATTTAAAATTTAACTTCTTGGTCTTCTTTTTGTTTCTTTCCTTTTGATTTTTAATCAAAAGGGATGGCTTTGGTTTCCAAAACCAAAAGGCATCTCCCTTGGCCTTTCCAAAATCAAAATTTTGAAAAAGGCCTAGGTCTAAGCCTATTCCAAAATCAAATATTTTGAATGGGCCTAGGCCTATTCCAAATAAAGTTTGGAAAGGGCCAATATTTTTCAATGCCATGTGGTATCCCAATAGCTCAAACTATTTAAACCATTAGTTAGCCGCATGACATAACTAAACAAATGAGATATCAATGTACAATAAATATCCCAAAACAAAAAAAGAATCGGGATCCACCATGCAACATCGGCCGCCGCCGCCGGCGGTCATACGGTGGGGAGCCGCCGCCGATCGGCCGAGCTCCCTACCCGATTATATATATATATATTTTATTTGTTTCGCGAATCTAGATCTTGCACCTATCGATTAATTACTACGCAATTTAATTAGTGCTTATTGCTTAAGTTCGAAGTTCGCTCTCCTACCACTGTTAGGAAATCAACTAGTTTAACGCAGCGGAATTTAAAATTTTGATTTCCGATCCCAAGATCGACTCGTTTAATACAATAAACACGTTAAGTAGTTGACGGTGATTACTTTGCTTGATTTAATAGATCGACGTTTTGACCGCCAACGGAGAGTAGTAGTGCGTACTAGCCGTCCACGTGTCCGGCCTCTATCGATATCCACATGAACTCCTCGCCGGAATCCTCCTTGGATTGCTACTAGAAAAATCCGGTTACTAGACTGGCATTTTTCTCTCTCTAAAACTCTCTGGAAGAAGCTCTCTATTTTTCTCAAGAATTATGAACTCTTGGAATTGTGATGTACAAAAGAGCGAGCCAAACCCTTGCTTATATAGGGGTAGGTGGCGCCCCAATGCCTCCTAATTTGATTATGAGAAGCTTCTAGTAAATTGAAGAGAAAGAAAACATTTTCCTAATAAAATAAGGAAAATCACTTTGATTGATTTTTCTATTTTAATTTAGTATCTTATATTAAATAAATTTAAAATATTGCCAATATCTAATATTGAATATCTTTATATTATTACCATAAATCTATTTTTCCAAAATCAATTAATATCCAATATTAATATATGATAATATCATTAATTAAATTGCACAATCCAAGTGTATCTCATACACATAGTCTGCGCCCTATATGCCAATTAATTGGCATTCGAATTTCTTTAATTAATCAATATAATTAATATATCGTATTGAATTTATTCATAATAAATAAATACCGTCATATTAATTTAGTCACTATAACACTTTATAGTCGAGATAAACTTTTCTTATTTGGTTATCACTATAACCGTATTTTAATCCGGCTAGATGTTCTTATGTGTGTGACCTAATAGGCTTCCAAATATGTTGGCCGTAGACACAAAGTGAAAATTACAAAAATGCCTTTCACACCTAACGATCACGGAGCGTCTAGCAACACACCGTGACCCCCAATCATCGGAAGAGTCAAAAGCAAAGACTACCACCTTTCATGTGAAACAGTTATCGTGGAAATAGAATCGTATCGATGTAATTATATCCATACGATCGTTTATCGAGTGTCATTACATCAACGATCGTATCTTATAATCTGGATATCATGCTCTCTCAGAATGACTCATTTACTCCTACTATGCAAAGATTCACGAGAGTTAGACATTCCTTATAAGAAGGCCATTTCGGATATTCACTCTTAATCATAGGATACGCGATTTCCGGACGAACAAACATGTATCCTACACATGCTTCAATATCACACCCGAGCACTACCGCATGATCACCCCGTGGCTAGGAGAAACCTCAATAGTGTCAAATCATGACAATCCACACCGTGATGCCATGAAGACTCCGGTCTCAGGATAATTACACAACTGCCACATACTGCGACACTTAATGTAAGTGGTCAGTCTGAAGTACACAATCTCTAATACAAGTCCACATACAGTCCAAGCGTCTCTACACTTAAATAGACGAGATCTATCCTTATCTTTAATAAGATATAAGACATCCAATACGTGCTAGTATAACCATACCATCAATGTCTCGTTTGACAATACATACGACTAGAGACATTTGAGCATCAAACTTATCAAGGTGAATAGAGATCTCATCAACCATAATCAGTATCATGGTTTCTCTATCACAGTTTAATACTAAGGACGTTACTTTATATATATTCAATAACATGAAAATAATCATGATATATTATAACAAAAGTGCTTTTTATTAATCATAATAAAGGTATTACATGAACTAAATAAACTGTAAACGACCCGACCCGGTCCAACCTGATTGGGTTTAGGACACCATTTCAACACAATTGAGGTCTTTGTTCAGTTTTTTTGTTGCCAAACATGGCATTTTTAGTGCTCTGAGTTAGAAGAGCAGATTGTTCTCCAAGAGGAGAGGGATGGCTACCCATGATGCCTTTCCTATACTTTCTTCATTTCTGATGTAGGCAAAAGCCTCTTTAGTATTAGGTAAAGGTACTTTGGACATGACTCTTTCTCTAGCAGCTTCAAAAAAGAAATCAAGACCTCCCAAAAATTCAAACACTCCTTCTTTTTCAAGTAAAGTTTGAAAAGTAAGAGCATATGTAGAACATGTCCACTTTATGGCTGTCAGTTGATCATATTCTTGCCATAGTTTGGTCAAGGAGCTGAAATACTTGGTAACATCAAGAGAGCCTTGTTTTTGGTTTCTAATGGTAGATTTCACCTCAAACGCTTGAGCAAAATTGCCCTTGTTTGAGTAAAACTCTCCCACAGAATCCCAAATTTCTTTGGTTGTAGGAGCAAACAAATGATTATTACCAATATCATCCATCATGGAGTTTATAAGCCATGACATAACAGTGGCATTTTCTGTTTCCATGTGAAGAAGGCATCAACATCTTATTCACTTGGCATTTTCTATGTTTCTGTTAGATACCCCATCTTACCTTTTCCCGTAACGAAGATCTTTACCGCTGCATCCCATTGTTTATAGTTAGACCCATTAAGCTTTGCAAAGGTGATTTGTAGACTTGGATGCTCTAATCCGAGTCCAGTGTTGCGGTTGGAAGAAGTAACATAGCTAGCTGGAGTAGTAGAGAGATATTCCGACATTTTTCAGATTTTGGAAAAGCGAGAAGGAGATTTTAAGAAAAGAAAAAGAGCTTAGGCTTTGATACCATATAGAAGATTGAAATAGAAGAAAAGTTTATTGCATATAAATTTCAACATTTATTACACCTATTTATAGAAAGAAGAAAACCGTAATTGCAAAAGCCTCCAACTGCTATAAAACGATTGGATTATTTAAAATAATCACCAGCCTTAAATAACTAATAAAGGACAACTAATCTAGGAAAAAGAAAGAATCCGAGGACTAGTTATAAGAACTTAGGAGATAATAAAATATGAACAGTAAAAAGAACAGTACACATATGAACAGTACATCCTGTGTCATATTTCCATAAAGAGTGCGGGAATACTCCACACGGTTAGCTATTACCCCACCACAAGGAAATACCAAGAGTGCGGGTAATTAATATTCCACGTGGTCAACCATTACCCCTCCGCAAGGGTTAAAATCCGAGAGTGCGAGAATGTTCAACATGGTTAATTACCGTGTCCTAGAGGTGTTGAGGAAATATTGTGATGCATACTCACCATGAAAAATTTCCTTGGATCAATATGTAACAAATGTCTTTGTTGGTGGTGTCTAGTAGTGAGACTAGTAGATGGAGTAAGATACTTGAACATATTTGATATTATTGATATTCCTTGTATTATGATATGTTTAGATTTTGTGCTTCTACCCTTTACTAAATACTTTTATACTTATCCCTTTATTATTTTTCCCCACCCCGAGAGGTAATTTGGTATAGGTTGAGTTTGAGATCGCTAAAGAATGATTCCCGAGGATGCAGCTGTTGAAGCTTATCTTTCTTTTAAACTATTGCATTAATGGTATAGAATCTTCCCTTTTATTTTGTAATATATTGAGATAGTAATACCTTCTGGTTGTAAAATAAGAGTTTGTAATAGTTGAACGGATCCTCGATCATTGTGGAATAGTTTTGGGATGTTGTTTTAGTTGCATCGTGGTTTCTTTTCGATCGTTTGTAGAATCTTATTGTTTTCCCGAGTCTACCCTTTCATTTTCAGCTTTGTTCTCTGATGTTGATGATGTCAGACTTACGTATACAATCAATTAATTTTGAAATATATACGTGATGGGCGCTTTTTTTCCGGTTAAGGACTCGGTATCCGGAACAAGGGCGTCACAACAACAATTTTCCTACTAAAAATTGAAATGTCGTTCTGACAGGGAAAGACTCATTTAAAATTTTAGATTTAGTTTGAGATCGCTAAAGAGTGATTCCCGAGGTTGTAGCTGTTGAACCTTATCTTTCTTTTAAACTATTGTATTAATGGTATATAATCTTCCTTTTTATTTGTAATAGATTGAGATAGTAGTACTTTCTGGTTGTAAAATAAGAGTTTGTAATAGTTGAACAGATCCTCGATCATTGTGTAATAGTTTTGGGATGTTGTTTTAGTTGCATCGCGTGTTTCTTTTCGATCGTTTGTAGAATTTTATGATTTTCCCGAGCCTACCCTTTCGTTTTTTGCTTTGTTCTCTGACGTTGATGATGTCAGGCTTACATATATAATCGATTAATTTTTAATTATATACGTAATGGGTGTTATTTTTCGGTTAAGGACTCGGTATCCGGAGCATAGGCGTCATAACAAAAATTATCCTACTAAAAATTGAAATGTCGTTCTGACGGGGTAAGACTCATTTAAAATTTTCCCAAATCAGAGCATAAGAGTTTATTCTCCATTGCATCTTTCTCTTCCTCGAAAATTATCTCCTCAAAGCTAGATGTCTTGTTCTTCTTCGAGTATACATCAAAATGTAGATGAGGGACCGAATATTCATGATACAATTGTATTTGAGGAAGACCAAAAAGGCCTTTACCGAATTAGCATCTAATGTTACTCACCGTGATCTCTGACATATTATTGATCAATGCAGGTTCCCCGCGGGGTGCACTTTATCAGTCTTGGGCCTTAAAAGAAAGGTTAATAACTTTCCACAAGGCTTCAAAGACATCTACGAGGAGCACATCAACTCGGGACCATTAATTTCCCTTGCTTGTTCCCATGACATAGCCTAGTGGTAAATGACTTGTGTGATTTAAAAGGGCAGCTGAAGTGTGGAGCTTCAAACCCCATAAATGGACGACTTCTTTCAGTTCTTTAGTATAATATTAAGCTCATGACTATGAGCCACTAAGCTACCTGATTAATATCTCTACTTATCTCGCGGGACAGGAAAAGTGACGACCCTCATGGTTATGGTTTTTCCATTAATTTCCCTTGCTTCCCCACCTAGTCCATTTTGTCCCTAATGTGGTGATTGATACTCTAATCCCTCCGTTCATTATTATCTGTCGCATTTGAGAATAACACACAAATTAAAGAAAAATAAGTAATTGTATTGACTTTCATTATAAAATGCTAAAAAATCTTGAAAAGTGTAGTGATATATTGAATATGAAAGATTGATTGGTTGAATGAACCTAGAAAGTTGAAAAATAATATTGAAAAGCAGAAAGAGTATTAAAATATTTATTGAAAATGTAACTACGACATATAAAATAAAATTTTGGTTTTGACAACTACGACACTTAAATAAGACTGGATGAAGTATTTTTTTCGTTTCACATGTACTCTACATGATTTGATGTCATTGAAGAATCAATGTACATTTCCCTTGAACCATGAGTATTGAGAGGGGGAGGGGGGGGGGGGGGGTAATTTTGAGTGGGAAAAAAATTAAAAATTAAATTAAATAACAATTTCTAAATGGCAGAAAATACTTGTGTGGTGAGGTAATTTGAGGTGAAGTGACGGGTGAAACGATCAGAACCACACAGTTTAAGTATTTCCCCTAAATGGCTACAAGAGGTTATATTCTAAGGGGGTTCTATTGGCACACCCTTTTGTACTACTGGCACCCTATTACTCCCGGCACCACAAAAAATTACTCTGGCACTACGATTGTTTTTAATGAACGAAACGTCAGTGACACTGTTGTTGCTATTGAAAATCAACGTCAGTGACACTGACACTGACGTTGTTGTTCAAAGAGGAACGTCAGTGGCACCGACATTTACGTTATAAAAGTATCACAACTTAGAAACAACAATGCCACTGACTTTCGTTTGTGAATAGCAACGTCAATGGTTTTCAATAGTAACAACAGTGCCACTGACGTTTTGTTCATCAGAAAAAGAAATCAAAAAATAGGTGTCAAAACTAAAAAAGAGTGTGCCAATAAAACCCCTATTCTAAGTCCGTGACAATATAACAAACAGTTGAATTTGTCTCTTCTTTGGAAAATACTGTAACTTGATTAAACCTACCCATCAACACTTGATAGAAAAACAATGGGTGCCGACGGCCAACAGATTACATGCGACAGATTCTACATTTTTCAGATTCATAAACATGTTACGGTATATTAGGATCACGCACTTACCATTGTACTATAACAAATTTATGTTACGAAATGTATTACTATATTTCTTTATATATCACGGTATTTATTCAATAATTATCATACTATCGTAACTCAATATTGACAATTTACCAATGATCTGTTCGCGTATCCGTGTCCTCATATCTATGTTTTTATATGTTCAGATTAGGTGCTTCAGATTCATAAACTTGTTACGGTTTTTAATCAATGATCGTCATACTAGCGTAACACAATATTGACAATTTACACAGTTGGTGTGCTAAAGCCAACTTTTGATTGTTATGGTTATATTTTGTGTTTTCTTATCTGTAATAACCGGCTCTTAAATCCAAGTTTTTTTTGGGTTTTAAGTCGTTCGATACATGTTTTAAATTTAATCAAATGGACATGTGTATGGTCCCACATCGGTGAATTAATAGTCTATTTATCCTCATATAGGTGTGAAACATAAATGTCGTGTCAACTCGGATTAGTCCCTTTAGACCAAGCGAGGATGATGGTCTAACCAGTTGACCGGACCATTTATGGATCATTTCACGCTATCAGGCCCGGAGTTTAGAGCCGTTACCGAATGGTATTTAGAGCCGACTATCAGACGGACCAAAGTGCCACACCGAGTAGGACGGTGGGGGTCACTTCTAGACTCCTCTGGTAGGAACGAAACTGGGACAAGTTTTGCCCGTTCTGGTGAGGACCCTAGTCCCTTATAAGGGGAGGGAAGAATGTAAAGTCCCTGATCGGTGAAGTAATAGTCTGCTCACTCTCATATAAGTGTAAGACATAAATATCTTGTCAATTCGGGTTGATCCTTTTAGACCAAGCGAGGATGGGGAAGAATGTAAAGTCCCTGATCGGTGAAGTAATAGTCTGCTCACTCTCATATAAGTGTAAGACATAAATATCTTGTCAATTCGGGTTGATCCTTTTAGACCAAGCGAGATGATGACGGTCTAAGCAGTTGAGCGGACCATTTATGATTAATTTAGCGCTACCAAACCCGGGGTCTGGGGCGTTACAACATGTCAATATATATCAATTATAACCATTAAATACACACACGATGAAGTCAAGAAGTTCTTAAAATTCTGATTAAGGACTTAAAACAAATAGAAAAGGAAAATGATGAAGATATTGAACCGGAAGAAGCAAAATAATGAAGAAAATAAAAGGGTGAACTAATGAGGAAGAGAAGCAACATATTCATTGATCGCAGATTGAATGAAGACTTTCTTGTTTATTGATGATCTAAACTTTATAATTTACAGGGATAAAGACTTAAGTATTTGTAGACGAAGTTAGACAAGGCTAGGAAGGTAGTTTGGTGTATAAAGTTAGTTATAACTGCCTAACCGACTTTATACGCCAAATTGATGAATTGTTTGATGAAGTTCACTTAAGAACTTCCTTATAACTTCGTACTTTAGCTTGAGTGATTTGAGCAAATGAACACCAACTTTCTTCCTCATTTCTTAGAACATAATTAAAACGTTCTCTAATAAACCTCCCTCAAGCTGGATTAGGAGGAGCGTAGAAGTTTTTTATAGGATAAGAGTCCTAAAATAGTGGTCCATCAAGAGGTTTGGTTAAAAAGGTCTGCAAGTTGTTGTTTTGTGGAGATTGGCATGGGCTTGACTAATCAAGCTTGATACTTTTCTCTGATAAAATGACAGTCTATTTCTATGTGTTTAGTCTTTTCAAGAAACATTGTATTTTCTACAATGTATTTAGCACTATCATTATCACAAAAGATTCGTACAACACTGAAGGAGGTCGGACCAACACTTCGCCACGTGTCATCTCCACATCAACTTGGCAATAATTATACACATAGGACGTACGAATCATGAAGGCCAAGGACCCAGCCTTAGCCCATAAGTAGGTGCGAGCTCCGACACGAACCCTAGGTTGGGGGTCAGCTCGGCATGCTCTTTCCGAACACCACAGGTCGGCCCAGGAGGTCCTATGCATAGTAGTCCTCGTGCATATAAAAATCGGATAAACATGGAAAGAATCCTCAACCATAAAGGCTCTAATCCTATATTTAAATCAGCCTGATTATCTCCGACAATTAAGGGGATTAAATCACATTTATCTCTTCCTTAGGGAACACAAAATCAAACTCCAACAAGGACACAACCCATGCAGGCCTAGGGCACAAGTCCCTCTATATAAACAATCCCTAAGGAACTACGAGAGACTTGATTCCCGATTAATACACTCGATACGTAGGCAGCTTGAGAAATAATATCTCAGGTCCAGTCTAAACCTCACACAAACCACCCCCGTTACGTCATTTTTAGTGTTCTAAAGCTTGAATGGATTGCCACTAGGATCAAGAGACCCCAAAATTAATACCCGACGATATCCAGCATCATCCATTGGCGCTAGAAGGAGGGCGTTCTTACTGGCAATCTACAAGCATCCAGTCAAGGTCCCGCATGGAGAATACACGACGATCAGCAGAAAGCCAGTCCCAAAATATGGACCGGTTGGTTCACAATAAATCAGTTAACACCATTACGGTTAATACCATCTCCGGAGGGCAAACAACCCGGTTTTGGATGAGGACAGGGAAAGTGGCAAGCCAAAAGATCCTTCCGCGCCCCTCAAACGGCAGAGATTTTCTGGGGAGGTAACTTACGGCCCAAAGGATACACTTCCATTGGTAATTAATAATGAGGGATTTGTGATTGAAGCAGTGGTGAACCAAAGCTTAGTGAAGTGGATCTGTGTTAACACAGGGAGTGCAGTAAACGTACTCTACTACTCTGCCTTCCTAGCAATACGGCTAAAGGATTCCAAGTTGACGATGTTTTGACCCCACTGTTCAGCTTTGCTGGACCCCCGATTCATCCCGTGGGAACGATTAGCCTAGCCACCATATTCAGCAGAGCACCCGAGAGCAGGACCCTTATGGTGGAATATGTAGTAGTTAAGGCTCCGTCTGCCTATAATATCATAATGGGCCGACCAGCCCTGATCGCCTTATGTGTAGTAATTTCGTCAGCACAGGACAGCTTGAAGTTCCCTACAATTGAGGGCTCTATATAAAGCAGGGGTGACGCAAATGATCGCGTGTAAGTCACTCAATACTAGCAATAGGACTAGGTCAATCGTAGTATAGCAATGGCGAGTCAAGGTCAATCCCCCAAAGACTATTAGTTAATAATGTTAAACACAACCACAATTCATAGGTAAACCGAATAGGGTGGTCATTGACCAACATAAATAAACAATAAATAAAATAGATGCAAATAAATCCATGGTCAATCATATATTGAAAATACATTAACCAAACTAGTCACAACTAATCTCCCCTTAATCCTTATTTGATCCATATTTGTAACTAAGCTACGGGTGCAGTCTCCTAACCTTGTTTATTTCCATTGAAAGGACAGTAAACGTCTATGTGCAGAGCTAAGAAAAAGAAGAAACTTCAATGACCGGGGGATCCTTCTCGTATGGCTCTTCTTGCTGACCGGGGGATCCTTCTCATGACCGGGGGATCCTTCAGGTCAGAGGGATCCTTCTCGTATGGCTCTTTTTACGTATGGCTGATAAACAAGGTTCCTCCTCCTCCTCATCTTGTGTTAAGGGAGCTTCGGGAGAAGAAACTTCAATGACCGGGGAATCCACATACTCCCTAGAAGAATGAGGCCCTAAAAGGGCATCATCCTCCTGGTCGAATAGCAGCCGAGCTACTGTGAGATCCACGGAGGACCCCATGGACCAAGCACTTCAACCTTCAACCTAAACACTAGTGACGGCACCCTGCTCAGCTCGCCGCCCTACCTCCACCCTACGAGTAGCATTATGAAGACCTGCCAAAACTCGTACTACAAAGAAGCGAATCCCAAAAATCATTAGTGAAAACTTGGAAACTAATAAAACAGATAAAGTAAAAGTAAGAACAATTACATTCATCCCGACTTTCGGTGCTCAAGGGAACGTTAGGGTCAGGCCCGACCTCAGCTAGCCGAGCCACGGCTATCAGCTCGGAGGAAAGTTCCATGATCTTAAGAACGACCCCCGTATTTCGAATAGTATCTATCATAGTAGAGTCCATGATTTTCAGGCACTTGTCCTTCTGCATGGGGCTCATCTTCCAACGCCCCAACCAAGCCCTTCATCCGTCCCTTACGTAGAAAAAACAACACGACAGTCCTTGTATGATGGGCCATCAACAAGAATCTACTTCACCCCTGACCTGCGGGGAAAATGATACGATCATTTAAGCCATTGGTTTTGAGCGATATGGTAGAATACTTTGAAAAGGCCAACCGAAAACCGAACTCCATTCTTCCGGCAAAAAATGGCAAAGCCTATGTGCTCCTAACCCCGGGAGGAGCCACTTGACCTATGCCGTGATATCAAAACACAGTCAGGAGCGCCGGGCACAAATTCATCCGTATTTATACCAAATACGCGACAAATATTGTCCATGCTGCTTTGGGCAAAAACCAAAATCTCCCCGTGGCTACCCATAATGTCCTGGGTGGCTTTTTGGATTTAGTATTGGAAGAGGGCATCAAACATGTTAGGAAATCTATACGGGAACGCAGCGGAATTTAAAATTTAATTTCCTTTTAACCAGGATCGACTTTGTTTAAGCAATAAACACAATAAGCAGTAGACGATTAATATACCTTGCTTGATCTAAATGATCGACACTTTGACCGTCTACGGAGAGTAGTAGTCTGCGAGACGTCCACGTGTCCGGCTTCTATCAATATCCATACGAGCACCTCGCTGGAATCCACTCTCGATAGCCACTAGAAAAACCCGGTTGCTAGACCGGCATTTTTCTCTCTCAAAACTCTCAAGAAGACTATCCAATATTTTCTAGTAAAATATTTCTTTCTCTTGAAATTGTGATGTACAAAAGATCTAGGCACCCCTCACCTTATATAGATGAAGGTGGCGTCTCATAGCTCCTTTATTGCCTTGGAGAAGAGTCCTGAGTGGAGCAGTGAGAAAGAAAACCGTTTACTAGTAAAATAAGGAAAACAAATATTCTTGATTTATCTCATTAATATTCAATATCTTATATTAAATATTTCCAAGATATATATTGCCAATATCTAATATTGAATATATCTTTAATGTATTACCATAAATCAATTCACACATGTGTGCAAATCTATACACATTAATATCTAATATTAATAATATATGATATTACTATTAATTAACTTGCACAATCCAAGTGTATCTTATACACTATCTTATGCGCCCCATATAGCCAAAAATTGGCTTCCGGAATATTCCTAATTAATTAATATAATACCATGATTAATTAATTCGCAAAATCCATGTGTATCATATACACATAATAATTTCGACCTATACATCAATTATGTATATTTAATTAATCAACATAATTAATATCTTAAATTACATTTATTCATAATAAATAAATACCACCATTATTTTTTTATCACTATAACACTTTATAGTCGAGATAAACTTTACTTACTTGGTTATCACCATAACCGCATTTTAATCCGGCTAGATGTTCTTATTTGTGTGACCCTATAGGCTTCCGAATATGTTGGTCGTAGACATAAAGTGCAATTATGAAAATGACCTTCATACCTAACTGTTAGGAACATTTTATTATGTTTTGATGATGGTCATACTAGCTGTTATAGCAAGCCTGAAATAAGTTAGAAATCTCTGTATAAGTCTTTACTTAGAGTCTGGCATGTTGTATAAGTTGAGTCAGACAAGTATTGTACTAGTTGGTAGGATGGCCAAGTAAAACAGACATCCGGCAGAGTGAAAACAGCCAAGTACCAGCAGAGAAGCATGAAGACATGTGGTCTGACTTATATCCATGGAAGTCTGTGATGACCTCGGTTAAGTCTAAGTTTTATTTCAAGTGATGAAATTCATTGTTAAATATGGTGTACACTAATCTCACACATATAAAGGATCAGTGAAGTACAAGGACTCTTGTAAACTCAAAGAAATCAAGAAAGCAGTCAATCGGCAAAATAAACTGTCTATCGGCTGAGTAAAAACGAAGCAGTGAAGGAAGATCTAAAACACTCAACCGTTCAAATAACAGCCAAGTGAAGGGACAGTGAAGTCAACTACACTTGTTCAGATTATGAAAAATAAGGAATATTAAGAGGATCAAGCATTCAATTCACAATCAATCAAGAATCAATCAAGGACGGATTTTATGATATACGTTTGAAGAAAATCCGCTCACTGAAATCAAGGAGAATATAATTGAGGGGGAATCAAGAATGAAACCAAGGATTATTCCCCACATTAAATAGCCAACGGACGGAAATTCAAATCAAGGATTATCAAGGCTATAAATAGAAGCCATTGACAGACAGGAAATATAACGATTGAATCTGATAAGAAACAAGCAGAAACTCTGTCAATTTGAAAAGCCTTCTATCCGAACTTAAAGGAAACATCTAGAGATCAACTCAGCAATCGGAACTCAAACTCCAGATAAAGCACTGAGATTGATCACAAATCTGTGAATCCAATTCACATCAAACTGAAGCAATTGAATCAGAGGAATCTGAGAAGGAGTTGCAACCATTATGATAGCTGCTGAAAGATTTGTTCTCAAGGAGCAGTGATAGAGACTGATTCACTAAAGCTTTTGTAGCCAGTGAGTGATAGTCTTGAAGATTGTGAAGCTTGTGTAGCCAAGGAAAATCTAACTATTGTATCTGTGAAAACAATAGTGAATTCCTCCAATCATCATAGGAGAAGAGTGGATTAAGGGATTACACCACCCTGAACCACTAGAAACCTTTGTGTCTATTTACTTTCAGCACTTAACCTTACTGCACTTACTTCATTGCATACTATATCTGTGATAGTCTAATCCATTTTGAACCAACATTCAAAGAAGGGATTTATCCGCTGCCCAAAAGCTTTTCAATATAAGAAAAGTTTTTGAAACTCCATTATAGTCATTCAACCCCCCCTTCCCCCCATCTGACTATAGTTTTACCCTTCTCTGGGACCAACAATTGGTATCGGAGCAGTGTTCTTAGTATCAAAACATGTTCAGATCTGATTTCTAGTAACAAGGAGATCGCATATTTTCAAAGTAGTTTTCAAAATTGTGCTTTCTAAATATCTCTTATTTGTACTCATGGATTCCTCAAATTTCATGTCTAAGGTACCTGTATTCAATGTTAATAATTTTGATGAATATAAAATAAGGATGTTGTCTCATCTTGCAGCAACTCATGAGGAGATGCTGGATGTAATTAATGATGGCCCAATAAAGATCACAACTGTGATAGCCACATGAGCAGATCAAGGAAAAGAAATAGACAAACTCAAGAAAGATTGGACCAAGGATGACAGAAGAAGAGCAAATCTATATTTTGTTGCAAAAGACATGAGCTTGAAGACTCTGGACAGTAATATGTTCATGAGGATCATGGACTACAAAACAACAAAGAAGGTGTGGGATAAATTAGCAATGATCAATGAAGGATCAGAAGCAGTCAAGGAAAACAAATTATATGTTGTAAAACAGAAATTTGAGAACTTTAAAATGAAAACTGGTGAATCCATTGATCAAAAGGATAACAGATTTTCAATCATCATCAGTGATCTACAACAACTTGGGCACACATATCCACAGAAAGAAGTGTGCTTGAAAATCTTGAGAGGTCTACCTGAAAGATGGTAAATCATCACATCAGTATTTAGAGGAACAATAAACCTTGCAAACACTAATACTTTAACTCTGATGTCTCAATTAAAGGCTCATGAATTTGAGTTGAACGGTGAAGACATTGCACCAGCAGAGGCACATAAGGCCAGTGCACTGGTTGCACCCCAGCAAAGCAAAACATCTGACAAAAGCAGCAAAGAGACACAGGAGCTAAAAGAACTGGTAGCTTTACTAATTAAACGTTTTGATAGGTTTAACAAGAAGAAGCTGTTTAAAGGAAGTTCATCATCAAACAAGTAGTCAAGCTCAAGTAAAGACATGAAGAAAAAGGATGATGAATACAGATGTTTCATTTGCAAGAAGAAGGGTCACTTCATGGCTGATTGTCTGAAGAAAAAGACAAAGAAGAGGAAAAGAAGAAGTACAAAACAACTGAAAAGAGAAAGAACAATAAGGCACTCAAAGCTGAAACCAGAAGTGAAAAGAATGAAGAATCATCTGATAATGATTCTGATGATGATGATGAATCTAATATCTCAGGCAATGACAAAGCATATCTATGTCTTATGGCTAAGGAAGCTGATGAAACACAGGATGTCTGGTACATAGACAGTGGATATTCCAGACATATGACATGGAATAAAGGATGGATGACTGACTTTAACGCTTTTGATGGACTCAAAGTTACATTTGGAGGCAAAGAAAACCCTGGTAGAATTAAGGGGGAAGGCACAATTCTCAAGAAGAACTTGAAGATTCAAAATGTGGCTTATGTTAAAGGATTGAGTTTTAATCTTCTAAGCATCAGTCAATCCTGTGACAAAGGCTACAATGTGCACTTCAACAAAGAAGGATGTAGAGTAACTCACAATCAAACCAGCACAGTTGTACTTGGAAGAAAAAGGGAATATAACATGTATGTGGAAGATTGGAAGACAATAAAAGCAGAAACATATGTGCTTGTCTAAAATAAGCAATCAACCAGCTGGATTTGGCATAGAAGATTGAACCAACTCAACTTTAAAACCATCAAAAAATTGTCAAAGAACAAGTTAGTTGAAGGCCTACCAGAGATCACATTCAAGAAGGAAAGTCTTTGTGATGCATGTCAAAAAGGGAAGCAGATCAAAAGCTCTTTCAAGTCAAAGCCCTATCAATCTACAACAAGAATTTTACATCTGTTGCATATGGATCTTTTTGGACCAGTCACACCAGTAAGTGTAAGTGGAAAGAAGTACACTCTAGTGGTGGTGGATGACTTTTCCAAACTCACTCGGACCATATTCATGAACAAGGAAAGAGAGACACTCAAAAAGCTACCAGATTTGCTAAGAAGAATTCAAAATGAAAATGAACTGAAGATCATCAAGATCAGATCAGATAGAGGCACATAATTTCTAAATGAAATTATCATAACCTACTGTGAAGAGATTGGAGTACTACATCAACTATCAGCAGCAGGGACTCCACAATAAATTGGTATAGCAGAAAGAAGAAACAGGACACTCAAAGAAGCAGTCTGAACAATGATTGAAGAAGCATGCTTACCAAAGAGATTTTGGGCTGAAGCAGTAAATACAGCATGCTATACTCAAAACAGATCAATCATCAACAAACATCATGGAAAAACATCATATGAAATATGGAATAGAAGAAAACCTAATATCTCATATTTACATATGTTTGGTTCTAAATGTTTTGTTTTGAACAGGAATCAGTTACATGCTTTTGATGAAAAAGCTGATGAAGCAATCTTCATGGGATACTCAGACACAAGCAAAGCCTTCAGAGTACTCAACTAAAGAACTTTGGTGATTGAAGAATCAATTCATGTAGTCTTTGATGAACCAAACACAAATGGTGAAAGTCTGCAAGATCTTAAAGAAGAAGTTGCACAAAGACAAGTTTATATAAATACAACGATGCATTGACTACTATTATTCGATCACACCTTTGGCAATCAAGATGATGCACCAGTCAACACAACACAAGAGGCACCAACACAAGAACATGAAGTTGATGCACAAGCTGAAGTTGTGGAAGAACCAACTCAAGAGCAACTTCAACCTGACCTGAACTGGCTGAGAGATCATCCTGAAGAACAAGTCATTGGAGATATTCATACAGGAGTTAGAACCAGAAGACAACTGGAAAGAATGCTAACTTGTTTTCTATCACAGGTGGAACCTAAAACAATAGATAATGCAATTCAAGATGCTTATTGGATTATAGCCCTGCAAGAAGAGCTAAATGAATTTGAAAGAAATGAGGTCTGGGAACTTGTTGACAGACCAGACATGGCCAACATCATTTGAACAAAATGGGTGTTCAGAAACAAAATGGAACAAGGGATAATTGTCAGAAACAAAGCAAGGCTAGTTGCAAAAGGCTACTCCCAAGTAGAAAGAATAGATTATGATGAAACCTTTGCACCAGTAGCAAGATTGGAAGAAATCAGACTCATTCTAGCTTTTGCAGCCCATAAAGACTTCAAAGTTTATCAAATGGATGTCAAGGTTGCATTTCTGAATGGACTTTTGGAAGAAGAAATATATGTGGAACAACCCCCTGGTTTCCAACATAAAGGGAAAGAAGATAAAGTGTACGAGCTCAAAAAGGCACTATATGGACTCAAACAGGCACCCAGAGCCTGGTATGAGACATTGTCACAATTCCTAATCAACAACGGATTCAACAATGAGACCATTGACAAGACTCTCTTCAAACTAAAAGAAGGTTCAAGCACTTTGTTAGTCCAAATCTATGTTGATGACATTATCTTTGGATCAGAAGATGAGAAGCTATGTGAGAAATCTGCAAATCTGATGAAGAGAAAATTTCAAATGAGTATGATGGGAGAGCTCAATTACTTTCTTGGCCTACAAGTGAAACAAAAGAAGGATGGCATTTTCATATATCAAGCCAAGTATACAAAAGACTTGATACACAAATATGGTATGGATACAAGTGGCACAGCAGATACACCAATGTGTGCAAGAGTTATTCTAGGGAAAGATGAAACTGGAAAAGATGTTGATCAAAATTGTATAGAGGGATCATTGGATCCCTACTCTACTTAGCTACAAGCATGCCTGATATAGCATTTGCAGTAGGAGTTTGTGCAAGATTCCAAGCTCAAACAAAGGAATCTCACTTACTAGCAGCTAAGAGAAACATCAAATATCTGAAGAACACCATCAATGTTGGAATTTGGTATCCAAAAGATGAAGGATTCAAACTAATGTCATATTTAGACTCAGACTATCCTGGATGCAAGATAGATAGAAAAAGAACATCAGGAACTTGTCAAATGCTAGGCAGCAGACTAGTATCATGGTTTAGCAAAAAGTAAAACTCTATATCCACATCAATAGCTGAGGCAGAATACATAGCAGCAAGTAGCTGCTGTGCACAAGTGTTGTGGATCAGACAACAGCTAAGAGACTATGGAATGAAGGAGAAGACAATCCCAATCATGTGTGATAACACAAGTGCAATATCTATTACTGAAAATCTAGTATTTCATTCAAGAACAAAGCATATTGATGTGAGACATCACTTTATTAGAGATCATGTTAAAAAAGAGATGTTGTTCTAAGATACATACCAACTGAAGATCAATTGGCTGATATCTTTACTAAACCACTCAGTCATGAAAGATTTTTCAAGTTGAGAACTGAGTTGGGAATGATTGAAATCGATTAAGTCACAAAGAGCAGCTAACTAGAGTAATCAGTTAAGTAACTTCACCAGCTGACTGAACATTTGCCATTTTGGGTGCGCTCACTTGGCAGGTAAGGCACTAGTACCCAGCGAAGTTAACTTCACTGATTGTTAGGAACAGTTTTCTACAAGCAGCTCAGTAAGATATCACTCCACCGGCCTAGTGACCAGCCAAGTCACTCCACCGGCAAATATCTTGGAGTCAACAGCAAAATAAAGTGTGAACTAAATCATTTTTACACACATGGAATATCAGAGAAGTAATGAAGGATTATATTGTGGAAGATTACACACGTGGAGATCAGTTTATAATCGTGGAGGTAATAACTATATTATTTTTCAATTACAGGAATGACGGCAACGCCTCAATGGGATTTATCATTACTTACCTCAATCCACTCCCCCACTACACTCAAATACCATGATTTATATACATAAAATCACGTCATTACTTCATCAAATCCTTCCATATTCAACCGCATTCACACTACACAAATTATCCTATATAAACAACACTTAGAGATTTTTCAGAATTCTTTACGCTCTCTTGCAAATCATAAACCCTATTCTCTCTGAAAAATAAAAGCTTTTTCAAAATCTCAAATACTTCAAAGCACTGGCATCGTCTTCCTCAATCTCTGCGACATAAAAGTACTATGAAAAATCGATCATCACAGGATCATTTTTCCGACCTGAACACTATCTACCCTTCTATGATAGTGACCCACATGCCCAAATATTAATTGATGGCTGCATAAATCTTGGATTGATGACATTCCTAAATCCACCAGTCAAAGGCATATGCTATGAAACCCTTATTGCATTTTGGAAAAATGCAAAATTTGAGCCCAGCAAGAAGAAGAGTGATCCTGATTGTATTTGGAGCACAATGTTTGGAAAAGAAGTAGTTATCACCCATGCACTTCTCAATAGATTCTTACATCTATCCAACGTCGGTCCGGTCGATGTGAAAAAGATGCAGATCGACATCAACACTTTCTGGACAGAAATAGCCAAGAACCCCACAAAGCATAGGAAGAAACACAACTTCCCTAGATCAACACTTAAACGCCCATTTGCTGAATTTGCTCCTATGATAACAAAGAACATTGAAGGGAGGAAAGGGTCCATGGAGAACATGACCGAGCTCAGGGTCAAATTAATGGCTATTATCTACCAAGGTATCCCCTTTAACTAGTCATATTTTATTTTCAATAGATTGAAAGCTCAAATTCACAAGGAGATTGATCTGGAAATCACGGCAACTAGCAAGAACCTGCAAAAGAAAGGTGATTTCTAGGAAAAGAAATCATATGGGATTCCCCTCCAACATCTTTTAGATCAAATTAAAGTGAAACCTATCTATGTGCATACATTGCACAAAGCCAATGTGATGTTTACTTACGTTAAGGCCTGGCAGAAACCACAACCCACAGCCGGAAGTAAAAGGAAGGAGCCTGAAAGCAGTAGATTAGGAGTTGGGAGGAGAACCAGATCTCAAAAATCATAAGGACAACAAGGGAGTATGCCCAGCAACAAGGATATCCATGTTGTAATTAGTGATGATACGGCGACTGAGGAAGAACAACAAGAGGAAGTCACCTTTTTGCAAGAATGTGAGGAAGGGTATTACCTTACACCATCTGAAGATGAAGAAGTTGAGGATGAGGAAGAAGCTACTGGGGATGAGGAAGAAACAGGAGAAGAAGCATAACAGGAAGGAGATCATCATGAAGATGATCAAGAAAATATTGACATATATGATGATGACCTGACGATCCAAGAAGTGATTCTTAGTAGCATCAACAAAGTTGACAAACAGCCGAGTGAACCAGCTGATCAAACTCACTCTGCTGACCATGTCAACACCCCCAGCATTGATCAAGGGGGAACACCAGCAGAAGCAACTAAGTCTCCAGCACTTGGAGAAGAAGGACAGTCCTCACAAGGACTAGGAAATGCAAATGACCTTCAACAATCTCTCTCTGATCATGAGATTGCTGAAGAAGAAGAAAAAGAACAAGAAGAAGAACGGAAAGAAGAAGAGCAAGTGGAAAAATAATAGGCCGGTGCATCTGCACCAGCAGAGGAAGATCCAGATAGAATCTTCAATCTGGATATCAATCCACTCATTGTGGACATTGAGAGGCAATACAAAAGCAGGCAAAATCTCAAGACTGCCTTAAGAAGTGATGCAACATCCATGAACCACAAAATTGAGGCTCTCATCAGCCACATCAAAGTTCAGGATGAAGTCATGGAGAGGCAAGGAAATCTACTCTGCAATCTACAACATCTCATCCCCAACCATGTCCAAACTAATCTTGAGTTTCTAGCTGACAAAATTGAAGGAAATCTCAAACCATTAGTGGATACTTTGAATGCTCATACTCAACAAATTCACCATTTGGATGAGATTATGGATAGGAACTCAACACCCTACTCAATGTCACTGGAGCAAAAAATAAAATTCTGGAGAAAAAATTTGGTCCTATACCAGAAATCTGAAGCAACCCACAAGATTCTGGAAGAAAGGTTTGGTGCTGCCAAAAAGGGGGAAGGAAGCAGCAAGCCTGAAAGCATCAGTGGGAAGAAGGACAACCCAAATGACAAGGGCAAGGGCATCAAGGCAAGGGCATCAGGTTTGAAGAAAAGAAGTAGTAGCCTTTTAATTATTTTTGCCTTTGAATAAATTTAAACTTCAATGAACTATCTTATTGCCCTTTATGGATGAATAAAATTTCTGAGTTTTATTCTGTTATCATTAGAATAAAAAAAATTTGCATACTTATGTTCAGGCTTATGAAGGTTTTGGCATCATTAAAAAAGGGGGAAATTGTTAGGAACATTTTATTATGTTTTGATGATGGCCATACTAGCTGTAATAGCAAGCCTGGAATAAGTTAAAAATATCTGTATAAGTCTTTAATTAGAGTCTGACATGTTGTATAAGTTGAGTCAGACAAGTATTGTACTAGTTGGTAGGATGGCCAAGTAAAACAAAAATCCGGCAAAGTGAAAACAGCCAAGTACCAGCAGAGAAGCATAAAGACATACGGTCTGACTTATATCCAGGGAAGTCTATGATGACCTGGTTAAGTATAAGTAAAATTTCAAGTGATGAAATTCATTGTTAAATATGGTGTACATTGATCTCACACATATAAAGGATCAATGAAGTACAATGACTCTTGTAAACTCAAAGAAATCAAGAAAGCAGTCAACCGGCAAAATAAACTGTCTATCGGCTGAGTAAAAACGAAGCAATGAAGGAAGATCTAAAACACTCAACCGTTCAAATAACAGCCAAGTGAAGAGACAGCGAAGTCAACTACACTTGTTCAGATTATGAAAAATAAGGAAGATTCAGAGGATAAATCATTCAATGCACAATCAATCAATAATCCATCAAGGACGGATTTTATGATATACGTTTGAAGAAAATTCAATCACTGAAATCAAGGAGAATATAATTGATGGGGAATCAAGAATGAAATCAAGGATTATTCCACATTAAATAGCCAACGGACGGAAATTCAAATCAAGGATTATCAAGGCTATAAATAGAAGGCATTGACAGACAGGAAATATAACGATTGAATCTGATAAGAAACAAGCAGAAACTCTGTCAATTTGAAAAGCCTTTTATCTGAACTTAAAGGAAACATCTAGAGATCAGCTCAGCAATCAGAACTCAAACTCCATATCAAGCACTGAGATTGATCACAAATCTGTGAATCCAATTCACATCAAACTGAAGCAATTGAATCAGAGGAATCTGAGAAGGAGTTGCAACCTTTGTGATAGCTGCTGAAAGATTTGTTCTCAAGGAGCAGTGATAGAGACCGATTCACTGAAGCTTTTGTAGCCAAGGAGTGATAGTTTTGAAGATTGTGAAGCTTGTGTAGCCATTGACAATCTAACTATTGTATCTGTGAAAACAATAGTGAATTCCTCCAATCATCACAGGAGAAGAGTGGATTAAGGGATTACACCACCCTGAACCACTATAAACATTTGTGTCTATTTACTTTCGGCACTTTACCTTACTGCACTTACTTCATTGCATACTATATCTGTGATAGTCTAATCTACTTTGAACCAACATTCAAGAAGGGATTTATCCACTGCCCAAAAGCTTTTCAATATAAGAAAAGTTTTTGAAACTCCACTATAGTCATTCTCCCCCGACTATAGTTTTATGGTTTTATTTTTCTCTCGGGACCAACACTAACGATCACGGAATAGCGTCTAGCAACACACCGTGACCCCTATCATCGGAAGAGTCAAAAGCGATGACTACTACCTTTCATGTGAAACAGTTACCGTGTAAATAGAATCATATCGCTGTTACAATATCCATACGGTCGTATCTCGAGTGTCAATGCATTAACGACTGTATCTTATAATATGGATATCCTACACTCTTGAAGTAACATATTACTCTCGAGAATAAGACATTCCTTATAAGAAGGCCCTTTTGGATATTACTCTTATTCATAGGATACACGATTTCCGGACGGGCAACATGAATCCTACGCATGCGTCAGTATCACACCCAATCACTACCGCATGATCGCCCCATGGCTAGAGGAAACCTCAATAGTGTCAAAGTATGACAATCCACACCGTGATGCCATAAAGACTCCGGTCTCAGCATAATTACGCAACCACCACATAGTGCGACACTTAATAATGTAAGTGGGTCAGTCTAACGCACGCATTCTCTAATACACGTCCACGTACAGTCCAAGTGTCTCTACACTTCGATAGACGAGATCTATCACTATCTTCAATGAGATAGAAGACATCCAATACGTGCTAGTCTAATCGTACTATCAATGTCCCGTTTGAAAGTACATACGACTAGAAACATTTAAGTATCAAACCCTTCAATGTGAGTCGAGATCTCATCAACCATAATCACTATTATGATTTCTATTTCACAGTTTGACACTAGGGACGTTGTCATATATATACAATATCATATTGGTCCGTTAAACGAACAAATATATAATAACAGAAAGCCATTTATTATATGTATAAACATAAAAAAAAATAGTAGAAATGATCCGACTCGGTCGAGATCCGGTCCAACCCGATTGGGTTTAAGACACTATTTCAACAATCTCCCACTTGGCCTAAATCCAATCAGTCGTACGCACAAGACCAAGTTGCGACACAAGAATCTCATGCAATACTCGCAACCAACCCTAAGCATAAATGGATCACTATCCGTGGGGACTCAGACCGCTATATCATTCTCCAAATGACCAAGTCAAGAGGAACCGCCTCAACACACACATGAATCTCTGACGAGACCCTGGTCCTTGTCTCAAACAATGAATCCACTACTATATCATTTATATAGGAAAGATGGAAGAACCATAAAAGGTTCATGGAATGAACCTCTTATATCCATGTATTGCTCCTGTTGCGCCTGTGTTTTTGGCTCATTTGTAGAATTTACAGTGATCCCCTACTGAGAACACTTCCAGCTCTCATGTATCACTTAATTAAAGTGATTACAAACCCAGACTGCAGATCCCACTATCATCATAAGATTTAGGGTATACATCTGTATATCTATGTTTATTCAATTCCAAGTTTCAATAAACTAGGAACTCATCCTTAACACTTTTAAGGGTATTCTCCACATTTATCAAAATTTCTTTCATACTTACTCATGACTCTTCATGAAATATGACCATCCAACACAACTCTTATGATGGATCCTATTGTAGTAGCAAAGGGAACCCTCTATAATTATCATCTTTCACCTTATCTTCAGGACTGACTTCTTGTCATAGATAGATCCCGAGAGTACTGGCCAGCAGTATCTCTACATGTGATATATGCTAAAATATTTTACCATCCCATCTATAAAGTTGAATTGTGATAATTAAGCAGCATCTAAATCTATCATTATAGACTCTTATTTCCAAAATAAAAACTGCTACTTCCAAGAACTTTTGTAAAGGCCTTGAACTACAAAACATTAATTGACTGTGACATAGGGTGTCAATTCCGAGAAGGATATGTAACACTCTCACTAGCCTATTGCGCACTAGGCTTATCTTTCTTCTTGATGAAATCAAACTCTTTTGATTTATTAATGCAAAGAACTTATATAGAGGAACTTGTTTGAGTCCTAAGATGGATCCCCTAGGCTTACATATCATGTTATCGTCTATGAACATCAATCCATTGGCCCAACATTTCCAACACTATCGTTTAGCCATGATACGTAGCTACAACAAGCACAATCTGAATAGATTTAAGCATAGTTGGTAGCACAAAAGTAATTACAAGGTTTACACCTCGTAGCCTTCAACCATCAACTCAGCCTAACATGTAATCGTATTACCACACGTGTTAGTCTTTCATAAAGACCTACCACACCTTTCAAAGACATTCCCTTCAGGTAAGTCAGACTGGGTTTATAACCTGTTTATCACTCATGGAATCTACTTCAGGCCTTATGGCTCCAAGCCATATCTCTTAATCTTGCCTTTCAAGCATTTCTATATAAGTCATGAGATCTTCATTCTTCAAGTTGAACACGCCAGTAGCCTTTTCAGGCATGTGGTTATCTATAGACTCATATAATGCTTATGTACATTGAGCAGTATCCTGCATTTCATCACTATGCGGCGCCTGCTCATGTTCCAATGGTTGAATATCTCTTTGTGGTTAACTTGGTGACCAAAATAGTAATGACCAACTTTAACCGACATAGTACTTGGGTCAGAAGTACTATAGAGGTGAGCAAGGTTGTATCCCATGAGGAATCAATCGAGTACCAAAGTCATTCTCATACTTAGTTTAGGTTAATCAAATGTGTTCAAGTTTTGAATATGCTAAAACGATATTTAAATTAGAGATAAAGAGAGAAAGAGACATAGCCAAATCACGATCCAATTGAATACTTTCGCCTCTAATCGATTATTTAGGAATGGAAACTACCAACCAACCATCCTAATGCTTATATCGACTCATTCATGGGTGCAAACTCCTCAGATAGTACAAGACGCCATGCAACAACCTAGTACTCGTTGCCCGGTTCAACAGTCCGCCTTTAAGGATTTAACTGACCAGAACAATATAAACGCTCTAGAGCCGCTTGATTTACACCGACAAACCTCGTTACCCAATCGATCTAAACAACTCAGTCAATTATAAATAACGATCTTAAAACCCCTTTTCCCACACCCCTTCGCAACATACATGTATAAAAGTGGTGTGTGTGTTCATGAACTAGGAGTACAGTCTAATTCAAGCAATAAGAACAAGTTTTAAGACATGAATTCGTCGATACAACAACAATTAAACATTACCCATTCCCAAACACATCAATTAGAGGGTGATTTCTTCAACTTTCACATGATTTGGCTATGTAGTAATTAGCTACTCATCACAAAGCATGAAATAACAATCAAAGAGAAGACTAAATCCATAAAAGAGAAAGAGAACTAGAATTACCAAAATCGTAGTACAAGTCGGATTACATCAAACTCCTACACCACCCATGTTAATTGATGATGATGAAGACCCAAAATGATACAATCCAAGAGTAGAGAAGAAATTTGAGCTAAGAAACTAAACTAATTTAAGTCTAATCTAATGAAAATGAGAGTAAGAAATAGTTTAGAAGAGCTAAAAGGAGAAGGGGTCAAACTCTGCTAAAAGTTAGGGTTCTAAGAGAATCAATAATGCCCCAAAATCTGTGAAAATATATATATATATATATGTGTGTGTGTGTGTGTGTGTGTGTGTGCCCAAAAACGTGCATAAAAACAGCTTGGTGCGTGTGCACTGAGATCTAGTGTGCATGCACTGGATCTTGTAGGCTAGAAACCATGGTTCTGCATCGTGTGGAACGCATGCACTAAGATTGGTGCGCACGCACTGAGATTGGTGCACACGCACTAACTCTCTGAATAAAAAACTGGGCATTATGTCCCTTTGGTGCGCACGCACTACGTTTGGTGTGCTTGAACTAGAGGCTCTGTATCAAAACTGGTCCTTCTGCTTCTCTGGTGCGAACGCACTACATCTGGTGCGCACGCACTAGATGTCACACCTCAAAATCATCACTTTTTCTTCAATTCTTCCATCCTTGAGCCTCGGTTTCATCTTTCTATGCCTAATGCCTCAACTTCCGGGTACTCAAGTCACCTGTATCTTGCATCACAACATCCACACGTACACCGAGCGTAATTCCGCAAGACAACTAAGGTTCGAAAAGGGCTAAAAACGACATAAAATGGTGAGGTTTTCCATCTATATGATGGTTTTCCTCGTAGTGGATGTGCAATGTAGTTTTTACCCTATATATGGTCTAAAACTACCCGGAATGAACCATAAGTGCCGTAAATGGGGGTTGAAACATGCACCGGAGTATAGCAAAGTTGACTCTCATCAGTTCTCAAACCTTTTGAGATCTTAATTTACTCCACTGTTTCTTTTGGAAGAAACACTTCCTCTATGAGACAACATGTTTGAAGACAAATGCTTTTTCTTCATGGGTAAGTAAATAATATCTAGCGTATTTGCTAAGATATTCCATAAAACTGCATATGTCAACTGGGCTCCAAACCTTTCTGAAATTTCCTGCTTGCAGAAGCACGACAACCCTAAATCATCGGTTAAGATGGATTTCATGTCATCGTTTTCCATATCTTATATGGAATTCATTCAACCTTATTTTTTCGAAACTTGGTTAAGAATATGTTTTGAACAAGGGCACTATCACAAAACAGGTAAGGGATATTTCGCATGGATTACGTCACATCTTTATCGTATAAAGTGTTGTTTCCATTTTAGAAACACAATCTGATTGCATATCCCATAATGATATCCTTCAAGAGAGAATCTGATTCCAATTCAGATGACTTCTGAAAACACCTTTCATGTATTAATTTCCTCAATCCAATTGAAGATTAATTCCTAAGCAGTTCATCAATATCATGTTCGTAATATCTCAAACTTTTCGGGCATTCCGAATTTTGCACTTTACTGAGTACACTTGACTATTTCTAAAAATAGTCATAGAGAGTAATAAACAATCATTTATGGAATTTATTTTCATAAGCTAACAAATATCAATATGTTTAGGCTTTAGTCGATATTCTAGAATTTATCAACTTTTTCATAAAAGGGTATTTTAGTCACATTTGGATAAGATACATATCATCCACATGATTCATAATCACATGGTTCAGACATCATCATAATGACATTTGATTACATATTTCTCTTCCACAGAGACTATGTCAATAATATCCACAAAAATCAAGGATAACAGTCATACAAATACTTAGTTGAGATTTTATCACATATATCAACTATATAGTGACACCAATCTAGTATGTTAGATTCAGTGACCATTCAAGTTTATCGGAATTACATTTATTCCTTACAATTGAATTTCTCCATTAAATCCTAACCTGCAACTGAAATCGTGTTCTTCATAAGAACCGGAACACAATAGCATTTATTTAGTTTCTTAACCAGTTTACTAGATTCGGCACACAATATGACAAATGTTGCAACGTTTTATTCATTTTCCGTATCTTAGAATATTTTTTATTTTATCTTTCTAATTCAATCACATTTGTAAGATATCATATATCTAAGAGTCGACTTGAGCTTAGATAGATTTATCTCAACTTACTTGCTTAGAATGTAGACTTCAAAAAGTTCTCTATTTAAGCACACATGCCCTAACTTTCCTTTTAATCCCTCAAGCACTTGTAAATATTTCTTAGTTTAGTCATCATAAGACTTAAGAAAAATCACAAGATCTATGTCCTCAATTTTTCTTTCATAAAGAAAATCCAAAGTTCATTAGATATTTTATTTAACCTTTTGAATCATATTCAAAACATGAACTATTTAATTAACCTTCAAGCAATGATTAAAGAATTAAGTCGATACTTAAATCTTATAATTTTGAATACAACATTTCCAAAATTCGATGTGGTCATTCTCATTCAATGCATCCAACGTTTGAATTAATTGTCATCGTATGACAGAATGCTCCTAATTGGATCGCATCCAATATATGATTAATTCTTCAAGTGATTTAATCAAATCATGAGATTCCGTTTTGATTAATAATTAAAGTCTTAGAGCACTCCATCAAATATGTAGTCTCCTTGTCTCTAACTACTATAACATAGTTGCTCGTGTCATTTCTTATTTGAAAAGGATTAAAGCTACTTAACCATACTTGAGAACGTTTCTCAAAAGGTAACAGTCATTAAATTGGTTTTAACAATCAAGAATAAAACATAGAAATAAAAGTCTGCTAAAAACTACAACATAAAAAAAGGATAAAAAGAGTGTTGTTGTTTATACATGCAAAATCAAAAATGGTCTTTTGATTTATGATTTTGCTCCCACTAGTCAATTACTCCCAATTGACTTTCAAGAATTTTCCAAAAATTCTTTAGTGGCCATGATCCTACCTTGTTACGTCAATTCTTTATTGTGGCTGGTGAACATGGAAAGAATCCTCAGCCATAAAGGAGGTCCTAATCATACTAGTCCACGAGCATATAAAAATCGGATAAACATGGAAAGATTCCTTAGCCATAAAGGCTCTAATCCTATATTTAAATCAACATGATTATCTCTTACAATTAAGGGGGTTAAATCACGATATCCCTTCCTTAGGGAACACGAAATCAAAGTCCAACAAGAACATGGACCATGCAGGCCTAGGGAACAAGCCCCTCTATATAAACAATCCCTAGGGAACTACGAGTACTTGATTCCTGATTAATACACAGGATACATAGGCAGCTTGATAAACAATATCTATGGTCCAGTCTAAACCTCACACAAACCACCCCCGTTACATCATTTTTAGTGTTCTTGAAGTTTGAATGGATTGTCACTAGGATCAAGAGGCCCCAAAATTAATACCCGACGATATCCAACATCGTCAAACACCATTGTGTAAAATCTGGAAATCCTTTAGCAGGTATATATAGTAAGTATTGGATCTCACTAGTATCTATATAAAGGGCCATGTATTCTGCATTTGAGGAGATTTTGGACACAATAGCTTGCTTATTGTTATCCAAGAAACTAATGACCCTCCTAATAACACACTGTAGCATGTTACGGACATTCGTGTGTCCTGATAACCTGTGCAATTAAAGTTTGAATATGCCTTCACTTAATGTCTGATTCAGCAGGAAAAAATAAACCCTGTCGTGGTGACCTTTTTAGGTAACTAAGAACCATGTGTCCATCTTTTAGGTGCGATTCAGTTGGATGAGACAAGAATTGTCTGAGTTGTTTTATGGCAAAGGTTATATATGGTCTTATTAAACATCAGTAAAGTAGCATTCCTATCAAGGATCTGTAATAGGACTTGTTTATTAGTATTGCAGATTCTTTATGTTTCAGTATCTTGGATGTGTCCATAGGTGTTTTACTTGGTTTGCAACCCAAAGTAACCTAATTATGTAAGTAAATAAAGGTAGTATCTCATCCGATTTAACAAAATTCTAGATTTTAATCTTGCTATTTCTAGTTAGACCAAGGAAAAACTTGAGTTCTCCTAAGTCCATGACAGTGAACTTATCATGTAGATAGCCCTTAAACTCTTGTATCATCTTCTCATTACTTCTTTTAGCTATTATTTCATCAACATATACTAAAAGAGTAACTATGTCTTTGTCTGATCCTCTTGTGAACATGCCGTGATCATTTGATGACTATTTGAAGTGTAGTTGTAGAAAAGCTTCTGTCAGCTTGACATTCCATTGCCGCTTTCTTGTTTGAGTCCATACAATGACTATGAGTTTTCAGACTAGATTGGATCCATTTGTTTGTTATCCTTGTAGAATAGTCATGTAAACCTCTTCATCTAAGGGTGGTGTTTGATGTGGTGGTAATGTTAGCTTAGGAAACTTTCCCAATATCATCCATGTTAGCCTCATCCAGAGATTGTTGGACGGAAATGTAACTGACAAAGATGGAGTTTACTCCTTATGAAAGTAGAAAGATGGTTCCTTTGTTTGTTAATTATGGAACAGGTCGATAAAAACTGTCACTAGTGAATGAATGGTAGTCGAGGATAAAATGTTACAGAGAGGTCCTACAGACAATGCCTTTGTTCATAAGTAATGGTATCCATAAGTAATGGTTATGTCAGTGTGTACTCGGTAACTTTGTGCATAGTAGAGTAAATGTGTTATATACTTCGAAAGAGTATAGTCTCGGGTCTATGATGGTGTGACACTAGCATTAATGAGGTGAGAGATTGAAATGAAGAGTTAGGTTGGTCCCTCAAGTTATAGGAGATTTTCGATATAGGCACATGGTCCCTGACTCGTCTTTTCGTAAAATATATTGGAAGCACTCCTAGATAAATGATTTTTCGGAATTGAGCTAAAGAATATTTATATGAAAAATGGAATATAAGGAAAAAGAGTTTTTCCTAAATCCAAATATTTAAGTATATTGATTGAAACATATTTTTTCCATTTAATATATAGGTGATGAATATTTATATGAAAAATAATGGATAAAATAATGTATGTGACATTAAGAGGCTTTATAAAATAGGAAATATTTTCCTAACTGACCTACAAACTTAATATGATTAAGTAAAGGGTTTCACATTACTTAATGGGATTAATGTAAAGCTTATTGGGCTAAATGATCCATTTGATGACCAATGGTAATTAAAGGATCAAGATCCTAATAAGTGTGCCCTAATTCAGCCTATATAAGGAATGCTCACATCAATGCTTAAGCCCTAATATTCCCTAGATATTTGGGCGCCTCTTATTGCTCCATTTGGAGAAAAATATCTCTCATACGTATACTTAGAATATTCAAAGCAAAAAGATTGGATCTTTTAGGAGCTTGCTTATCAAGGATTCTTGGAGGTTGCTTGGAGATGGATCACAACTTTGTGTAGAGGAGGCCTTGCTGAAAGATCTTGGATTCTACATTATTCATTATGTCGCCTTCATCTTTAAAGTGTTGGTATAGATCTCTATAAAACCTTTTGAATACATATTATTAGTATTTAATTAAAATGTTTCTTAACTTTGTATTTTCACAGTTTATTGTGTTTTTCCGCTGCGATTTCAATTCTGATTGAATTGTGATATACTAGAACAATTTCTGAGTTGCAAAAGTTTTTGGCATGGTGCACCTGTGGTGTCACCAACGCACCTACAATGGCCCAAAATCTGGTTCAGGCTGCATTTCAGTTCTGGTTATGGTATATGACTTCCAACAAAGCCTTTGAGGGTTCAAGGTCACAATGGAACATACAACCTTCACTCATTTTAAGGCCCTAAGCATAGAGAACAATTTCTATGTTGCATAGAGAACAATTTATTGTGTTTTTCCGCTGCGATTTCAATTCTGATTGAATTGTGATATACTAGAACAATTTCTGAGTTGCAAATTTTTTTGGCATGGTGCACATGTGGTGTCACCAACGCACCTACAATGGCCCAAAATCTGGTTCAGTGCATTTGATTACGGTTATGGTATATGACTTTCAACAAAGCCTTTGAGGGTTCAAGGTCACAATGGAACATACAACCTTCACTCATTTTAAGGCCCTAAGCATAGAGAAAGCTTACTGCAAAAAGCTCAAGGATTCTAAGCATAGTATGACTATTGTCTAGAGTCATATTTTGCATGATGTGAAAGGTCTCAACCTCTCAGGCCTCTGGAGAGGCGCCGTGCCTTTTTTTAATCTTTGAGGCCACAAAGGCCTCCGGGTCCCAAAGGCTATGAGGCTCCAGTCACATTGAAAAATGGTGTATCCTCAATTCTGAGAAACTGATATGTCAAATATCTATTAAAAGATACATACACTCACGACTCTCAACAACTTCATTGACATGAATACCTTTCTGGCATTTGTACGTCATTAGTGATGTCTCTTTTCATATATAAACCTCTATTTTTGCAATGGTGAACGGTACCTCTACTCACTTTGTATACCACCACAACTTCATTCCCTAATCAAATATGTAGACATCCATAGTGGAGGTGAAGTTGTTACATATCCTCCCACAACTATATTTTTCTCTAACATGCAAGTGACTCAATGCCTCTATGCCGCCATACGAGGCCACCAATTCATATGGACTTGAAACCGTCCTATTTTGTACTTGGTGGACATCATCACCGTTCACTTAATACAACTATAAAATTATAGGTATCTTTAATGTTAAAAGTTTATATCGTGGAATACCTAGATAATGACATTTTTGTCTCATTTTTTTATCATCTCAAAATTAGTTTATATTTTTCATAATGACACTTTTACATTTCACTATATATTTCTATTACAATTTTAAAAGACTTAATGAGAGCAATTAATTGACTAATGTCTCACAGCCAACCATTAATATGTGTGACACGTGTCACCATACCATTGACACTTTTGATCTCCTATATTTTCTTTATTTCTATGAACCGGCTAGTATCTTTTTCATGATAATACTTTTCACAATTATTTTGCATTTTTTAGCTACACTGTTATGACACATAACGAATCCGGATCATGCATTAGTCAGGGAGGTCTATTGCCATAGGCCATGGCCTAGCCCCCCTACAAAATGTGTATTTTAAGGTCCTCTAATTTTATCAAATTAATAGTATATGTTATGTCCAATTTTATTAGCTTACCAAGTATATTTTTAGTGCGATTTTATTATATCAATAATATATATTAGATCCCTTTTTACTTATGCTAAAAAAAATTCGTATGACCCAAATTTATCCATATAGTAGCTCAATTTATATTACTCATTTGTTTACATACCTTAAAAAAAATCACAATAATAAAGAATGATTTGACCATATACTCAATTGAAAAAGTTTTGATAGATGAGATTGACTACACGTGTAAAAATAGTGTCACTAAACTTAGAAGATACACAGTTAAACCCTAATCTAAAAGACTCTCACTTTCTGTTCTACAGAATGAGTGAAGAGGTTAATCGGATAATCTAATGACTTAGAATCATGGACTGTCATTATACCAAGATACTGAAAGTGTTCAAATAATATTTTGCCAATGCTTTTAGTGACCCAAAAATGCTATGTGCACGTATATATATATATATATATATATATATATATATATATATATATATATATATATTGTAATATTCAATTTTTAGGAAAGAAAAGGAGGCGTGTGTTTTTTTATAAAACGAAATATTGGGTTCGGTTCCTTTTATTCGGAGTTAATTAATTTGGACGTTGTATATATATATATTTGAGTGATGATATATATATATATATATATATATATATATATAGTTAAGGAAATCAATTTTTATAACTAAGGGCAAATAAGGAAAACTAAGGTTTTATGGGAGTGTATTTAAGGAAAAATTAACACAGATTATACCCTAAGCCTAAACATTAATCAGAAAATCAGTCTCCACACCTCCTTCTCTGCGAATTTTGAGAGGAGAAAAAGGTTCGAAGAGTTCTCACAATAACTGAAGCAATTCTTGGTTGTTTTCAAATCAGACGAGAGTGTTGGAATCGTCGTGAGGAAAGCGTCGTCTTGATACCAGTTTGGTTGGCAAAGCTGCAGGCTTTTGTTGAGGTTTCTATCTGTTTTGGGGCTGCATATAGGTAAGAAAACTATCCCTATGATTTCAATTCTTAGTTGTAAGGATTAGAGCTTTTCTTAAGAAGTTTTGGTGTTAGGAGGATGGGTTTTGCCTTGGTTAATTAATGTGGATGACATGGTGCGTTTAGATGAGGTTTTGTGCTTCTTGTGTTAAATTCTTTGTTATTTTTGGGTTAGAAACTGATTTGGATCGAACTTGAAGATTTTAGGGTTCTAGCCGAAACCCAAGTCGGACGGGCGTCTACCCGTGTGGACGGGCGTGCTTTAACTACATTTCGACGGGCGCGTGAGGTGTTATTTACATACATGTTGTAAATTGTCTTAGTGTGGGCGGCGTGTCGGGGAAAGTGGGCGGGCGTCCGGTCTTGGACGGGCGTCGATAAGTTCCAGACGGGCGTCCATCTCTTTAAACGGGCGTTTGGTTGTTGTTCACCTTATAAGTACGTTTTATCATTTCTAAACCTTTAAGCGTGATATGTTAACATCTTTGTATAAACTTGAACAAGCCTGAATTGAGCTTGACTCGTTCGGTTAAAACACGAATGTACTCTTAAAGGGAGTTGAAGTTCGGATCCGTCGGAAGAGCATGATAGGCTTGTGCTTTGATGAGTTAGCATTCATCAATATGCGTGTAATTGCTAGGACTTGTCCGTGTCTAGTGGTCTAGGAAGAGAGTAGTTTGTGTGAGGGAGGTTATTTGAAAACACTTAGGTGGCTAGTTAATCATCCTAATAAACAATGTACTTGATTAGTAAAAGATTAAACAACATGTCTCTCTTGGCTAGGCACCAGGCTAAATCGCGATGCATGTGCTACCTCTGAAGGTGGAGGAACTCTGTAGGTCAAAAGACCCTAAGTACAGTGGGAATGTGCTAAGACGCGCGTGCTATCGGAGTCTACCTTTTCTAGACTTCGTGGATATTGGTGTGATCCACTAATATGTTGCAAAAGAGTTTTCCCGAGGTGGAAGAACTCCGTAGGTCTTAATGACCCTAAGTACGGAGGGACTCTGCTGAGGTGGATGCGCGTAGTGCCTTTGAGTGCGGTTGTAACGTAGATAAGCTAAGTAGAAACGTTTAGTCAATTCATGTAGATGGACATGAAATGAACCATAGATTGAGTCGGTCTCACATAAACAACCAATCGATTTAAATATCTTTTCCTTACAAACTACAGTTGTTATCATAGCTTCTCTTTCTTATTAAGTACGTTGTACTTACCTCAAATGCATGTTTTCTATGTGTTTGGGGATGAGAAAACGAACAGGTTTTCGAGGAGGAGTTCGGCGGCGACGTTTTGGCGCTTCGTTGAAGACTTATCATTTACCGCTTTACTTTTACATTTGGAGTACTTTTGATACTTTTGAGGTAGACTTTTGGTCTTTCGAGGCGTGTAGTACTTTTCTTTGGGAATTTTTCAGTACTTTCTCAAATGTAATAAATTTACATTTCGCTTTTAGTTTTCCTTTCTATTCTTAAATGTTTAGAAATTTTATACCCGAGTTTTTGCTTCCGTTTGCTTTTGTTTGATACGACGTAGTAGAGGCTTACGTATAAAGTGAATTTACTTTTATTTTATACGTGCGAGCGTTTCATTTCGGATAAGGACTCGGTGTCCGGGAACGGGCGTTCTGGTTGGTATCGAGAGAGAAGCGTCCTTTAGGCTTCCTTTCTTTAAGATAAGCTTCTTTAGATCTTTTAGTAACGTCTGGTTTTCTTGATCATCAGGATGGTGTTCACGAGGGTGGAGCGGGTGCGAGAGTCTTCGAGTTCGAGGAAAGTCGTGCACGGTTGGTGGGGGTGGTGTAGTGAGGCAGATACCCTTATCTCGGCAGAGTATATCACCACCACCTCCTCACTGGCGACACCATCACCGAGGTCTCATCGAGTTTGTCACCCGACCTCAACAGAGCGACCTCCACGATGGCACGTGGGGAGTTCGGTTCGATTCACCATGGTAAGTGATATCCCGATTGGCTATGTACCACCACCACCGTGGCTAGCGTGTACCCTCCACCAACAAGTGTTTATCCACTGTGTATCCTCGCAGCAGCAGGTCTTTTACCCCTCCTCCTCTGTAGGTCATGCTCCTCAACCTACCGTACCCCCTTCACCTCATCTTGATCATCAACAAGGCATTGGTTACCCACCTTTTGGTTTTGAAACCCAGTACCCTCCATGGCCTCACCGTTTTACCTCGGGGATACTATCCTTACCAACCTGTACCTCAGCGAATCCGACTTACTCTCCTCAACAACAAGTACCCGGCGAGATACCTTATGGTTACCCACGGTTTACCCACCAGATTAGACCGGCTTTCGAGCAAGCACCGATTATGGATTGGTACACAAGGTTAAGAAGGAATCGGGTTGAGAACTTTTATGGAAATGTGGAACATATGAAGGCAGAAGAGTGGTTGAGAGGTTTTGAAAAGGCTTGCAGGAATATACATGTCCCGAGACGGAAATGGCACAGCTGGCAGTTAGTTTTCTGTTGGGAGCAGCAGAAGCATGGATTGATGCCATTCAAAGCAGTAACGGTAAGATAACGGACTGGGAAGGTTTTAAAGCCATGTTTTACAACGAATACTTCCCGGCTACGGTGCAAGCTGATAAGGCAAGTCAGTTTTTGAAGTTTAAGCAAGGTACTCAACACACGGTGACCCAGTACACCAATAAGTTTAACGAATTGGGGCGGTTCTACCCCGAGTTGATGAAAGTGGAGGAAAGGAAGATGGCTCTTTACAAGGACGGCTTGGCTTATGAAATCCAATCAGGCATGTTGGGATTTCTGACAAAGAATATGGCGAGAGCTCTTGAATAAAGCTTTGGAAGTCGAGACCTTTAGAAAGAGGGCTCTGATAGTTGTTGGGAACAAGAGAAGCTTTGGGACTAGTCAAGGAAATTTCAGGGAGCACCGCAATGAGCGTTAAGAAGACGACAACTCCCACGGCGGCTAAGGCCCCAAGCGGCAAGACCGCTTTGCTCTAAGTGCAATGAGAAATCACTCGAGGAGTGCAGCGAGCGATCTTGGTTGCTACATCTGCGGAGAGCCAGGACACTTTTCTAGGCGTGTCCAAGCAGAGGGAACAGAGGTAGTTCGAGTCAAGGAAGCGGAAAGAAGCGGCCCAAGCCGACCCGGTTCGAGTTTTTGCGATTGATCTTTGGTTTTGTGGAACCAGAGGATGACGTTATTTCGGGTACCATGTTGTTGTTGTTTTGTTCTTTTGTTAAGATATTTTATAGCATGATTATTCATGTTGTAACTATATTTAAATAAATGAATATGCATCCTAGATGCGATAATGTAAGAAAACCTAGTGGTCAAGGCTTTGTTTGATCTGGGAGGCGTCAAATACTTTTGTGTCAACCAAGGTAGCTAAGAAATTGAATTTACCTTCGTGAACCTCTAAGGAATACTTTGGAAATAACTACACCGTTAGGGAAGGTAACAAAGGTGACTAGGATGATACCTCAAGTGGAAGTTCGAGTTGGACCTTATCGATGCAAGAGCGACTTCACAGTTTTGGACTTCTCGGATTTCGACGTAATCCTCGGAATAGATTGGCTATCCGAGAATTATGTTCACTTGGACTATAGGAGAAGAAAGTGACTTTTAAAGTACGGAAAATCGAGACAAGGCGTATCAAAGGAATGTGTACAAGCCAGGTAGAAGCGACATCCGATCATCTCAGCAGTTAAGGCCATCAGGGCTTGTCAGAAGGGTTGCGAGGGCTACTTGTTGTATGCAGTGGATGTGGAGCAAGTGAAGCCGAAGTTAGAAGAAACTCCTATAGTAAGAGAGTACCCCGAGGTGTTTCCGGAAGAGCTACCGGAAACATGCGGATAGGAAATCGAGTTTGAGATCAAGTTGTTACCGGGAGCGGCACCGATTGCTAAGGCACCTTATAGGATGGCACCGGCTGAATTGAAGGAGTTAAAAGCTCAACTTAAGGATATGCTTGAAAGGAACATAATTCAGCCCAAGACTCGCCTGGGAGCCCCTGTTTTGTTCGTGAAGAAGAAAGATGGTAGCATGAGGATGTGTATCGATTACGAGCCTTTGAATAACCTTACCATCAAAAATAAGTACCCTCTACCAAGGATAGTTGATATGTTTAACCAGTTGCAAGGCAAGAAAGTGTTCTCCAAGATTGACTTGAGATCCGGTTATCATCAGTTGAAGATTAAAGTGGCAGATATACCGAAGACGGCTTTCAGTACAAGATATGGACATTATGAGTTCCTTGTCATGCCTTTTGGACTCACTAATGCTCCATCTGCATTTATGGATTTGATGCAACGTGTTTTCATGCCGTATTTGGATAAGTTTGTGATTGTATTCATAGACGATATCCTTATCTACTCAAAGGATGAAAAAGAACACGAGCATCAGAAAGGAAGTTTAATCCAGTATGAGGTACAGTCAGTCTGGTTCATTATTTTGAAGCCCACATTATAAGCTGCAGAAACAATTTAGACTAACAAACACAGACATAAACATTCATTCATATAGAAATTCATTGAACAATGTGTAGCCCCATGTCTAAGAGGTGTTAAAAACTTGTAAGACACAGAATCTGAATAAGGTTATTCAATCTGATGTTGTTTACATACGATTTTATAGATGCCTGATCAGGCTACTACCACTGTACCCTTTTTTTTACTCTCAATCTAAGATAAAATTCCTTGTTGGTTGGTTTTTGAGAACTTTCTATAAGCAGCAGGAAGGAAGCAAAAGAAAATGGCAGCACTGAAGGAGAGATAATTGCCATGTAGACAACAGAACAAAAATAAAACAACAAAAATAAGCCAAAAAAACACATGCAATTGAAACAACCAAAAGATTTGGAACATGCAATGCGATTTGGGCCGTAAAAGCTAGTTAAAACCCAATTAAACAACCACATGGTAGAATAGAAAACAATAATCGCTAGCCTGAGAGAAAATAAGTTGAGGAAAAGCGAGATTTTAACATTGAGCGGTTGTTAAGGCAAGATTAAGAAAAGAACTCAACATGCAATTAAAAGAAATTGAAGCTGGGAGCGAAGGATATCGACTACCATCTTGCTACCCAAATAACATGCAATTGAAAAAGAAATCAAACAACCACAAAACAAAGTCATCATCTTGGTGGATTTTGAAAGAAAGATAACAAAAAAAGGTACCAACACACATGCAATCCAAACGAAAACCTTAAATTAACAAAGATTAATCTAAAGCTAGAATCTTGTTAAAAAAAACTTCCCTATCCAATTCCAAACAACCCAGAAATTCGAGAAAGAAGCATCTAAAGACACAATATTGGTGAACAATAAACCAAAGCGATTATCCTTAACCACAAAGAAGACCACGAAGCAGAGAATGTACCTTAAACACGCTGAGAAGGGTGAAACACAAAGCACAATCAACAGAACAAGAACACAAGATACCTACAGTATCGAAATGGGGAAAAAAAAATCAACAAGGCTGCATCATCAAACAATAACAACAACATTGCAATTCAGTGGAGAAAAGAATGTGTCAAACGACGAAATTGCAGCAGCAGTGTAGGAATTTACCAAGGTAGGATGTCAATGCAGATGAAGACCAAGAACAAATGCGAATTGGTACATGACCGACACAATTACGAGTACTTATAGTAGATGAAGGGAAGGCGGTGGCAAAAATTTGAGTGGTAGGATAAATAAACGTGGAAGACGCTCAAGTTAGGAAAAGGCGGCAGTGGGTTGTGCGTTGTCCTTCGTCGTTCGTCGTCAAGGTAGGATAGAAGATTTATTAGTAAGATATTTTCCACTGACTTTGCCCACCGCATAAAAAGAATTTCTTCAACCATAATGGAGCCTCTTCTGTGCATTTGGAGTTAATCAACCATAGAGCCTCTTTCTCTTCTTCTGTGCGTTTCTTCTACCTGTTTCTCTCTACTAATAATCCTTCTTCTTCAACCATGTTTTTGCTCTGTTAATTGTTGTTCTGATGATATTAATGATCTTGTTGCAGGTTTGCTCTGTTAATTATTGTTCTGATGATGTTAATGATCTTATTGCAGGTTTGTTACTTGGTGAATGTGTGCTGTTTTCCAGCCTGTAGATGCTTTTTTTTTAAATTTATTAAGGTATTCCATGCTTCTTGTCCTATTTTATGCTTATTATGCGCTTTGCATATGCATTTTGTGTTTCTTCCATCGGTTTTCTTTAGTGCCGTTGAAGATCTGTCTCCTTGGTGATTGCGGATCGGGAAAACCGGATGATACTTGCTTTCCTGATCCGGCAATCACCAAGGAGACAGATCTTCAACGGCACTAAAGAAAACTAGATGGAAGAAACACAGAAACAGACATGCAAAGCAGACAATAAGCATAAAATAGGACAAGAAGCATGGAATACCTTAGGGTTTTAAAAAAAAGCATCAAGTCCAATGATAAAGCAAGAAAATGATATACGAACAACAAGGTAAAGCAAGAAATCTTAAATCAATCAACTTTATATAAAATGATACCTTGTTGTTCGTATTTCATAAGCAATCACCTTGGTGATTGCCGGATCAAGAAAACAAGGTAAAGCAAGAAATCTTAAATCAATCAACTTTATGCCCAGAATGAATCCCATGATGATAGAGATAAGCAACAGGAATCACCAGCTAAAGCCTTCTAAACATTAATCGCACATTAACCGAATCTCTAATATCTGCACATATGCAGCTCCAATGATATCATTCCATCATCTTCAAAATCTAGGCATCAAGTCCTATTGACTTATTATACCTAATAGCCTCAATTTCTAACATCTACACAGGAACCTATACTGCCTTATGTGGTCAAGTTTGTCAACAAAATAAGACATCGAACAAAGTATTCTTGTGTAGCAGGAAATCGGATTTTTGTAGATCACATAACTCACGGGTTTGCAATAGATCCCCTAACTATTAGGGTTTGCAGTAGCACCCCATAACTACACTAAAGCACCAAAAAGAAAGCAGCTAAACCAAGCGGAAAAGTACCTTAGCCAATCTCCAAACCAGATGTAACACAGAACCAACTGGAAACGAGAGGAACAGCACAAACGAACCTGCAAATTTTAGATAAAACCAATGAATGTTGAGAAGCCGTAGATACAAGTTCACAACTTAAATGTAAATATGCACTTGTCTCGGATAAAAAAAATTGCTGACAACATTATATATTTTCAATAAAAAGATAAGGTCAGCAAACTACCAGGCAGATTTTTCAATATATTCATAAGAGCAAAATCACCAAAAGCAAAGCAGGACAAAGCTAAGAGAGCTAAACAACCGGCCAAGACAGACTACACATTATCAAAAGCAAGAAAAGTAGGTAATTGTGGGTGGGAGTGAACTATATTTGTGCCTAAATAACAAACATGAGCTTACTAAGCAACCTAAGTCTTAAAGATTCATTTATTTGAAATTGCATGATGATCATAAATATGCAAAACATTTACACGATTCCATTTTCTTGCTTGTTTATACCGGTGGCAATATTTGTAGTCAGAGATAAAAACCAACATTTTTACCATAACGTAATAGATTCCAAGAAATGAAAGAAAAAAAAAACAATTTATGATTTGATATGATTAATGGGATTCATCATTTTCTTGCTGTTCAATGTACCACGGTAAGATCAAACATGAATAAAATGGCTACCGAGTCTTTGCAAGCCACGGAATTTGATTAGGAGATGAATCAACAACCCCTGCATTGAAAATAATGTGATCAATCGAGATAATCGAAATTTCAAAAATTATCGAACATAAAGAAGGATTCATACCTCCTACTTCCCGTGATACTATAAGATATACATGCTCCTCCAGCGAGATAATATTTTGTCCATCTGATTTATTCCGGTCATTGCCAATTTTGCCAAACCAAATTATCCAACGGCACAAAGATAGTAAAACTTACTTCCCATTTTGTCACGACCTCAAGGGGATAAATTTTTAAGGTCATCTTTGGTATTTGGTTCAAGTATAGATATCTCATCTAAACCAATCGAGATAAATACAACAAATAAACAATTGATGTAAGAAAATACAGAGCTTATCAAGCACGATAAACCATATTCGAGAACCCGGAAAAATTGTTACTTTTTCATCAACCCAAAGTCAAAAGAACCACATAAGTGCATATCAATGATATCTTGAACATATCACAAACCTGGCAAAGAACATCCATGTCACTCTGACCAACACCTTCTGCTAAGAGCTGAACTCGAAACTTCTGAACACTACCCTTCACATCTTGCTGCTCCTCAACCTTAGAGTACAACCTTAACTATCTTCTTCGAACAATCTTCTCGTTTCCACCGAACCGTTAATCGGTCTCCGTAATCATCAAACAACACGGCATCACCACTACTCCTTTTCCCAATTTCCCCCATTATATTTATATACGCCACTCTCATTATAAACACCACGATCATCATACCCACCTAAATTCGCATTATACCCATCATAATTCGACTCACACCGAACTCCCATACGGATAATAGGACGGATTATAGCGGGGTTCAAATTCGATCCACCGTAATTCAACGCCCGGCTTGATTTACATCGTAAGTGTCACGAAGAGGATCTAAATGTGGAAATGAATATGGTAACGGAGGTGATTGTTCTTTGGGGCACAAAGTTAAGATTAGGGTTAGGGATTTGATGATCGGGATTAATGAGGAAATAAGGAGCAGGGTAATTGGAGAAATTGGACGGAGGAGCAGAGGCGGGGAGATGAAATTAGAGTCGATGATGAAAAAAGGAGGAGGATTGGGAATAGGGTTAGGGTTTTGAAGATAGGATTGATAGTATTGGTAGTAAGCGAGAAGGGTTTGTATCGTTTCTTTCTTTGCATCTTCTCTCACGATTTGAAGCTTTGATGAGCAGATAACAATGGAGTATAGATTCAAAGATGAAAAAAATATTATTATTATGAACAAAAATTGGTTGAAATAACAATCCGGAATCCGAATACGCCGACTCTCCAGAAAACTTGTTTTCCTGATCCGGCAATCACCAAGGAGACAGATCACCTTGAAGAAGAATCAGTTATATGCAAAGTTATATGCAAAGTTTTCAAAGTGCGACTTTTGGTTGGATCGAGTTAGTTTCTTGGGTCATGTGATTTCTGGAGATGGTATTCAAGTTGATCCAGTGAAAATTGAGGCAGTTGAGAATTGGCCTAGACCTACCACCGTTTCAGAAGTAAGGAGTTTTCTTGGGTTGGCTGGTTACTACCGGAAGTTTGTACAAGACTTTTCGAAGATAGCTACTCCACTCACTAAGCTGACACAGAAGAATGTGAAGTTTGAATGGACTAGAGAGTGCGAAATAGCTTTTCAGACACTGAAGAGGAAGTTGACTACGCCCGATTTTAGCGATTCGGAGATCTTTGATAATTACGATGTCTATACCGATGCTTCGGGACGAGGTCTAGGTTGTGTGTTGATGCAAGGAGGAAAGTGATCGCCTATGCATCTAAGCGGGTTGAAGGTGCATGAGAAGAATTACCCGACACGTGATCTAGAGTTGGCGGTAGTTTTGCCTTAAAGACTTGGAGGCACTACTTGTATGGAGTTAAAGCAAGGATCTTCACCGACCATAAGAGTTTAAAGTATTTCTTCACCCAAGAGAATCGAATATGAGGCAGAGAGGAGATGGTTAGAATTTGTAAAGGATTACGATTTGGATATTCGGTACCATCCGGGAAAAGCAAATGTAGTGTGAGATGCTTTGAGTAGGAAAAACCGGTGTTCTGACTTCAGCGTTGAGGTAGTGGCGAAAGGCTAGATGGGCTGCAAATCGAAGCTTTGATCGGATCGAAGACCGATTTGTGGCACCGTTGTTAGCAAGATCTCGAGTTGATGGATGACATTCGGGAGAAGCAAGGCGAAGATCCGGTTTTGGTTGATTTGAAGCGGGTGGCTAGAGAAAGCCTCTGATTGGATACGTGCTAGATAAGAGTGGAAATCGTGGTACGAGGGATCGTCTGTGTGTACCTAATGTCGGCGGACTAAGACAAAGAGTTATGGAAGAGGCACACAGAATTTCTTTTGCGGTTCGTCCAGGTGCTACTAAAATGTACAGAGATTTAAAGGAAAGATTTTGGTGGCCCTCGATGAAGTTGGAAATAGCCATGTTTGTGGCAGAGTGTGATGTTTGTCGAAAAGTTAAAGCAGAACATAGAAGACCCGGGGGAATGCTTAAGCCATTGGACATCCCTGAATGGAAGTGGGATAAGATTACGATGGATTTCATCACCGGATTACCTAGGACAAAGGGAGGGCATGATGCAATTTGGGTAATTGTGGATAGATTGACCAAATCTGCCCATTTCTTGCCATACAAAGTTGACATGCCGTTAAAGAAGATGACGACACTATATCCGGATAATATAGTGAAGCTACACGGAGTTCCTATCTCGATAGTTTGGGATCGTGATTCGAGGTTCGTCGATCGGTTTTGGAAGAGCTTACAAGAAGCCTTTGGAACTAAGTTGGATTTGAGCACGGCTTTTCATCCTCGACCAGATGGACAATCGAGAGGACCATCCAAACACTTGAAGACATGCTAAGAGCTTGTGTTTTGGAGGTAGGCGGATCATGGGATGATTACCTATCGAGAGTGTGAGTTTTCCTATAATAACGGTTTTCATGCAAGCATAGGCATGCCGCGTTTGAAGCGTTGTATGGGAGAAGATGTCGGACCTTGCTTGTTTTGGGATGAAGTCGGAGAGGAGAGACATCTGAGGGCGGAAATGGTTGAACAAGCAAAGGAAAGGTTGATTGGTCAAGAAGAATTTGAAGGACTCAAGACGAAGAAAAGTTAATGATGTTAGAAGAAGACCCCAGAGTTTGAAGTCGGTGATAGAGTTTACCTCCGAGCTTTACCGATGAAGGAGTGAAACGCTTTGGGCCGACAGAAGAAAGCTAAGTCCAAGGTATGTTGGACCTTTTGAGATCTTGGAAAGAGTTGGAGCGTTAGCTTATAAGCTTGATTGCGAGAATCAATGTCGAGAGTCCATAACGTATTTCACGCTTTGATGTTGAAGAAATGTCGACAAAGAACGATGTTGAAACTACGGTCGATCCGAGAAATCCTACAAGATAATCTTGCTTACGACGAAAAACCTATCAAGATTTTAGACCGGAAAGAAAAGACGATTAAGAGGCGGATGGTTCCCTTGGTGCTAGTTCAGTGGAGTAATCATTCACCCGAGGAGGCAACTTGGGAGGTGGAAAGCGACATGATCAGTGAGTTCCAAGAGTTTGTGGACTTAACAGGTATGTTCTAGTTTCGAGGACGAAACTCCTTTTAAGGGGGGAGGAATGTAATATTCCGATTTTCGGGAAAGGGCAGACGTGTCTTTTTACGAAAATGAAATATTGGGTTCGGTTCCTTTTATTCGGAGTTAATTAATTTGGACGTTGTATATATATATATTTCGAGTGATATATATATATATATATATATAGTTAAGGAAATCTGAATTTTTATAACTAAGGGCAAATAAGGAAAACTAAGGTTTTATGGGAGTGTATTTAAGGAAAAATTAACACAGATTATACCCTAAGCCTAAACATTAATCAGAAAATCAGTCTCCACACCTCCTTCTCTGCAATTTTGAGAGGAGAAAAAGGTTTGAAGAGTTCTCACAATAACTGAAGCAATTCTTGGTTGTTTTCAAATCAGACGAGAGCGTTGGAATCGTCGTGAGGAAAGCGTCGTCTTGATACCAGTTTGGTTGGCAAAGCTGCAGGCTTTTGTTGAGGTTTCGATCTGTTTTGGGGCTTCATATAGGTAAGAAAACTATCCCTATGATTTCAATTCTTAGTTGTAAGGATTAGAGCTTTTCTTAAGAAGTTTTGGTGTTAGGAGGATGGGTTTTGCCTTGGTTAATTAATGTGGATGACATGGTGCGTTTAGATGAGGTTTTTGTGCTTCACTGTGTTAAATTGCTGTTATTTTTGGGTTAGAAACTGATTTGGATCGAACTTGAAGATTTTAGGGTTCTAGCCGAAACCCAGTCGGAGGCGTCTGCCGTGTGGGCGGGCGTCGCCTTAGCTACATTCAGACAGGCGTCGAGGTGTTATTTTTACATACTGAGTTATAAGCGTCTTAGTGTGGGCGGCGTCGGGGAAAGTGGGCGGGCGTCGGTCTTGAGCGGGCGTCCGATAAGTTCAGGCAGGCGTCCATCTCTTTAAGCGGGCGTTTGGTTGTTGTTCACCTTATAAGTACGTTTTATCATTTCTAAACCTTTAAACATGATATGTTAACTGCTGTATAAACTTGAACAAGCCTGAATTGAGCTTTAACTCGTTCGGTTAAAACACCGAATGTACTCTTAAAGGGAGTTGAAGTTCGGATCCGTCGGAAGAGCATGATAGGCTTGTGCTTTGATGAGTTAGCATTCATCAATGTCGTGTAATTGCTAGGACTTGTCCGTGTCTAGTGGTCAGGAAGAGAGTAGTTTGTGTGAGGAGGTTATTTGAAAACACTTAGGTGGCTAGTTAATCATCCTAATAAACAACGACTTGATTAGTAAAAGATTAAACAACATGTCTCTCTTGGCTAGCGCCAGGCTAAATCGCGATGCATGTGCTACCCTCTGAAGGTGGAGGAACTCTGTAGGTCAAAAGACCACTAAGTCTGAGAGGAATCTGGCGTCTGCCGCGTGCTATCGGAGTCTACCTTTCTAGACTTCGTGGATATTGGTGTGATCCACTAATATGTTGCAAAAAAGTGTTCCCAAGGTGGAAGAACTCCGTAGGTCTTAATGACCCTAAGTGCGGAGGGACTCTGCTGAGGTGGATGCGCGTAGTGCCTTTGAGTGCGGTTGTAACGTAGATAAGCTAAGTAGAAACGTTTAGTCAATTCATGTAGATGGACATGAAATGAACCATGATTGAGTCGGTCTCACATAAACAACCAATCGATTTAAATATCTTTTCCTTACAAACTACGGTTGTTATCATAGCTTCTCTTTCTTATTAAGTGCGTTGTACTTACCTCAAATGCATGTTTTCTATGTGTTTGGGGATGAGAAGACAAACGAGTTTTCGAGGAGGAGTTCGGCGGCGACGTTTTGGCGCTTCGTTGAGACTTATCATTTACCGCTTTACTTTTACATTTGGAGTACTTTTGATACTTTTGAGGTGAAGACTTTTGGTCTTTTCGAGGCGTGTAGTACTTTTCTTTGGGAATTTTTCAGTACTTTCTCAAATGTAATAAATTTACATTTCGCTTTTAGTTTTCCTTTCTATTCTTAAGCGTTTAGAAATTTTATACCCGAGTTTTTGCTTCCGTTTGCTTTTGTTTGATCTGACGTAGTAGAGGCTTACGTATAAAGTGAATTTACTTTTATTTTTATACGTGCGAACGTTTCATTTCCGGATAAGGATTCGGTGTTGAGAGCGGGCATTACATATATATATAACTTAAAATGTAAAACCCGTAATTTTATAAAAGTATTTTCATCACTTGAAATATTTTCTTTTTCAGCATTTTTCTAAATTCAAAATAAAAGGAAATACATGGAAAGTAAATATATATATATATATATATATATATATATATATATATATATATATATATATATATATATATATATATATATATTTATATTTAAAATTTATAAAATGTAAAACCCTGTAATTTTATAAGGGTATTTTAAATCACTTCAAGTATTTTCTTTTCAGCATTTTTCTAAATTCAAAATAAAAGGAAATACAAGGAAAGTAAATAATAATAATGATTTCCTAAAACCTTTTATTTAAAAATAAAATAAAAGAAAAAGAAGGAAAAAAAAAAGGGGCAAAACGATGAACTATATATTGTTGCTTTTGCTTTTGCTTTACTCCGTACGCATATTGTCAGAAGATAAAGAAAGGCTATGCACCAAAGCTTTTTCCGTCGGCGACTTGCACGGAGGAAAAGAAATAGCTTTTAACTGTACCGTCGATCTGTTTCGCAAATACAAACAGTCAAAACGATCACAACAACGAGTCGAATAATTTTATGCAAACAATCTGAGATTTATAGCAAGGTAATTTTTCCAATCTGAACTGTTCAGTTCGGCCCTACCGTTAAAATTAGGGTTCATTATCGTATTATCGCGAAATCGTAGTTTTGACATAGAATTAATGTTAGATTTAATTGTTTTATAGGAGTTGTTCGTAGATTCAGCTTTGAAGGTTAAGAGGTAAGGAATTCTTCTATCAAAAGGTTCCCTTTTTTAATTTAAAGGTTCCTTTCTTAGTTTAAAAATTATGTTGTTAAGTTGTTTGAATATTGTTTTACGTTAAACTGCACGAAACTAGACATAATTATGTGTTGCCGGGTATTTGCCAAACTGTTTTAAGAAAGTTATTACTCTTTCTTGTTACATTTATGTTTTATGCGTTTTGGTTTCTCATTATAATAGTGGAGATAGGTTGGGAGTATGGTGATGTTATGGTTTTTGAATACTCTAGTAGGTTATTTAAGGACCTTGATGTGGTATTACGTGCTTTATGTGCTATAATGTGTTTATAGTTAGTAACCTTGCGAGGTATTGAGCGGAGTACCATGGGTTCTAAGTCCCATGTCGGACATGTGACTAGTTGTATTCCCCATGTCGTTTTCAAGACGATGTACCGAGCGAGTACCGTGACCTGGACTCCACGTTGGACGTATAACTAGTCATGTTCCCCGTGTCGCACCATGCCCTCATGTTAAGTAAGTGACAAGACATGAATATGACAAGTTCACGAGTAGGCTAAGTAAGTGATTAATGTAACTTAACAAGTATGTGTAAGATAAAACGATACAGTAAGTAGGCATGTTTTCTGTGCATTAAATGTGTACATTAAAGTGGTTTTCTTTATGTTTCAAGTATTGTTCACTAAACTGATTGTGAAAGTGGATAAAGTGGATTCATGTCGTGTCACCCGGAATTTGACAACCATGAATCTCTCTTTTGATCTTCTTTCTCCTTACTGAGCATTTGGCCTATGCTCACTCCATTTTTTTGGAATAAGAAGGTTGCATGTACTTGACGAGCTGGAAGTGCTAGTTTAAGAGTGGAGCAATGAAGTCGGTTATGTTTTAGTTTCCTTTTGTAGTTGTTGCTTCTTTCAGACAAGTGAGTCGTAATGGATAATAGTTTTGCTTTCAGTTATTTATGATTTAGTTTGACAGCAGTTGTTCTCTCGTTAACGGTTATTTTGGAAGACCCCGATGGTCTATTTTCCGAGTCTTCAGCTTGTTTCCTTCCGTGCGAATCTTTAAATACTCTGATATGACACAAGGCTTACGTGGGAGTTAGGGTTTACTCTAAATGTCACGTGCCGAGCGTCCCATGTCCGGATAAGGACTCGGTTTTTGGGACAATGGCGTTACAGTTGGTATCAGAGCCTAAGTTAGAAAACTTGGGCGTCAAACTGATGTATAGGATGTTAATCTTAAGTTGTGAATCTTGAATCCTAGTCTAAGAGTGGTTCTAACCTTTGCTTCTTTTTCAGTGATGACAGGCGATAGGAGAGTTACCTATTCTACATCTAACCGTCCTGACCAGGATCCTCCAGCATCATTAGAACCGATCCCTCTTATAGCTTTGCTCCCTTTTGATGGCCCGGGGCAACGGTGTGGAAGAACTCGAGGGCGATCTCGGAGCCGAGGCTGGTCTGAGGCCGGCCTCGAGGCTTTCCCAAGGTCTTTCCCAAGGGCTTTCTCAAGGGCTTTCCCAATGGCCTCGACATCATGCATCAGATGTCCCTTCAGGACTACTTCGGAAAGGCTACCACCATCTTCTCGACCACAACATGACTCTTACACCCATCAGCGGCCAGGTCGGTCAGCAGGGTTCCCACATCATACCTCAGAAAAGTATCAACAGGTTCCATTTACAGGCTTGTTCGGGACACAGTTCACTCCAGGAACGACAACCTTTCATACCGGCTCAGGTGTAGGCAGTGGCTCTGGAGTTCGAGGATGACTCAATGATGCGATTTTCATGGCATACATGAGAAATAGGGATGAAAAGGAGGAAAGGATGATCGAGGGAGCTTCAGGCGAGAAAGGTTAGTAAGCGAGCACCCAAGGCGGCGGTTGGTTCACAAGCTTGCGGAAGAACAATGCTCAGAGTGTTCAATGGTACAGGTGGTTACGAGAAGGCAGAGTATTGGGTTAGGAAATGGAAAGGCTCTTAATGATTTTGGAAGTGCCTGAGAATAAGTGGGATAGCTTGGGTGCCTCATTTCTGAAAGAAGGTGCTCAGAAGTGGAGTGAGGCAGTCGTAGCAACGAGAGGACCGTATGTGGATTGGAAAAATTTTAAGGAGCTGTTCTATGGTAAGTATTTCCCATCCTCCGCGCGTTCGCAAAAGGCTGCAGAGTTTTTCAGGTTAAAGCAAGATAATATGACAGCTCTTGAGTACTCCCACAAGTTTGATGAGCTAAGTCAGTATGTACCAAAGATATTGACTGATGAGAAGGTGCTAACGGATAAGTTTGAGGAAGGGTTAAGTCAGTAGATTCAGGACAGGTTGTCATGTGTCCCTCCTCGAAGTATGGCTGATTTGTTGGATCGTGCCACAAGGGTTGAGCGTATCTGTAAGTCTTCTACTGTGCGTGTAGGAGATAAGAGTACTATGAGGAGTCACATGAAAATAGGGTTTGATTGCGGTTGAAGATCCGGCTAAGGCATCTCATTCCTACCCTTTGTGCCCTAAATGTTCTAAGTATCATCCAGGAGAGTGCCGCTACATTGAACCAACGTGCTATAATTGTGGACATCGGGGCATATATCCAAGTATTGTCCCAAGAAGAGTGTTCAGACAACTCCTTCTCTAGCTTCTTCCAAAGGCAAGACAAGTGGACCTTACAAGTCTTCGCTTTCGATGTTTCTCCAGGTGCGTCAAGTTTCGAGGACGAAACTTCTTATAAGGAGGGGAGAATGTAAAACCCCGTAATTCTTATAAGGGTATTTTCGTCACTTCGAAGTATTTTCTTTTTCAGCATTTTTCTAAATTCAAAATAAAAGGAAATACAAGGAAAATAAATAATAATAATGATTTCTAAAACCTTTTATTTAAAAAAAAAAAAAAAAAAAAAAAAAAGGGCAAAACGATGAACTATATATAGTTGCTTTTGCTTTTGCTTTACTCCGTACGCATATTGTCCGAAGATAAAGAAAGGCTATGCACCAAAGCTTTTCCCGTCGGCGACTTGCACGGAGGAAAAGAAATAGCTTTTAACGGTTCCGTCGATCCGTTCAGAGATCTAAGCAGTCAAAACGATCACAACAACGAAGTCGAATAATTTTATGCAAACAATCTGAGATTTCTGACAAGGTAATTTTCCCAATGAAGCTATTCGATTCGCCCTACCGTTAAAATTAGGGTTCATTATCGTATCATCGCGAAATCGTAGTTTTGACATAGAATTAATTTTAGATTTAATTGTTTTATAGGAGTTGTTCGTAGATTCAGCTTTGAAGGTTAAGAGGTAAGGAGTTCTTCTATCAAAAGGTTCCGTTTTTAATTTAAAAGGTTCCTTTCTTAGTTTAAAAATTATGTTGTTAAGTTGTTTAAATATTGTTTTACGTTAAAGCGCATTGCCCAACTAGACATAATTATGTGTTCTTTGGTATTTGCCAAAGCTGTTTTAAGAAAGTTATTACTCTTTCTTGTTACATTTATGTTTTATGCGTTTTGGTTTCTCATGTTAATAGTGGAGATAGGTTGGGAGTATGGTGATGCTATGGTCTTTGAATACTCTAGTAGGTTATTTAAGGACCTTGATGTGGTATTACGTGCTTTATGTGCTCTAATGTGTTTATAGTTAGTAACCTTGCGATGTATTGAACGGAGTACCATGAGTTCTAAGTCCCATGTCGGACACATGACTAGTTGTATTCCCCATACCATTTTCAAGACGATGTACCAAACGGGGTACCGTGACCCAGACCCACGTTGGACGTATAACTAGTCATGTTCCCCGTGTCGCACCATGCCCTCATGTTAAGTAAGTGACAAGACAAGAATATGACAAGTTCACGAGTAGGCTAAGTAAGTGATTAATGTAACTTAACAAGTATGTGCAAGATAAAACGATACGATAAGTAGGCATGTTTTACGTGCATTAAATGTGTACATTAAAGTGGTTTTCTTTATGTTTCAAGTATTGTTCACTAAGCGATTGTGAAAGCGGATAAAGTGGATTCATGTCGTGTCTCTCGGCATTTGACAACCATGAATCTCCTTTTGATCTTCTTTCTCCATCGAGCATTTGGCTTTGTGCTCACTCGCTTTTTTGGAATAAGAAGGTTGCGGTACTTGACGGTGGAAGTGCTAGTTTAAGAGTGGAGCAATGAAGTCGGTTATGTTTTAGTTTCCTTTTGTAGTTGTTCCTTCTTTCAGACAAGTGAGTCGTAATGGATAATAGTTTTGCTTTCAGTTATTTATGATTTAGTTTGACAGCAGTTGTTCTCTCGTTAACGGTTATTTTGGAAGACCCCGAGGGTCTATTTTCCGAGTCTTTAGCTTGTTTCCTTCCGTGCGAATATTTAAATACTCTGATATGACACAAAGCTTCCGTGGAATTTAGGATTTACTCTAAATGTCACATGCCGAACGTCCCATATCCGGATAAGGACTTGGTTTTCGGGATAGGGCGTTACATGAAACGCCAACAATCAAGGGCCCCGGATTTTGTTTTGTTCTAGGGTCCTAAGTAACACAAGGACGACCAAGTATTGGTCGACTAACAAATTAGTTGAATGCGATAGAAGCATAATAAAAATGTATCGTTAAGAATCATCAATGTCATTGGACATACAAATTCCTTTTGATATAATAGAAAGAAAAGAAGAAGAAAAAAAAAAACCAAAACCAAAATTATCATGATCATGTCATGTGAACTTTATGAATCACTTTCGAGGTTTTAGGGTATTAGCATCAGATACCCTATCTCTATTTTTATCCCCACTAGTAGGGATGAAAAATAGGAAGAAGCAAAAACTCTCTGCATCGGATTCGTATCCCCTTTCTGATGGGGTGGATGAGCAATGTCACCCCAAATCAGGGTGGCAAGATCATGTAACAATCCTCACATAAATTTTATTATTATTTTTTTTTTTTTTTTTTTGAAACGATTTTATTATTTTTTCTCTTTCTCTATGTTGAAATATAGTGCTTTGGAGTAAAATTTGAATTTAAAAGTAAGTTTTGAAAAATGTGTGTGTTCAAATATAGCCGTTGGAGTAAAATTTTGAATTTTAAAAATAATTTTGGAAAAATGTGTGTGTTCGAATATAATAGTTGGAGTAAAATTTGAATTTAAAAGTTAGTTGAAAAATTCATTTGACAAAATTGTTTATAGTTAAAAAATGAATATTTTAATGTTGTAAGGATAGAGATAGGGATCTTTGATGTAAAGTATTGTGAATTTAATTACTGTAAAGTAGGGATATGTATTTTTTAATAGTATATGTGAGGATAGAGATAGGGATTCTAATAAGAATACCCTTAATATTGTTATCTTTAAGTATTTTATTTTATTTTTATTTTTATGTTTTTTTTAAAATTTTGAAAGTGAAGTGACCGTATACGGAAGAGCATACGGAAGACATAAAAAATGAATCTGACACGGCTGCAAAAGATTGTGGCAATGTGACCAACGCATATGCTCTCACATTACGACGACAGATGTAGGGACCACTATACCAACAGAACCCCCCTCCCTCTTTAACGTTTTCTGGGGCCCTCCATAACGTCCCACATGCTACTACTACTGTAATCTCACCTTTCTACCCTTAAATTATAACAAACAGTTTTTTTTTTTGTTTTTTATTTTTTTATTTTTAAGTTATAACAACTTATTGAAATCTTATTTCTTATGTTGAATCCCGACATTAAGGTGTTTATTTTTTTATATCCATGAAATGAGTGAAGATGTTAATCATGTGCCTTAGTCAGAGTTTGTTTTATATCAAAAAACTAAAAGAAGTCATTTTCTATAGGTTTAGAACATCCACCTCCAAAGAACAGGTCATTATCTTAAGACTCCAAACTCTTAAAATGGTATGTCTTTGTACCAAAGAACTGAAAGAAGTCGACATTTACGGGTTCGAACCTACACCAACTGGGCTGTGTCCCGGGACTTTTTTTTTTTTTTTTTTTTGAAAGGTTATTTTTCTTTTAAAAAAAAGAATAAAAACCTATTTCCGTTTTATCTAATTATATTTAAAATTTTAAAATCATTTCCAAATAATGTTTATTCTCAAACTTATAATTTCAAAGAGTTGCCTAAGTTTAAATTTAGGTAGGTTATCGCCTCTAAAACTTTAAATTGATGATAATTACCTTCTAAAACATGATCGATGATAATTTAAACTAAACATTAACAACATACGTATAAAACAAAAATATTGTTTATTCACTTATTCCCTTTTTTTTTTTAAGCTTTAATCTTTACATTTACGCAACACTAATTTGTTTATTATCTCAGTAGTCTTATGGTGACCATCATGTTATCAATTTAAAAAAACATGATTGATTGTGGATACAGGGGACAACCACAAAATTTTTAAATTTTATTGGTTTGGAACATCAACTAAGATTTAGTCCAAAACCATTGTAAAATATGTGTTATTATCTTAGAAATCGAACTTCATATTTGAGGTTTGATTTTTTTTTTAGAGATCAACTATTCATATTCCACCACAGATAAATCGATAATCAAACATATTTTGATGCCATCCATAATATAAGTCTCTTTAGCTTTCTAAATTTGTCTTATAATATAAATTCATTTAGAATATCAATTTAGTATTTATTACATTTTTCTTCTTTTTATCCATAATTAGTGCTTTACAACTTACATTAACGAGAATCAAAAGGTATTTGAGACTTTTACCAATAAAATTAATGATACCTAACTACTTTCTTAATCGGTGTAAAAATGCCTAAACATACTTATATTTTAGGATGGAAGTGGTGTGAATGAAAAAATTGACATAGTGTCAATTGTGAAAATTTAGTAAACCGCTAGGGGCGATAAATATTATATTTCCTCCGTCCTAAAATATAAAATATTTTACTCAAAAAAAATTCCCTCTCCGTATCAAAGTATAAGGTATCATGGAGTTTTCATATAAATTAAGAAAGTGGTTAAATATCATTAATGTACTATAAAAAATGCAACAAAAATAAAGTTGTTGGATGGATATAAATAATGAGTAAGATTAGGAAAGACACATTTTAACTATCATAAATACAATAATTGTAAAGTTGTTGGATTAATATATATCAAGGGTAACATTAGAAAAAGTGTTAATAACGGTCTCTTGATATTATAAATGATTTATATTATTATGTGTGAAAATAAAAATAGTTAAAATGACAATAAAAATAGTTAAAATAATTTGTATTTTGGAATGGATGAAATGAAGTATTTTAAGTTAAAAAGTCATACTCATCTATCAAAAAAAGAAGAAAAAAGGTCATACTCATTGCCAGCCCCTATGTCTCCTTAAAAGTAGATCTTCCCACGGTATCAATGTTTTAGCTTCCGGCTACTACAGTACTTACTAGTAGTAATAACTACACAACTCCCCAATACCAAAAAACAGATTTTAACTACCAAAACAATAAAAATATCTTGCAGTTCCCATTAGTGCTTTCTTTTCTCTTTTTCGTAATGCTTCTCACAAGTGTTGATTTTGATCTGGGCTTTTCCTTTTCTTCAATAAATCTCTCTTCTTTTTTTCTTTCTTGAAAAGTATGGAATTTTTTTAGTAGCATTTAACTTGCGTGCATGTGGTGGTGTGTGTAAAAAATGGAGGTTTTCTGCTGCATTTGTTTTATAAAAAAGAAGAAAGAAGTTCAAAGTTAGAATCTTTATGGGTTTCTTCGGTTGTTTTGGACTTGTCTGTAGAAAGTTAACTTCTTTTTGATGACATTTATGTTGTCTCGCATAAAATCGCTTAAGGTATATTCACCGATTCAAATAAATTAAAGAAAATGGTGGATTTTTTTCTCCATTGAAGCTTAAAACCCCCAATTGAAACGATTAAATTTGTGGGTTTTTCTTTTTTTTGTCATTTTGAGTAACTGTGGGAATAAAGTTTTCACCTTTGATGGTTTTTGCTGGTTTTTGTTGTGTAAGTGTAACATGGGCCCCCTTTTAAGAATTTTCGCCGAAGGCAAGAAGATCTGACGCAGAAATGGTGGATTTATGCAGCAGAGAAGCTTAAAAGGCTTCAAATATATATAGTTGCAGGCTAATTTGATGAGAGATTGTTGTGTGTTAGAGATATAGAGTGCCATGAAGAAGAATTTTCAGTTAAATTGGTTCAATAAAATTGGGAAAGCAATGGGAAGCTACAGAGGAGATTGTCATTGGCAGAGTATAAAAGGGCAGTGTCTTGGTCTAACTATCTTGTGTCAAATGGAGGTGAGATAAAAGATGAAGGAGAAGAAGAATGGAGTGCTGATATGTCAGAGTTGTATATTGGGAATAAATTTGCAGCTGGTAGGCATAGCAGGATATATAAAGGTGTTTATAAGGAAAAAGATGTGGCTATCAAGATTATAAGCCAACCTGAAGAAGATGGAGATTTGGCTGCATTCTTGGAGAAAGAGTTTACTTCTGAAGTTACCCTTTTGCTTAGATTGAAGCACCCTAATATCATCACTGTAAGTTCCTCATTTTTCATGGGGAGGTGGGGTGGGGGTGGGGGTGGGGGTTGGGGTTGGGGTTGGGGTTGGGGCATCTGAATTGCTGGACTGGATGATGTGTTCTTGAATTGCTATACTGTTTTCTGTGATACTTTATTTGAGTAGATTGAAAGATTTATGTCTTTGTTTGTGGGGCAAATAGTGAAATTTATAGTAGATTCAGACCTTTGATTTTGGTTGCTAGCCAATGTGGAAGCCTGTTTTGATATGAACATAAGACGATAATTCAACAATAGTCTACATAACTGCAATTAGGCTTGTGAATTCGATAAACATAGAATTCAAAGCACAAATCTGGTGCTAGGATGGTGTGTATACCATTGTTCATCCAGACATCCCTTAGACCTTAAGAGAGCCATTGATGATAAGTGAGTGTACAAACATAGCAGGTCATGTAAAGAAAAAAGCTGTTAGAAAAAAAGCCGAATGTCGTTAACAACGCAAGATCTTTCTTTGTTCCTTGTTAAGAATCGGAACACTGAGCCCTTTAATTTCGTACCTTTTACGATATCCCAGGAAAGTTTATTGTAGTCCTGAGAAAGGCTTTCATTAAAAGTTTTCTTTTTCGGGTTGTGGTATAATTACTTTATTTTACCTTTCTTTTCCGGCCACTATATCAATACTTCCTAAATGTGCTCATCTCAATCATTACTGTTGTAGTTTATCGCTGCGTGTAAAAAGGCCCCGGTTTTCTGCATTATCACTGAATACCTTGCTGGAGGTTCTTTGAGAAAATTCCTCCATCAGCAGGAGCCGTTTTCTCTGCCCTTAAATCTAATTCTGAAGCTTTCATTAGACATTGCACATGGTATGCAATATATACATGCTCAGGGAATACTTCACCGTGACTTAAAGTCCGAGAATCTGCTTCTTGGAGAAGATATGTCTGTAAAAGTTGCAGACTTTGGAATATCATGTTTAGAAACACAATGTGGTAGCTCAAAGGGATTTACCGGCACGTATCGTTGGATGGCACCTGAAATGATTAAGGAAAAACGCCATACAAAGAAAGTTGATGTTTATGGTTTCGGGATCATCATGTGGGAGCTTTTTACGGCTTTGACACCATTCGACGATCTAACTCCCGAACAGGCTGCATTTGCTGTCTGCCAGAAGGTTCTTTTTCTTACAATCATTTTGAATATATTACCAGATTCTTGTTTTTTATAATCATTTTGAATATATTACCAGTGTCTTATAACTCTTTGCAGAATGCAAGGCCACCATTACCTGCAACCTGTCCCATGGCATTTCGTCCTCTCATCAAGCGTTGCTGGTCTAAAAAACCGGATAAGAGACCCCATTTCGAGGAGATTGTTACAACTCTACAAAGCTTTTCCGACTCTCTAGAACAAGATCCCGATTTCTTTTCATTACATGAACCCCATAAGGATCGTCGTTTGCTGCAGTGTCTACCAAAGTGTGTCATAAACCGGCCTTGACTTGCTTTGATGAAAGGGCAAATATATATATATATATATATATATATAAGATATCATGTATGCATTTGATATATTTCACCAAGTGCATCATGGGTTATTGTGAAGGATATATTGTGAAGGGGGGAACCATGTGACATTTAGTGGTGGATCGTGGGTTCATCCTTTTTATATTTATTTATGTATAAGTTATTATGGATGCATTTGAATTTCTTCACCAATTGCACCATGTAGTTTCTTGTGATCTTTAGTAATGGATATTGATCTTGGAATCATCAACTTCTTATAAATGTGGAACTCTTTTCTACATCTGTGTTTTTTTGGGCCTTTAATTGATGATCTTATGGAGCTCATGTATTCTTGTTATTTTTAAATATTCAATTGATTTCTCTTAGAAATGTGCAACTGTTTTTTACATTTTCTTTTGGGGACATCTGTGTTTTTATGGGGCTTTTGATGATCTTATAAAAAAAAAAAGGTTGAGCCTCAATCCAAAGGGTCCTATTGTCCAGAGTTTCGTGGAGGACGTAAATCGAAAATTATTTTACAGAATTTGATACAGGGTATTGAAATCCTGCACCCTGACACTACAACACTCCTGTTTTTTCCCACTGAGTTATGGTCATGTGGACGGCTTCGATGATCCTATAGAACTCATGTATTCTTGTTATTATTATTATTTTACAGATTTGATACAGGGTATTGTAATCCTGCACCCTAACACTACAACACTTCTGTTTTTTCCCACTGAGTTATGGTCGTAAGGACGGCTTCGATGATCTTATAGAACTCGTGTATTCTTGTTATTATTATTATTTTCTTTTTTTGGAGAGGATTCTTGGTAGTTTCTAATATTCAACTTATTTGTCTTATGGAGATGTGCAACTCTTTTCTGCATCTGTGGTTTTACTTGGGGCCTTTGATGGTCTTATAGAACTATCTGTTCTTGGTTTTCTTTATTATCCCACTAATATTCAAGGCGGCTTTTATTCGCATCACATTTTTATTTTCGACATCCTTTTCTTGATTTTTTTTTTTACTTCCGGCACTACACATGTACTGTATTTTTTTTACTTCCGACACCACACTATGAACGTCAGTATCACCGACGATTCTTTTAAAAAATAATGTCAGTGGACTGACGTTATTCACCCATGATACTTTTATAACTATAACATCAGTGCCACTGACGTTATTATTGAAAACTAACGTCAGTGTCAGTGACGTTATTTACACAAAAATAACCGCGTTGCTCTAAGAAATATTTTTGAATGCCGGGAGTAATTGTGGTGTCGAAAGAAAATTATAATGCCAATAAAAGCCGTCATACTCCACGGTCTATTCTTTGTGGTGCCAATAAAAACTGTCATGTTCCACGATCTATTAACCGGTAAATGTCATATGGCTTCCTTTCACAATATCAAGGACAAGGAACAAAAAAACTACATCATCCACTTGGAATGATGGACTATTTAGAGAAATCAATTCTTAGTCATTTCACTTTGTCTTGCCTTGCGAGTATATCCTTGCAAGTCATGAGAATATCACCGTTCAAGATGAACATACCAGCATACCTTTTCAGGTTCACGGTGATTTCTATTAAACTCATGGAGTACATGTATGTCCTGAGAATTGATCTACACCTCATCGACATGCGGTGTATGCTCGTGTTCCCAACGATTCAATATCTTTTTGTGGTTCCTAGACTCTTTTGAGGTCAATTTTACTCACACCGTTTCTAACAGAAGAAACTATTTCTCAAGAAAATTGTATGTTTGCATACAAGCATTTTTGCCCCACGGGATTGTAACAATATATCTAGCAAACTTGCATAGATATCCCACAAATTCACAATTGCCATTCTTAGCTCCCATCTCATGTGAAATAATTTAAATATTGAATCATAATGTAAATGTTTGAAAATTTAAAAAGTAAAGAAGGTTTATACTATATAAGATACTACCTTCGTCCGAAAATATAAATCCAATTGGGTTTTTTCACACAGATTAAGAAAATTGATTAAATCGGTTACGTGTCATTAATTTTGATGAAAAGTTCTAAAATGACCTTTCATTGTCATTAATGTAAAGTAGTGAAAAGTGAGTGATAAATAATAAATGAGGGTAAAAGGACAAAAATGTAATAAATGTTTTATTGGTTATCTAAATGAATTTACGTTATAGGATAAAACCAAAAAATTAAATAGACTTACATTTTGAGACAGAGATAATAACATTTAACTCAATCTTGAGAATGAACTTTTCAATAAAACACATCGAATACCTGAAATGATGTCCTTCATAAAAACTAGAACCTTATAGTAGTAATATTTATAGTCTCTCAAGATTCGAATAATTTCGTACAGTAATGTACCAACTTTTAATTACTTTATTTATTGTTAGCAATTATAATCTGATATTACTACTTTCCTTTAAGACTCTTAACGGGTACTCCTTCCGTTTTTTTATCTTACATCAATGAGCCAGATTGAGAAGTGGATAAATTAATTTTGATCATAAACATACTTAAAAGTAGAGACTTCAATAAACTTGTTTCTTTTGACCAAATGCCCTTTTAAGCCCTTATTCTTAGCCCAATCATCTCAAGACTTCAAAAGGAAGACACAAGTATTAGCTACTTCATCAGTAGTTTTATCATGATCCAGGCACACCATGTCAGCATTGGTCAATTACATAAAAATAAGAGTAATATTATAAATTTGAGATAATTTTTTCCACAAAGTAAGGATTCATGTCATATTCCTAAATTTTATTGTATTTGGTCCATCATTTCATATCTGTGGCAAGACCAGGATATATAATTTTCGGTATTTCATAAAGAATATTTTAATGCTCAATTAATAATTCATAACTGTCCTGAATCTTATTCAAAACATAAATCAGTAATAGCCTTCGAGCAATGTTCAAGGAAATGTTCAAGGAATTAAGTTCACACTTAACCCCCCTTTTAACCTTGAAACAAGTTTTCAACTTTTTTATTTTTTTATTTTTTTTTTAAAACGAGCTTTCTGTATTTATTCAAAGTGAAGAAATCAAGTCCTGATGCAAAGTGCATCTACAAGAAGCAAAGACGAGAAAAAAAAAAGCAAAAAAGAAAGGTTACAAGCCCCAAGAAATTTTGAGGTTCTTGACTCTGTTCACAATATTGGAAGTCATAAGTTGTAAGGGTGGACAAGCTTCCCCAGTATGATGATGAAATTTGTTCCGCCAGTACCATACCTGTGAAGCTGTTTCCCGAAAAATGTAAGGCCAATCTTTAGTAGCAGACGATTTGTAGACATTGGCTTTAATCCATTCCCCAATGGTTGGGTGGTGGAAGAAGTCACGCCACAAACGTTGAGGCAGTAGGTTCTTCCATAGGTTCCTTGTCAAATAACTTGATCAATGAAGTGCATGGAGGGTTGATTCTTCATGTTGCTCACAAGTATTTGCAAATTCCCGTAAAGCTGATATTTCTTCGTCGAATGAGAGACATGGTAGGTAACTTGTCCAAGCCTGCCTGCCAAAGGAGGAAATTTAGTCTCATAGGTCCTTTCATACCCCAAATAGCCTGCCACATAGGCTCTTCTTCATCTTGCAGGTTATTGCACAGAAATTTGTACCCTTCAGTCACTGTATAAGCTTTGTTCCTAATATTCTGCCACCAAATCCTGTCTTCGTGGACCAGAAAGCCTTCCTGGAGGGCACCAGCAGCAAGGCAGATGCTCTTCCAGCCGTATGAGCAAGTTGGCTTAGGCTGCTCAAAAGGGCTCCCATATTTCTGAACCAAAAACTTAACCCACAATGCATGGTCATCAGTCAAAAGGCTCCAGACCAGCTTGCCTAGAAATGCCAAGTTCATCTTCTGAGGATCTTTAAATCCCAAACCTCCATGTTGCTTATCCAGGCAGAGTTGATCCCAAGAGATGGAATGCAACTTTCTCTCAGTCTCTTCCTCTCCCCAGAAGAATTTTCTACATATTTTGTTAATGTCCTGTAGGAGACCAACCGGTAGTTTGGTGGTTTGCATAGCGTAATAGGGATGAGTGGATAGACTACTTTTGATGAGGATCATTCTCTCCCGCTTGGAGAGGCATTTCATCTTCCAACTACTCATCTTCTTTCTCATCTTATCTCGCAATGTAGGCATAAGTGGATCTAGTAACCCTATTATGAAGTAGGGTACCCCTAAATACTTGCCAAAATCTTGATTATCTTTGCATCCCAGTTTTGCCCAATCAAAGCCCTCAGTTGGGTTGAGGTGTTTTTGGAGACTGAAAATCTGGACTTAGAAGCACTGATACTTTGTCCTGAAACAGCACAGAACTTTGCAAGGACTGACTCCATCATCCTTGCTTGTCTTGTCTTTGGCCTCTCTCAAAAAGAACCAAATCATCAAAGAAAAAGACACATGGGTCGAGGGGACTGTCTCATCGATCTTAACAGTTTCAAGCTCCATCCTCAACGGCTCTTTGTATATAGTGGCTTAAAACCTCCATACAAAGGACAAAGAGGTAGGGAGAAAGAGGTCTCCCCGCCTCAAACTCCTTTTTTCGGTCTAAAGTGCGCAGTTTTGTTGCCATTCCATAACACCGCCAAATTGGAGGTCCCGAGACCAAACATAATCAAATGCACAATCTTGTTGGAGAAGCCTATGTGGACCAATATTCTCTCAAGGAATCCCCAATCAACTTTGTCATAAGCTTTCTCAAGATCAATCTTGAGCATCATGTCTCCTTTTCTTCCCTTCTTCTGTTTGAAGAAATGAACAACCTCTTGGGCCACCAGGATGTTCCCTGTGCTTCCCCTACCAGGAATGAAAGCAGACTGTGTGTTACTAACCAAGCTCCCAATAATGTGATTTGTAGCCTATTGGCAATTATTTTGGATATGATTTTCACACAAACATTAGTTAAAGCAATTGGCCTGAATTGAGTGACTGTCTCAGGAGGGTTGACCTTAGGAATCAAGGATAAAACCGTTTTATTCAGCCTTTCATCGAATTCACCTGTTCCAAAAGCATCACAAACGAATTTAATTACTGCATGGCTCACAGTGGCCCAACATTTTTTGTAGAAGCAAGCTGGCAGGCCATCAGGCCCAGGTGCTTTAAAACTCCCCATTTGAAAAATAGCATCTTCGACTTCTTTTTCTGAGACTTGCCTATTCAAGAACTGCAAATCAGTGTGGGACAGGCCAGGTAGATGAATATCGCATCCCTGAACGTGGTCGGAAACAGCCGCATCATAAAGGTTTCTGTAGTAGTCTACAACCATTTTCTCCATAACCCCATTATCTGTGGTCCAGGTGCCCTGATCTGTTTTCAGGCAAGCAATCTTTCTCTTTTGCTGCCTCTTAATGGTAGTGAGATGGTAGAAGTGGGTGTTCCTCTCCCCCTCAGCCAGCCATTTTAGTTGAGATCTCTGATGCCAGAAAACCTCTTCTTGATCCAGGATATCATTCAGCTCTCTATTAATCTGCTCATGAAGTCTAGTAAGATAATTGGACGGGGCCTGTTCAAGACCTTGCTCAATTCCTTCTAGTCTTCTCAGACACTGCTGTTTTCTAAGGAAGATGTTGCCAAAGACTGTAAAATTCCAAGTTTTTGCCTCCCTGGAAAAGGTCTTGATAGTATCAAAGAGGCTTTCATTATTAGTCCAAGCAAGCTGCACAAAATCATCAAATTGCGTGTGCTCCATCCAGGCCCGTTGAAAAAAGAAGGCATCGGGATCTTTAACTTTAGGGGTCTGCAAATCTGTATCCAAAAAAATGGGATTGTGGTCCGAATGCACTCTGGGAGATGGGTGACCACCGCTCTGTTAAATTTCTCTAGCCACAGCGTGTTGCACCAAGTTTGATCCAATCTTTGCTGAATTTTGTCACCTCCACGAGCTGTCCCAGTCCAAGTAAAACGAGCCCCTTGAAAAGGGACTTCTAGGAGATCACAGTATTGTGTCATCGACCACAATTTGTCTCTGTTGACCCCCCCACACTTCTTCCCCCCTGTTTATCTAATTGAAACACCACTTGGTTAAAGTCCCCTGTGAGACACCAAGGAACATCAACAATTTCACCGAACCTCTGTAAAAATCCCACAAATCACGACACTAGCAATCGGCGATGCATACACGAGTCAACAACCGGTCAATCTCGAGTCTCATCCATGATGACCATGGTTAAGCCTTTGGTTTGTACAATTTATAAAGTTCAAGGATATCAAATCCTCATTCCAGAAACACCAGATACCTCCAGAATACCCACGGGCTTCTACAACAAAAACTCTTGTTAAGTACGTTGCATTAAGGATTTGGACTGCTCTGTTACTAGAACTACGAGTTTCCATCAAACAAAGAACTTCTGGTCTATGTTGATTCAAGAGAGACTTAAGATGTCTTAAGAATTCATCAGAGGTTGCACCTCTACAGTTCCAAATTAGTGTCTTCATTGAGAATCTAAGGGGTTTGGAGTTGAGGAGGTAAAATCTCTTCCCTCCATTTCAAAGAGAGGATTATGTGAGGAATCCTCAAAATCCATAGTTTGCGTTTTTCCAGAGAAGTTACTATCTGGGGGGGTTCGATTTAACATGATCTCCTCCCTTTTTGGTTGCCCCCTGTACTTTCTCTTTGAAGAATCTTCACAGAGTTTCTATGATCTATCCCACTGGGAACCTCCTTAGAGGGATCATTCGAGACATCATTGAGAGCTGATCTGGCCCCAACTTTGGTCTTAGAAGATGAAGCTTTCTTATGTTGCTGCCCCTGGATATCCTTGGATCCATCCTGATCCTTTCTTTTCCCTGTCTCTGCCCTGCTACTAGTAGTGTCTTGTGCTGATTTTCCATTTTTTGAAACTGATTTGCTGCCATTAGATCCTACCCCACCATTAGTCTTTTTGGGAGTTTGCTTGTGGCTTTGTCTTTTATTTACCTCTACGGTTCGGACTTGTCCTCCTGGAGGATCTACCTGTTGAGCCTTTTCTCTAAGGTCTTTCACAACTTCTGGCACATCCTGCATTTCATCCTCTTCGTCTACCAAAATGTCGAATCTTGATCCAGTTCTAGGGTGAATTGGGGCTGGAAGCGCTTTTCTCCTCTTCCTCTCGGTGAGGGGCAATTGGTTCTTCTGCCGCTTCATTTCTTAGAAGACCATTTCCTCCTTCTGGCTGCAATCATCCAGGGGCCAAAATGGTGTTCAGCGGTTGGTCCCTTTGAGGATGGTGCAGGCTGAGGATTCTCAGTATGGTTCTCTTTGTCTTCACTAAGTTTATCAGGGCATTCCTCTTTCAAGTGTCCAAATTTCCCACATTCAAAACAAATTTGTTGAAGTCCTTCATATTCAACGGCGTACCTTCTTCCATTGATAACAACTGAGGATTTCAGCTTTCTCTCCAGGTCCAATTCAACGCAAATTCGAGCGAATCTCCCTCGTTGATTCTGAACAGTGACTGGATCAATCTTAATAGTTTTCCCTATTAGATTCCCCAGGCGCCTCAAGATGGGTTCTCTAAAAATTTCCAGGAAAGAAGCGTAAACACGTACCCAGGCTAGGGTGGTAGTAATTTTCTCCAGGGCAGGTTGGAAGAATGGCTTCCATTTCTTCTTTGCCGGATAATGGCCCATAATGACCCACGGCCCTGTTTCAGAAGCGATTTCGTAATCCTCCTTACGTAAAGCGAACCACATAACCCATGATCAAGATCTCGTGATCTCAATCCGGCCTCGATGTTTCCACAACTCATGCAACCGTTTGCAGAGAAAATTGTAGGTAATCGATTTTCCAAGCGATTTGATAATCAAAGCTTTCCTCCAAGGGCGCCATAGATCGAAGCATTCGTCCAGGGGTATAGTAATGGCATCCTCATCCGTTTCTGGACCCATAAAGTTGTCGATTACTTCCTTATATTCAATAAACTCATTGTCGTCTTCTTCTTCTCCAATGTATATGTTGGGATCGGCATAGCGTCCGTTGACAATTTCCACCCCGCTCATCTCTTGCCAGGCCGAAGGCTGTTGGCTGTTTGGTTTAAAGCGCTCAACACTTCGCGTCAGTAGGTCCTCCTCTTCTGTGGACCGATCGACTCTCATAGCCTCCATTTACTAAAGAAATTTTATAACACTTTTCAACTTTTAATTGTGATCATTAATATTCAGGATATCTGATTTCAACTAAATATTCAAAATAACTAAAAAAGCTCTTAGTTTATAATTAATGTAATGTTGTATTTATTGTGTCACTCATTAATAAATAAGGATAAAGGTATAAATAAAAAAAACATAATAAATGTTGGATTGAAAATATAACTGCCTCAGTTATTTTAAAATAATTTTTTTAGCAACAGAGGGAGTACCTTGTATCTAAAATTTATGATTATTCACTAACCTTCAAAATTCAAGCAATCAATCATTTCATGTGCGTCTATTTATTTTTGCGTGTTAAAATCGTAGAGGCCAACATCAACATGTAGTTTCTTCAGCGAATTCTTATTGCATATTTATGATCGATTGGGATTCTAATAACATAACCATACTTAATAATGAATCTAAAAAAAATAGTCTAAGGCAAAAAAAAAAAAAAAAAAAAAAAGAGGAAGAAAGTCAATAAGGTTTAATAGGTTTTATTTACTTGTCAAGTATGCAGTATATAAATTTATCGATTTCTTCAACGTAAACCAAAGACAAACGAGTATTGTTGTTTATGCATGTATGACAAAAAAAAAATTGGAGTTTTGTTTAACTTACACTACCCAACTACTCCTGAAAACAAACTTTTGTTTAACTCTCACTACCCAACTACTCCTGAATATATTTTCAAGAATTTCATAAATTCTCTAGTGGTCAAGATCTCGTTTATTTGTCCCCGTTCTTTTCCTTTCGTTTTTCTTGAACCGAAAATAATTTTGATGAGTAGGTAACTAGTTACCAATCAAATCGATGTGGTAGTCAGCCATTGTCTTTACAAATAATATGATTTATGTTTTGGCTGCTGACTGAGAGGTTTTTTTTTTTTTTTTTTTTTTTTTTGGTCACAAATTTTTTTTTTGTTAAAACCAATGTATAGTTGGTGAGAGAAAAAAAAACACAACATATTTACACTCTTCATACTTGATGAAGAGTGCAAATAGTTAAGTCATAATCTTATATTTCAATAACAAATCTCATAATAACGCTATATCTGAGGTTGGTGAACCCCTTATTTTAGCTGGTGATTTGGATTTGAAAAGGTCTATTTAATGTTATTATAATATTGTGAGACAATAACTCAACTTATTTTTTATCTAATTAGAGTAGTTCATTAGACTATTTATTTAGGTCTCATCGCTACATCTATCCAAGTTATCATAGTAAAATAAATAAATGCATAAATAAAAGTGTGATGATCATGGACTTTGCTTAGATGAATTTCATGAGTCAGTGGAAGTGGAAATTCATGTGGGCTAAATCGATATTCATTGTGTCAACTTTAGGCACAACATTTTCACAACATCGTTGTACTCACGTGATTTTCACAATTGAATCTTTCTATCTTCCACAAGCACTATCTTATCTACTACCTCCGTCCCAAAGTATAAATTCATTTACCTTATAGGTTTTGTCACATAATATAAGTCCATTTAAATAACCAAGGAATTATTTATTACATTTTTTTCTCATTTTACCCCTCATCTATTATTTATCCATCAACTTTTCACAACTTTACATTAATGACAATGGAATGTCATATTAGACTTTTTTTTTTATCAAAATTAATAACAATAACCAATTCAACAAACTTTCTTAATCTGTGTGAAAAACCTCAAATGGATTTATAATTTGGAAGAAGTACAAAGACATTTCATCAATTAAGAAAAATGACAACTTTTTAGAACTTTTGCATAAAGGATAAAATATTTTTTTAAATAAATTCTGTCGCATTTTTTAAATAAATGAAAAAAACAACACAATTTATCTCTCATCAGTCTTTTTTAAACACTCGTATCTCTCAATCCAGAACTCCAGATTTGAAAATTCTTTCACCAAATTTTTTATTTTTTTATTTTTTCATGTTGTTTATTTTGAGACCACATTCATCGTATTTCGACATGATTTCCGAAAATTCACTTTCGAAATTCACTATTGTTCGATATTTACTGTTGATATTCGCTGTTTTTTGGATTCACCTGAGAGATTCACTGAATGAATTTCGACAATGAATCTCACGAAAAACGATGTAATTATGTCGAGTTAAGTCTCAAAATGAAGAGCATGAAAAAAATAAAAATTCGATGAAAGTTTTCATCAGCGTTTGGAGATCTGTAACAAAAAAGATATTATTGTTTGAAAGCGGAGGAGAGAAAGAAAATAAAAACAAAAAAACACATCACAGCAGGCGCCGTATTTTTATTTATTGTTTTTAGCCTTTGTCCTTTAGCCAATAAAAATCATAGAGTTGTCATTCTCCTAATAAAAAATATGTGGTTATCATGTTATTCAAAAATATCCCAAACTACATCCTTACAAAAACATTTCAAAAATTAAAGGATATGACAAGTTTAAAAAATTGTTGCATAAAAGACAAAAATGTAGTCAAAAAGACTGTTATACCCTTATCAATAAAACAAACCTAGCCTCACTTTTCACGCCATTTACGAAAATTAGGGTTCCACTTCCAGTTCTTCACGCCAATTGTCCACCTTCACTATGATTTCCAAACAAGGAGCAGAAATCTTTGCGAAATTGGACGGAAATTCATGACAACACGTACTCCTCAATAATTTCGAAGGATTAATACTGAAAGAGATCTCATTTCGAAGGTACAGGGTTCCGATTCTGCAAAGTTCAATCTCTTTGAAAAATAGGGTTCGAATTCACTTTTGAATCTTCCTTTCACCTGTTTAGGGATGAATAGAAGTGAATCAAGTGCTAAAAAATGGCGAAAATAAGATCGAAGGAAACTTAGAAGAAAAAAACTGATGAACGCATTACTAAGTAAGTACTAAATTGATGAATTCACTGCTCTGTTTCCCTTCATTTACTAGACGAGATTTCTATCATTTTGATTGTTTTCTTAGTGAACATTTACTCAAATTCAATGTAATATGCGCTCAATTTTTACTTGGAATTATGGTGATGTTGTTAGGCTTTTTTTTATTGCAGCAGGTTTTAGTACTCACATTCACTGCTATGTTTTACGTAATCTAGTGGACGAGAAATCTGTCAGCTCGATTGCTTTCTCAATGAGAAATCAAAGAGAATTCTGTTTATACAAAGTGAATGTATACAAAACTGTATTCACTGTATATTTTGTGTGCTTTGTGGTACATATATGTTATGATGTGCTTATGATTTTCACTAAACTTTATTTCACAAATCACACTTATTATATGAAGATTGGTTCACTTGATAAACAATAATGTAGTTTATTGTCCTACCATGTCTCAATTATTATGTTTTACTTTCTGAAAGTCTGATTCACTAAGAAAATTCACTAAGCCAAGTATTGAATATTCACTCAAATTCACTTTATAATTCATTCACTGTTTAGAGGGTAATTCGGTGGCTGACCGTTTGGCCAATCTGGGGAGTCAATTGCAGAACTCTGTTAATCTGGACTGCAGCAACTTGGACAATGTCACAGGTTTGCTGGTTTTACGGGATACCATGCAGCTGCCAATCCTAAGACTTCACTAAACATCGGCTTTTCACTCCTGGACGCACTCCTCAAGTTATGGGGAGTTCAAACAGGTTGTTTTGCTCTCTTGTCTCCCTTTCTTCTGTCTTTGGTGTCAAGTTCAAGTCCTTGGTTTCTGGTGGTGGTGCATGTGCATTAAAATAAAAAAAAGAAGAGCCCATTCAAGACAATACATCTTGAGTTCAAAAAAGAAGTGATGTTGCACTGTGTTGAAGTTTTTTTTTGCATTCTGCAGAGGTGTTTTTGCTTTTTTGTGAATGCATTCTATTTGCCTTATAATGCTCAGATGGATTTTTCTAGGATCTCAGTCTTTGAATGTTCCAGCACTGCGTTGCACCCCTGGAAGCACTCTTCATATTCTCATGAAGAGTGAAAACAGGTTGTGTTTATTCCTCCTCTGCATATATGTTTTTAGGTTTCCGCAAATGATTGCTATGTTGCTCTGCTTTGGTATTTCAGGGGGCTAAAGTTGATTTGAAGGTGCAACAGCTTTTTTGCTTAAGTTTTAAAGCTTCTTGCATTACAACTTGGATGTAGCAACCTCATTACTTTTAAGATGAAGGCCTCAGCTGGTGTCTTGCTGTGCTTGGACATCATTGCTGCTGATGATTCGCATTAGATAATTTTGGAATCGTGCTACCAAAATAATGTTGTTGAAGAGTGCCATGTGCTGCATTCTGTGACTTTTTGGCTTGGGAAGCTGCATTATAAGGCGTCAACAGCCCTCATTTTATTTTTGGGCTTCATTGAGTTTGCAGCAAGTTTGGCTAGGCTTTTTGATTACAGCAGTTTATTTGTGTAGATGCCAAGTGAACACCATGGCTTATTTTCATATGTATGTTCTGAATTGAAGTAATTTGAATTACTGGGAGAAGGAAACAACTATTTTAATCAATGTTTACATATTTCAATTAATATATATTCTCTTTATTTGTCTCATGGTTGATTAATACACGTATGATTTTGAATCATAATTTCAGTAACTATGCTACTGCCAAAAATTATGTTTGTTCGAAATTCATTATCAAAATTCACTGTTATTTAAAAATTCACTATTAATATTCACTAGTGAATTTCGACTGTGAATCTCCTAAAAAATAGAGTAACAATATCAAACTCTCTCTCAAAACGAAACAAAGAGTATTAAAAAAAAGTTTGGTGGAATTTTTTTTTATCACTTTTGATTGTTTGGCTGCATCAAATTTTTACATAACATATAATACGATAATGAACATAATTCTACAAACCCAAATAGACAGAACATCCAAAAAATGCATAAAAGACAAACATATACTTCATATACTTTGTATCAGAGCTGAGGGCTGCAAACTTTACAAAATCACAATGTAAAATATAACAATGAACATATAAGTCACTCAAATAAAAAGTATAGAGTCTAAACAATAAGCATGAGCCAAAATATGAAAGTGTAGAATAGTGGAGTTATACTAAGCAATGCCATCTACATCATAATAGAAGCAACACATATCTTCTGATTATGATGCCCCAACTTATGGCACCGACCGCACATCATTTCCTCTTTGGATTCACCTATAGAAAGAATCCACATCTTCTTTGGCCTCCCAGGTTAGATTTGCTAAGAGGATCATAGCCATTTGGACACCCATTCACCTTCCCTTCACTATAGGCCTCATTAACAAGACAACATATACTATGAAGACGTTGAAAGAGTTTCTCCAACCACTTATCCCGCTTGGTCTCTCCAGTTAGAACCTTAGCAGCCGAAAGAACGCTATAGTATTATGATCCACAATAGGTACAACTTCCTAGTGTCTCAACTTCAATGGACAACCCAGATCTTGTAGGTGTTTCATCCTCCCTAGTAACATCCAAAGGTGCCATCTTCTTCAAAAGACGTTTGCTCCTCAAATGATGTACCTGACTAACAGCAACACCCCCAAGTTCGATATCGGAAAGATATCCAAGCCTTGCCATAGTCTTTTGGACCAGGACATCAATCTCTTCCTATTTGCTGTCTTCATAATCTTTGTCGGTGAGATTGAAACATCCTTTTTGTTCAGTGTCATAAACCTTTTGCACAAAGAACCTAGGGTGCTTATTCCTGTTAGGAATCTACTTATTCTAGGGAATGAAATGCACCACACACTTGTGCATGATGCCTCTCCGAGCGCCTCATCACGGTGGTGCTGTAAAAAAACAACTCTCGTGCATCTATAGACTCCAAATGTCCACCACCTTTATCCTCCGCCTCCTCGGGACGATAAAACCATTGCCCTAAGGCTATCATCTATTTTTTGTGTTATGTCCTTGATTATCGCTACATAAGGATACTGGTCAAATTCTTCAAGAGTTATGATGGCAGGATCCTCGAGTTCATAGCTAATTCCATTATACTCAAATGCCACAAAATGCTTTATCCTCACTCTGCCTTTCCCAAAAATCTTAACAGCTTCACCAACAGGCTTAGCTTCCGCACCCTCCTCGTTCTCAGACGCTGATTCTTCTTCCATATATTCATCCACTTTTTGCAGCTTCTTGTTGTCTCTCGGTGAATCAACAAAGTAATCAGAAAAAATCAAGAGTGAATCAACAAATAACAAAGGGATCAGACGCCGATTCTTCTTCCATATCTTCATCCACTTCTTCCAACATAACAATTAACAAACGGATCAAACTAAATCAACAGTGAATCAACAAAGTAATCAGAGAAAATCAACAGTGAATCACGCTATTTGTCATCAAACACTCAGTATTCAGAAAACAAACATCAAACTCGGGATGGAGAATGAATTAAACTTAAAAAGCTCATATTTATGTTCAATTTCATTAGGAAGATTGAAATTTAATTAACTTATAAAACCCAGATTTAAAATCTACAAATCATCGAACAAAAGAAGCAGAGAAAATCGCTAGTGAATCGCATTATCTAATATCAAACTGAGGATGTATAACGTATTGAACTTAAGAAACTCAGAGTTATGATCAATTTCATTAGGAACATTGAAATTTAACTCATAAAACTCAGATTTATGATCTTTGCTCTGGCTGAACAATAAGAAAAAAAACTCAGATTTCCGATTTGAACAATAAGCAGATTTTTTTTTGGCAAATATACCTAATGAGAAAGAATCCTACGAATAAGATGATCAATCAGCCGAATCTGAAAACGAAACAATGGAGATTCACGATTGAAGTTCGTCGCTGCAATTTTTTGACTTCGACGTTGCGTTTCTTCGAAAGGACACTGAGTTTCTTCTATAGCTGAAGGATGAGAACGGTTTAAGCAAGGGCAATTTAGTCATATAATTTTAATTATGTCCTTCAGCCTATAAAAAATATTAATTTGGACTGTTAATTAAAAAAAATGTATAAAGTGTCCTAATCCCTAATATTCTATTAAATCTAATGTTGTCCATGATCATCCATCTCACCATTTGAATATATTACAAAATTTAGTTAAAAAATTATTTAAAAAAATTTCTAATTCGTTACGTTATAACCATGAAATCAATTAATTTTATTAAACTGTTGAAAATCATATTTTCTCCGTAAATAACATTTGAGTATTTCAGAATATCGTATCCATAACTCATTCTAAAACTAAATACTTTCAGCCATACAACTCATTGCATGAAATCTTTTTTATGAATCCGCCAGCGGTAGCATAAAATCTATTTTCAACTGTTTAATTAATCAACATATATAATGCCGAGCCATAACAAAATTTAGCCAAGAATCATTCACTTCCTCTAAATAATTCTCCATAATGCTCTCGCTACGGGTGTTGCCTTGAAAACATAGGGAAAATATGTTCATAGTGAGGAAGAGACTATGTGGCACTGCATTTTTAATTGTGAAATTTTGCAAGCCGTTTGGGAGCAGATAAATCTCAAGATAATGATGATATCAAATGAAAGATAGATTAGAGTTGAAATAAATTATTTAAGACATATTTATCTTTAATTATATTTATTTTGAATTCATGTTTTATTGTATTTATTTCCTATATAAAGGAGATCCGTTATATCATTTTTATCTATAAAAAATAACATCAGTTCAGGGTTTTCTTTATTCTGGTTTTCTTTATTGAGATTGAATAAAGAAAACCGAATCACGAAAATGAACGTAAACATTGTTAAGGCTCCTGAACCCCCGCCCCTAGCTCCGATACCATGAAGAAAATCAGAACCTCATCGGAAAATAATAGAAAACCGCAAATAATGTTTTTATTGAATTGATTCAACTGTAGAACTACAACCAGTATTTATAGTAAACTCTTAGCCTAAAGGATAAGAGTTTTATTGAGATTGGATAAAGAAAATTAGAATACGAGCGGAAACGTAAAACTTTGAATTGATGTTTTATTTTATTTTTTTGTAGATAAAAATGATACAATTGATCTCCTTTATATAGGAAATAAATAAGATAAAAACTGAATTCAAAATAAATAATCAAAGATAAATATGACTTAAATAATTTACTTCAGCTCAATTCTATCATCCATTTGATATCATCTTTATCTTGAGATTTATTTGCTATAATAATTACCACTTGGGGAGATTTCTTACAAAAGTTGCGGCTGCATTCATTTAGAGATTTTTTTGACGCCATTTTCCAATTGGATAATGAAGAGAAGCTCATGCGAATAATTTATCTTATGTGGAATATTTGGAAGGGACGAAATGGATGGATTTTTTAGGGGACTGTGATATGCATTAATTCGATCTTCACTTCTTCCAAGGTTGAATCATAGGAGTTTCTATCTTGCAACTTTGTTTATTCCCCAAAAAGCACATGGTGGAATAATGGAATCCTCCAAGTATTGGTGCATTAAAACTCAATGTTGACGCTGGTTTTTAGTGAAAATATGGTTGCGGTGGGAGGTATTCTCCGGGATGCTAATGGGCAAATTATACACAACTTTTCGAGGAAATTAGAATGAGGGTTCGATGTGGTGAGGCTTTTTCTATGTACCATGCCTTGGGTTTTGCTTTCACCCAGGGTTTCATCAGAGTCATTTTCGAGGGAGACTCGCTTCTGATCCATAATCGCCTCACCAACCCTTTTGAGGACGTTTTGTGGGTTGGTAGTATTATTGAAGACTGTCGCCAGATGCTGGCAACGTTTATTTCAGCTTCATTTTCTTTTGTTAAAAGCAAAGAAATTTCCATGCCTACCTAGCTAGAGGAGGTTTCAATCTTGTGGGATGTGCAGAATGAGGTTCCACCCCTTTCTCATGTTATTCGTGCTTGTACCATAGATTTTGATTAATAAATAAATCTTTTAAGCACTAATGGGGATTTTTTGCTGATGTCTAGAGCATCCATTATTCAGACACCAGTCACCACTTTGTATTGCTTTTGAAGAGTTTGGACTTGAAGCATACCCGCAATGATAACGTTTGTAGGTAGCCTTTAGTTCTTGGATCCTTCGGGGTTAGGGTCACTTTAGAGAGAGTCCTTTCAAACTCATACCTTCCTTACTTTTGGTTTACCAACAGGCTTCCTAGTCCTATTTGACCGGGTTGGCTGATTGTATTGACCATAGTAGGGGTTTTTAGGGTATGTGTTCGATTGCATTCTCGCAAAATGTTCTTGCCAAAATAGCATTTAAGATAATAAAGGGTTAATATCCAGATGCCTAAAAGTGTAGTCGGGTGCTTGGTGTATGCATGGATCGTGATATGCAGGTTGGCAGAAGCTAGGTGTAGCATAGTTTGTATGATGAGATTGGTTTGTTGAGCATAGCTCCTTGAACCACTTCGATATTCATATATGCGTGGGTTCGTGAGGTAGAATGTTGTGGAGTGTGTGATTGTGTAGATGAAGCGTATTTTGTGGAATGGGTGCTGTCTTCTTGGGTGCAATGGGCTGTGTAGATGAAGTGTGATCTAAGGCAATTGGCCTAGGCTCTAAGACAATCTTAGATAAGTTGGGTTTAGTTTGTGATTTGGATTTGTCTACTTCTGAACCACTTGTTTGTCTTAGAATCTTTATAAGAGGGTTGTTGTTGGAGCTTGCCCCTCCAGTAGAGGCATCATAATATAGAAGCATGGATTGGTACGACACTCCTCAAGTCTTGAAATGACTTGTTTAAGTGAGACAACCTCTTGTTTGAAAGTTCCATTCTCAATCAAAGTGTCTTGGTGCTAAGCTTAAGTTGACTTAGCGTGTTGATATGTGTGAAAACTTCATCATCGTGATGTAGCCTAAGTTCGTTAAGTGTCTCATTTTTATCCTTAAGTGTAAAGTTTTCTTTAACTAGTTGTTCATTCAATGCATGCAATTCATATATCATGAGCGATGAGTTTGATACATCACTATCACTATCATTTGTAGGTTGTGAGTAACCCATGAAGCACAAGTCAGATTTTTTAGACGTTTTGGATGAAGTATCATTATCAGACTTAGAACTTGCGGACTATGCAGCCATAGTTCTGTCACGATTCTTGTTTTACGTTTGTTCCTTTGAATCTTTCTTGGAATCATTGCGAGAGCTATGTCTGTTCTGATGTTTTGAGCTGGAGCCATTCTTTGAATTGCCTTTTCGTTTGGGACATTCATTTGCAATGTGTACAGTCTAAGAACACTGCATCAGCTTTCCAATTCGCTCGGTTCTTTCCTTTTTCTCTAAAAGACTTGTTTCCACCGGAAGGTCTTAACTATTGTTCATTACTATCATCATATATGGTCCTTTAATATGCATCTCTTCCACTTCCCATGGATCAGTAGTATAAATCGAGTCTCCTCTGCATATTCAAGTTCACATTTTATACCGTGTAAATGGTAATTACACTCACTGACTAGAAATGAAAATGCTAAGTTCAACATTCCTTTTAAATTACCCCTTACAAATTACAATGGAATGAATCGTGTAGCCAACTCCAAAATTAGATGCCATTCCATAATTCTCACAAATGTAATAACAATTCCATTCAAAACCCATTCTTGTTATTTGTACAAGGCCACACAACCCATTTACAAACCAGATTATACCAATTCTTTCATCTCTGTATCACCAAATCCAAACCACTTCTTATCACGACATATAAAGCCTTCAACATTTCTTTTCCGTCACCGTTAAACTACCACTTACAAGGATTCAGTTCAAACCATGTCAATATATAGCTTTCTTCATCCACCAATGTCACCGCCGTTTATCCGCCGGAATGACAACAACTCCACCTCGATCTATGAAAGCCATAAATGCCGTTCTTCATCAACATAATTTAGTATTTATGGTAGACAGAGAGAGATCTTGATAGCCATGGGTTTTGAGACAAAGAGATGAATGTTGTGCTAGGAAGACCGAAAGAAAATGAGACGGGGACTTTAAAATAAACCGTAAAAGAGAAGTTAATTAGGTGAGTGGAGGTTTAACCGGGGGGGGTGGGGATATGGGCCTGAAACTTGTACTGTGGCATGACAAAGGTAAGCTAAAAGGAATTGTATATAAAAGAATCAGAGAGGAATGGAGATTTAGTGATGCGAGATTTTCATTTTGTTTGGGTGGATGCCAGAGCTTTGAAACGAGAAAAGAACTTGGATATGTAACTGCATATTATATTTTGTTGCCGCACCGTAGATGAGTCATTTATTTATTTATTTATTTTTAAGGAAAGATCGATTTTATTTATCAGATGGGAAGAGCCCCCACAGTGGCATTAATACAAAAAAATATTCAGGTTCAATTGAATCGAAGCACTATAAATGACTAAAGCAACTAGTCTTCGACGTTCCATGCAAGATGGAGGTTTTTGGCTCTTCCGACTGCTTGTGAGGAGGTGAATACGCAAGGCGGGGGCGCAACACGTAGGGGTCATGGACCACTTTATTCCTCCAATACCAAATGCCATAACATATCTCGTGAAACATGTAAGCCCGTCTACTATCTTTCCCAAGGTTGTCCGTGATCAAGCGTTGCGGGGACGAGTGCGAGATAAATCTTTCGCGTGCTGCTGTCGGGACAATGTTTCGCCAACGGAATGTGCCCAGCCGCAATCGCGTAAAGCGTGAAGTATTGTTTCATCGGCATGATTGCACAAACTGCATTCCGGAGTGGAGGTAACATGTCGATGAAAGAGAAAGGCACTTACCATTAGACTATTATGACACACCTGCCAAAGGAGGAAGTTGTACCTGGTGGGGCCTTTGAGATGCCATATCAAATTCCACTGTGTCGAATCCGTGTTACCCGAAAAATCCATTAGCCAATTATACGCACTTTTGACGGTGTACTTCCCTGTATCAGACGGGCTCCAAACAATATCTTCGTCACGAATAGAAAAGCCATCCTGGATGGCCTTACTAGTCACGCAAATGTCTTTCCAAGTCTGGAGGCATCGTGTTTCGGTCTATCGAACGGGCTGCCATACTTATGAATGAAGATCGAAACCCATAAAGAGGAGTCATCCGTTAGGAGTTGCCACGTCAGTTTTCCCAGGAAAGCTGTATTCATTGCATTGATATTCTTAAAGCCGAGGCCACCCGCACTCTTAGGTTGACATAATTGCTCCCAAGCTATAGTATGCATCTTTCGGCTACCATTCTCTTATCCCCAAAAGAACTGACGACAAATCTTCTCGATCTCGCTCGTGATGGCAACCGGAAGTTTCGTCGTTTGCATTACGTAGTTCGGAAGTGTTGAAAGTGAACTCTTGATGAATCGTCTTACCAGCTTTTGTCAGTGCATTCATCCTCCATGTACACAACTTTTTCCGCATTTTCTCGAGAACAAAACGGAACGGTTTTATTTTTTGACGAGACTGATGGAGCGGCACACCAAGATACTTTTCAAAATTATGTGTATGGGCCATCTCCAGTTTTTGTGCAATAGCTCTCTGTTGAGAGACAGAGATATTTTTGGAAACCATAAAGCTCAATTTAGCCGTGCTAACCCATTGACCTGATAGCTGGCAGAATGCGGCTAGTACCTGATGGATGATTGTGGCTTGGTTATCAGAAGTCTCGGCAAAAAGAAAGATATCATCGGCAAAGAATAAATGGGATAATGGAGGGCCGTTTTTTTTAAGATAAATTGGTTTCCATTCTCCTCTACCAACCGATTCTTCAATTAGTTGACCAAGCGTTTCCATGCATAAGACGAAGAGATACGGTGCAAGGGGATCGCCTTGTCGTAGCCCTCTCTTAGGAATTATCGGTTCAAGCTTATTCCCATTCCACAAGATCGACAATTTCGACGAGATAGGTCACACATAATGAGCTGAATAAGCTTTTCAGAAAATCCCACTTTTTTATCGTAGCTTTCATAAAATCCCAATTCACCCGATCGTATGCCTTCTCCAAATCTATTGTCAACATCATATAGCCTTTTCGACCCGTTTTCTTCCGGAAGGTACGCAAGGCTTCCTGCACAATCAGGACATTACCCGTACTCCCTCTTCCCGGAATAAAGGCATTCTGAGATTGACTGATAAGCTTGTCGAGCACCATCCGCAACCTATTAGCTATAATTTTTGAAATAATTTTCACAAGCACATTTGAGAGATCTATTGGTCAGAACTGGGCGGGGGGTATTTTTTCGGGATAAGAGAAATTAGCGTTTCATTGCATTCCTCAGGGAAATGGCCATTCCTAAAAGCATTTACAACAAAATCAATGATAGATGTGCTTACCCGAGACCAGCACTTTTTCAAAAAAATGGTAGGAATACCATTCGGGCCTGGAGTCTTATGGGATCCCATCTTAAACACCGCGTCTTCTATTTCAATCTCAGTGACCTCTCAGTTAATAAGCCCGACATCAAGAGCTGAGAGAGTCCCAATCTTCACATTCGGCATTCCAAGATCTTCTTCACAGTTAGGCTGGTATAAGGTGTGGTAAAAATCCCGAACCATGTTTTGAATTTGGGTCTCGTCATTAATCCAATCGCCACTATAATTTTTTAAGGTAAGGACTTTCCGCTTCAACTGTTTCTTTATGGTCGCCAGGTGATAAAAGTGTGTGTTGCGTTCACCCTCAACCATCCATTGAAGTTGGCTCATTTGATGCCAATAAATTTCCTCTTGGTCGAGGAGGGAGTTGAGTTCAGTTGAGATGTCATTGTGAAGATTAGATAGGAAAGCCGGCGGATAACGGTCCAAACTCTTCTCAATGCCTTCAAGCCTAGCCAAGCACTTTTTCTTTTTTTCAAAAATATTTCCAAAGACATCTCTGTTCCAACGTTTCGCTTCTTTCTTGAACTTAGTGATAGTAGAGCAAATGTCCCCCGTATAGTCCCAATTATTTTCCACAAAGTTTTTGAACTCCTCATGTTCAAGCCAGGCTCGCTGAAAAAAGAAGCTCTTCGGGTCTTTGAGTTTCCGAGTTTCCTCTCCTGTAATAAGCATATAGGATTATGATCCGAATGGACTCTCGGCAGATGTTTCACAGATGCGTTCGGGTTGGATGCAATCCACTCCGTGGTACACCAAGCATGGTCTAATCTCTGATGAATTTTCTCTCCCCCACACATGGTTCCAACCCAAGTAAACCGAGGCCCTTGGAACGGGATCTCCATCAGGTAGCAATTTTGAGTCATCCTCCAAAACTTGTCCGCATTATAACCCCCAACCGGCCTCCCACCTCTCTTATCCTTCTGAAAAACCACTTGGTTCATATCTCCAATTAGGCACCAAGGATAAGTAATAACGGTCAAGAGGCATTCAATGTAGTCCCATAGATCATTTCTGGCAGACGGAGTCGGGGAAGCATAAATCAATGAAAAAATAGAGGAAATAACCCCTGCTTGCTTTACAGCTATGTTCAAGCATTGGTTAGTCCAAGATATAATATGAATCCGAATGCGATCGTCGTTCCAAAAACACCACAACCCTCCAGAATAACCCCTCGCTTCCACAACAAAAGCCTTGGTGTACGGAGTTTTGTCGAGCACCTGTTTAGCTCGATTGCTAGAACATCTCGTCTCCATAACAAAAAGCACGTCTGGCTTATTTTCTGCCATTAAGAGACACAAGTATTTAAGAAAATCCGCGGAACTCGCACCACGACAATTCTAAGCTAAGAGTCGCATTAAAGACAAATTATGTAGAGGAATTCTCCATTACACTATCAAACAGAGGATTTACCTCTCTCAAGTCGACATCCATAGACGAACCATTGTGCTCCTTATCCGGGGTTTTAGTTTTCAAATATTCACCTTGTTTCTTAGGAGGGGCTGCGTGATCCTCTTAAGAATCTTGATTACCTCGGGGTGTTCCAATGAAGGGCCCGGTTGAGTTGGGGCGGTCCACCTCTACTAAAGGGGTCCTTTGAGTGGATTTACCCTTAGCCGAGGGGTTTTTTCGAGGGGTTGAGGAAGTTTTTTTTGTTAGGAAATCACTAGTTTAACGCAGCGGAATTTAAAATTTGATTTCCTTTTCTAGATCGTTCTTCGTTTAATGCGATAAACACGTTAAGTAGTTTGACGGTTATACCTCAGATGATCTATAAGATCGTCGCTTTGACCGTCAACGGAGAGTAGTTCAGTGCGCAAGCCGTCCACGCATCCGGCCTCTATCGCTAATCCACACGAACCCCTTGCCGGAATCCTCCTTGGATTGCTATCGGAAAAACTCCAGTTGCTAGACCGGCCTTTTCCTCCCTCACAAACTCACTATGGAATGCTCTATATTTTACACAAGAACTATGAGCTCTTGCAATTGTGATGTACAAAAGAGCTTGACACCCACCTCTTATTTATAGTTAAAAGTGGCGCCCCATATGTGTGTAGGAGAAGAAAACCTTTTCCCAATAAAATAAGAAAAATCAACTAGATTGATTTATCTCTTTAATTATAATTTATTTTGTCAATATCTTATATTGAATATAATTATCTTATTATCATAAATCTATTTTTCCAAAATCAATCAATATCATATATTAATATTATGGCAATCTTATTAATTAAAGTGCACAATCCAAGTGTATCTCATACACTTAAATGTATACCCCGTGTGCCAAATAATTGGCTTCCGGAATATTCTTTAATTAATATAATTTGTATATAATTAATATCTTGTATTTTATTTATTCATAATAAATAAATACCACCATATTAATTTACCACCATAACCTTTATAGTCTCAGAGATAAACTTTCCTTATTTGGTTATCAACTATAACCGTATTTTAATCCGACTCGATGTTCATATGTGTGTGACCCGATAGGCTTCGAATATGTTAGCCGTAGACACAAAGTGCAATTTACTAAAATGCCCTTCATACCTAACGATCACGGATAGCGTCTAGCAACACACCGTGACCCCAATCATCGGAAGAGTCAAAAGCAATGACTACTACCTTTCATGTGAAGCGATTACCGTGTAACTTATAATCCTATCGAATTAATATCCATACGATCGTATCTCGAGTGTCAATACATAGACGATCGTATCTTATAATCTGGATATTATGCTCTCTCGGAATAACACATTTACTCCCACTTTGCAAAGATTCTCGAGAGCTAGACATTCCTTATAAGAAGGCCATTTCGGATATTCGATCCCAATCATAGGATACGCGATTCCCGGACGACCAATCATGTATACTCCGTGATGCTTCAATATCATACCCAATCACTACCGCATGAACGCCCGTGGTTAGGAGAAATCTCAATAGTGTCAAAGCATGACAATCCACACCGTGATGCCATGAAAACTCCGTTCAAAAGGATAATTACACAACCGCCACATAGTGTGACTTAATGTAAGTGGGTCACCTAACGACGCATTCTCTAACACACGTCCACGTCACGGTCAAGTGTCCCTACACTTCGATAGAGCGAGATCTATCTCTATCTTCTAAAAGATAGAAGACATCCAATACGTCTAGCCTGATTATACTATCAATGTCCCGTTTGATAATATGTAAGACTAGAGACATTTAAGTACCAACCTTGTTATAGTGATTAGAGATCTCATCAACCATAATCACTATCATGGTTTCTCTATCATGATTGATACTAGGGGACGTTACTATATATATACAACAAATAATATGAAGATAAACAATATATAATAACATAAGTGCTTTTATTAATCATAATAAAGTTATTACATGAACTAAATAGACTGTAAATGACCCGACCCTGTCGGATCCGGTCCAACCCGATTGGGTTTAGGACACCTTTCCAACATTTTTGTCACGATATCACTGCCTTTGCGCTTAGAAGATTCAGTTTGGTTCAAATGTTTATCGCGGAGCTCGGTTTTCTTATTAAGAGTAGAAACTTGAGGTCTTCCCTTTCCACCCGACTGCTGCTTCTATTTATTACCGTCCGTATACTTCTGCTTAGAAATTTCAATTGTTATTGCTGGTCCCCTGTGAGGTGCAATCGAGTTAGTTCGTATTCTTGAAGGTTCTCAATATCCGTCCCAGCTACTTCTGTAAGATGTAATATCGCCGGATGGATCATAGATCCACCCGATTACGCAGTGGAAAGTACAAAATCTAGATCTAAACAACCAAAATACATGAATAAATAGATCTAATCCTACGAGGGGGTTTAGATTGCTTACCTGTTTATTGTGAATAAACACCAAGAACAATCCGAGATCCAAGATCCAAGAATTGAGAAGCCACCGTCTTCCGACATGTATCTCTAAGCAACACCAAGTGGATGGTGATCCAAGCCGTTTGACCTCCTCGATATGCTACCTTAGAAAAACCCGAAGTTTTTCTAAAAACTCAAACCCAAGTATAGGAGCCGAAAATTCTAAGCTTCAATACTCCCAATATTTCGACTTGTGTGTCATATGATTTGGCTTGGGAGAACTCTCTTTATATATGAGAGTAATCATTGTCCTCCACGGATTGTTTAATTAATACAAAATCAATCAAAATATTCATTTTCCTTAAAAAAGATAAATCCAGAATATTCCTAAATTAATTAGGATATACAAAAGATTTTCTTTTCCTTAAATTATTTAACAAATAAATAATTTAATCACATGTCTTATTATTTATCAAGAAAACAAATTTCCAAATAAAAATAAAAACTAAAATGCGGCCAAACCCTATGTTACACGCATTTTTGACAATTGGGCCGAGTCCACGAAAAATTTCTTTTCCATGTATTTAATTATCTTGTCCAACAAAACAATTATTCCACATATCAATTAAATAGTCCAATCCAACTATTTAATTATAATTGAGGTGAAACGACGAGAAAACATATGCCATGTTAGGAGCCACGACGGGGACCATGGACCCATATTCAGTAGCTACAATAAATTAAATAATATTATCCGTCAGACCGAACAATAATATTCAATCTATTAATTCTGGGATTACACCACCATAAACCCGAAACTGAACTCTGCCGAATATAGATAACTTACACTCAACCATGAGTTGATAAGGTGTCCACTGATATAATAATTACATACGGATAAATCCTCCATAGACTTTTCATTTCGATTCGGGATATTTCCGTAAACCCTTCTCGAAACATCTTATCCTTATTTACCATTAACTCCCTAGTGATCAATTAGTTCATAACTAATATAATATGAACTCCCGGGATCGATCGCTTTTAGGATCAACAAATAAGTGGAATTTGTTTGTCTACTTCCCGAGGAAGGAATGGATTCCATATTCGTGATAGCACGGACTACTCACTCATTCCGAATAGAGCCAACGAGAAGTGTTGGACCACATCGCGAAGTGATCCTTATTAACACATCAAACTCTACCCTAGTCTAAGCAGCGGTTGTCTGTGATCACCCTCAGATTGAGATTAATCCATATATGATCATCTTGTGATTCGATAAGACTTTCGATCACGGAATTATATCGAGAACTCAAACCAAATCGGTCCAAATTTCTATATGATTATCATCATATATAAATGCCCCACTAGGTACCCTATTACCGACGGTCCGGATAATCTTGTCACACCTAAAGTGTTCAGGCGCATTATTAGCAAATTAATCATGAGACCGCACTTTCATTAATAAACGCTACGGACTAAGTTAATTTTAAGTACATCTCACTAACTCAATCCTCTTGTGTATAGCCATACACTGAGTTATGTGATTACATAAACGAGGTACTTAAGGTTTTCAGTAGTGTCTTAATTATAAGCATACATGCATATAATAAGATGAATTATTAATTTTGTCCTAAAACAATTAGATAATTGTCTTTCGGGCACTACACTTAACAACTTCTTCCACATTTCGATTCTCAATCTCCATATCCTGAAGGATCTCAAATCTGGATCCCGTCCTTTGTTCTTGCGGATGCTCCGTGGCTTGAGCGGCTTGCAGATTTGTTACAAGTTGTTCCCTCCCAGTTTTCGAAGTTGAGACATTCCTCTTTCTCCTCGTTTGGGCAATCATCCTAGCTCCAAAAGGTTTTCTTCGGTTGGGCCAGACGCTGCACGATGAGCATTGTTTTTAGAAGTATCCCCATTTTCTTGTTCTCTGATTCTGTCCGGACAAGCATCCTTGTGGTGCCCAAATTTACCGCATTCATAACAAATAAGTTGGAGACCCTCGTATTCCACTTTGTACCTCTTGCCGCTTAATCGAATACTAGGCTTCAATGGATTTCCTAGTTTCAGTTCGACACAAACACGTGCAAATTTCCCTCTAGCATTCTGCAAAGTAACCGTATCAACCTTCACAACTTTGCCGATGATGTTACCGATTCTCCGAACCAATGATTCCCTAAAAACTTCAATTGGGACAGCCGGGAATCTGATCCAGGTGAAGGTGGATGTAATTTGATGTTCAAAGGGGTGAAAAAATGGTCTCCACTTGGTTACATAAAGGTAGTGGCCTTGGATCATCCAAGGTCCATCTTCAAGCGCCCTTTCATAGTCCATTGGGTGTGCAAACCGAGCAATGTAATAACCATTCTCAAGGTCAGTCAACTCCAATCTACCAGTCAGATTCCAAATCACAGATAATCGTTGATATAGATATTTGTAGGATATAGTCTTACCGAGCAATTTCACGATTAGGGCTTTCTTCCACAGCCTCCACAGATCAAAGTTGTTGGAAATAAAATTTATGTTTTGATGATGATTCATCGCTTAATCAGTTATCGTTATTAACCCCATTGATGAAGTGTCATAACTAGCTGTTATAATGCAAAGCAAAAAGATGTCTAGAGAATAATGTATAAGACTTTATAGAGTCTGATATTTGTATAACTTGAATCAGACAAGCACTGTAATAGTTCTAGGCTGTGAACTGAGAAAATAAGAAACTGAGATTTAGTTAAAGCGAGATTCAATGAGAAATCGAAAAGCAGAGAACACCAACATGGCCGAAGAAGTTAAGTTCATTTGAGGACACAGACTCAGTTGGCTTATCTAGAAGATCAAGAACCGAGGGGTCAGACTCGGTTATAGAAGATTGAAGAAGCGAGGTTCAAACTCGATTATGAAGACTATGTCGAGATCGTGAAGTTAGACTTCGTGCAAGATTGTGGTGACCTGAACTGACTTTATGGATCTTGTATGAAGACCTAAGAATCATAAGGACAATGATTTCTTAGATGATAATGAGTCATGGTGTACTCTGATTAAGTCAATTATAATTAGATGAAAGACTGGAGTACTAATATTTGAAGAAGAGTAAAAATTCAGTTAACGCTACAATAAACTAACAAAGTGATAAACTCAGTATAAAACGGATAAGTATACTCAGTTTTATAGGTCAGACATCCGATAAACTGATAGTACAGTCGAAAGTTGTAAAGGAAGCAATCTTAATGGATGAAATACTGACACAGCAGAACGGTCAGAAATATAGCCGTTACAAGATTCAAGCAGGAGCAATAAACCCCTATAAATAGACTACTTCCACAATAACAATGGAGGTGTGAGCAGGAGGAATTTAAAACAGATTTAATAGATCTAATTAAGGGGGAAAGCCAATTTCGAGAGAATTCCTGCTATGTATTTAATTGCAAGATCAAGAAATTTCTTCAAGTATTCAAGCACATTCAAGCAAAATCAAGATCTATCATTTGAAGAAATATAGAGCTGTGCAAAATTTAATTATTCAGAAGAAAATCTCAAATCACAATTGAATCATAGTTATTGATTCAAGTCTCAATTTTGATTTCATCAAAGGTATAGACTGTGAAACACCAAGAATGTGTGAAGGACAGTTGAGTGCAGTCAGGAAGACTGTGTTTGTGATGAAAGTGGTGAAGAGGAAATTCTACCCTTCAAGGACCAAGTGTTTCAAACAATTGAAGAGCAAACAATCCCACCTGTTCTACAAGTGTTTAGATAGTGAAGCTGTGGATTAGTCAAGGACTATCAGTTTAGAACTTTTTGTAACCGGGCCATCTCAAAGAAGTTCTAGTGGAATTTTCCTCCGCATCACAGGGGAATAGAGGACGTACAGGATTACACCACCTGGAACCTCTATAATTCTTGTTTATTTATTTTACGCATTTATTTACTTCATATCAGTTATAATTATCTAGTTCTCGTGTTAAATCCTAATCAACAAACTGTTTGTTATCTAAAGGCTAGTCTTATCCGCTGCCAGTTAACTAGACTAAGAATAAGTCAGTATTGACTTATACTCAGTTGAGTTAGCTGAACTCCGCACAAGTTAAGGGACAGGAACAAAACTGAACTAAGCATCAGTTTGAGTTTCGGAGAAACTCAGTTCCTGGGGCAATTCCTGTTTTGGGAAAGTTTTTGGTGACAAGTTTATTCACCCCCCCCCCCCCTCTAAACTTGTGTTAGCCTTTCCAAGTGACCAACAATTGGTATCGGAGCAGTTCTTCCATTTGGAAGTGATTCAACGATATCTTACAAACCAGTTGTTTAAGACCCCTCACTGTATCAGTCATAGAGATACTTTAGTGAAATTAAATGGATACATCTAGAATTAAAAGCTGGCTGAATAACCGATGTATGATAAAAATATAACTATATTATATGACTTTTTATATCGTATTTGCGATAATATCGTATAAATTCTATAAAAATATATCTAAAAACTCATAAAAATCTAAATCGTTATAAATAGATATTATCGTTATAATTTTAGTAAAGCTTATAGTTTTGTGGTCGTAATTATCGTGGCTCGTGTTTTTGATCGCTTTGTGGTACGTGTGATGAAAAATCAAGAATTAAGATCGAAGCAGAGAAAACCAAGACATATATTTTTCAAAGTCCGCCCGTATCGAAGAAGACCGGCCCGAGCCGGAATCTCTCTGCAATCGCATGTGGGCTCGACACCAAAGAATCAGATCTTTGTTTGACCGGCCGCGCGGTGCATGCCCGCCCGCGCCGCTCTACGCCTTGGCCTATAAATACTGACTCTCATTTGCAATTTGTTGAAAGTGTACCAATATATATATATATATATATATATATATATATATATATATATATATATATATTATCTTAATCTAGTTTCTAGTTATATAAATACCGTAAAAGGCATTCTCGAAATAATAATGTAGTATAAGTCTCGTGTAATACTTAGAAGGATTATCAAGGCTCATTGTTGTTAAAGGAGTTGTTATTTCCGGAGAATACGGCTCGACGCTACAATTGTAATCACAGTAACTTTTAATGTATTTATGTTTGTTTATTTATATTAGTATCTATATATTAGTTATAATGATATTAGGCTAACTCTATATCTAACCAAGATATGAAATTGAATTAGTTTTATCTTTTTAGGGAAATAGATGATGACTATGTTAAAATTGAATTAAAATCGATTATAATGAATCTCTTTCGTTTTGCGCTTAATGAAAAGTTAAATTGAATTAGCTACTCGATTTAACAAGAATCGTAACCTAATGATGAACCGACCGGAGAAGTTAGGATCGCGATCATGAATAGAAAGAACGGAGGGTAAAAATGGTCACTCGACAAACGGAATCCTATTTCCTACTCGGGGCGATTTGTCCTAGAAAAACAAATCTTATTGAAAATTGGACTCAAGATATTATCACGTTAAAATCACCTGTTTAATTGAGCAATACTCAAAATACCGGCCGTATGACAAAGCGGAGTTCCCGAGCTTGAGGATGACATTAGGAGAGAGGACTTTTGACGTATGACAATTTCATACATTTCGTGTGAGGAGGAATTGTCTAGCTTAGAGTACACGGTTTATATATAATTGATTAACCTTAAAATAAGGAAAGATCAAGCACATCTATTTCTACTAAAAAGAGTTACTGATTCAGTGACATATTCTTGGCTAGTTTCTAATAATATTACTAGTATTTATATCCTATATATTGTATTGGTACCTATATATATATTTATATCTATATATATCTGTTTTAATTTTATTTACTGTTTTACGGTTACTAAAAAGGAAAAGGAAAAACTGCGACTTAGATTGAGTTAATAACAGCTTCTTGGTGTTTAACCACACTCTGAATTACCACACGTTTCCCTGAGGATACGACACCTGACTCACCGTATTACGCTACAATTTGACCCGGTACACTGCCGGTTAAGGATTGTAATAGCACTAGTAAAGGTCCTGTCAGCTTTCTGGCGCCGTTGCCGGGGAACGACGCTAATTCATTGTGTCTATGGTTACTACTTGTATTAGCTCAAAATTCTCGAGGATAAGTCAACATTCTTCTTATCACATTTCTTTTTTTATTTTTTCATTGGTACTTACCTTATAGGTAAGTTACTAATTTTTATTTTAACAATTTCGAGTTATTTTCTGTTTTCGATAGTTGATGACCAGAAGCGGTAAGGCCCCACTCACTCCTTATAAGCCTGACATAAATACCTACGAAAGTCAGTTAAGAGTAGAGAGTAAACGTGGTCATACTAGTCAGGGAAATCCTGACCAAGAATCATCTTCAAATCGAAATACGAGAATGGCCGAAACTAGTGATGAAACACCTGAACAAGGTATTGTTCATGCCCAAGGACATGGACAAAACCTTAATCAGAATCTACCAATACCAAATGATCAAAATAGAAATAATCAGAATCGGAACCAAAATAATCGTAATAATCCTAACATACCAAACCCGAGACCTATCTGTGATCAAACCGTAAGGAGAAATCAGACTAATAATCCTATTATTTTACCTAATGAAGGAGCGAACAATTTCGAAATTAAATCTCATCTTTTTGGTTTAATTGACACAAGAGCCCAATTTCTAGGAGAAGATGATGAAGATCCGCATTATCATCTCTATTTTTTCGAAGAATTGTGTAATACAGCCAAAAGTCAGGGTGCTCATCGTGAATTAACAAGGATGTCTATGTTTCCTTTTTCTTTAAAAGGAAGAGCACGAGATTGGTTTATGTCCCTCCCACATCTTTCATTGACTAGTTGGGAGGAGATTCAAACCGAGTTCTTAAAGCAGTATTTTACTCCTGGTAGAAATTTGGAATTAAAAGTCGAGATTGCTAACTTTAGACAAGGATCTGAAGAAACGCTCGGGAATGCTTGGGAAAGATTTAAGAAGCTATTAAGAGCTTGTCCCGATCATGGTTATTCCTTAGATATGCAAATCCAACTTTTCTGTCGTAAACTAAGGAAATACTCACGTGCAGATGTAGATCATGCATGTGGTGGTTCTTTAATGATGAGTGAAGCCGGTTTTAGCACCAGAAAAGTAGCCTTTGCAGGAGAATGTTCATCGAATACGGAAGTTCTAGCACACTTGGAGAATTTGAGTAGGAAATTTGACGGCCTACAAGCCAGTAAGAATAACTTAGAAACTATCATAACAAATGAATACTCGAATCATGATAATGTGTCGTTAGGAATAGAAGAACCAGAAGTTAAAGGCTATTCGAAGGAAGAGGTAAGTTTTCTTCAACATCATAGGAATTGAACAGCGCGTATTCAAACTCTTTTAATGCTATTAGAAGAGATCACCCTACTTTTCGTTGGTCTGAAAACCCTAGTAAGCAAGGACAACCACCGTATCCAATTCAGTATAAGAATTCATATAGTAATCCTGTTTATCAAGGAGATGCCGTAAATCAAAATCTACAATCATTACCTAGATCATATCCACAACAAACTACTCAAAGCATACCAGTCACCCAAAGTTCAACTCAACCTGAAGGAATTGATAAATGGGAGAAACTAATGGAAAATATGATGGTTGTAGTGTCTACTCAAGCTCAAAATATGGAAACAATGATGACTTCTATAGGTATAGTCACTAAGGATATGAGTACGTTGAAAACATCCATGAGTGGACATGATACCAGAATGAGAACTATAGAAGCATCAATTCGAAATATGGAAGATCACTTGAGTAGAGAATGAGAACGTAAAAATAGTAGACCTCCAGGAGGATTACCAAGTAATACTGAAAGAAACCCGAGAGAGGTGAACACTGTTGTTACCAGAAGTAGAAAACTCTGTGGGAATACTGAAGCAGAAAATTCAGGAAATAATGAAGTAGAAAATGATTTAAATGGTAACTTTATAAAGGAAAAGAACGAACTTGAATTTACTGATGAGGAAGAAGAAATTATTGAAGAGTTCTTAAGACAAAATAGTAATGTTGAACCTGAAAGTAAGAATGAGGAATGGGTTAAAGTCCCTAGGATTCTAAAAGATCCAATGGATAAAGACCTAAGAACCTTATTTAAGGAACATGTTAGAGAAAACAATACTGAAGAAAAGAAGGAAGATTTGCCAATAACCTAAAAAAGGAAAAATTGATCTGAAGATGTTTCAAAGAAAGATCGTATGATAATGAAACATGGCGACTGGTTGATTCTCAAAGATTTAAGGAAAAAGGAAAAGAGAAAATAACTTCGAACCAAAGGTTATAGATTTGGAATCTTTACCTTACCCACCTAAAGATCAAATTAAAAGATAAAAAGCGATAAGAAGTATGCTCGTTTCCTTGATACTTTTTTCGTCATCTTCATGTTAATATCCACATTATCGAAGCTCTAGTTAATATGCCTGCTATGGAAAGTTTCTGAAAGATATTCTATCGAAAAGAAAAGTTAGAAGAATATGAGAATATTTGCCTTAATGAAGAATGTTCGCAATATTACAACATAGGCTACCTCCTAAACTTAAAGATCTGGTAGTTTTACAATTCCATGTGAAATTGGAGGATTTTTGTTTAAAAGAGTGCTATGTGATCTTGGAGCAAGTATTAATCTCATGTCTTATGAGGATTATAAGAAGCTGGGTATAGGAGAGCTTACAAAATATGAAATGACTCTGCAAATGGCGGATAGATCGATTAAACATCCTAAAGGAGTCATCGAGGACGTATTGGTTAAGATTGATAAATTTTACTTTCATTAGATTTTCGTGGTTATGGAAATTGAAGAAGGATATTGGCGCCACTTATTCTAGGTCGTCCATTTCTAGCTACGGGAAGAACGTTAATCGATGTTCAAAAAGGAGAACTAATACTAAGAGTTAATGAAGACGAAGTTGCTTTCAATATCTTTAAGGCTATGAATCATCCATAAAAATCACGTAATCATGTTCTTTTATAGATAAATTATCTACTATACGTGATGTCAAATTACAAGATTATGAAGATAGACTAGAAGAATGTTTGGCATTATCTATCTATAAAGAAGATGAAAATGATCTTGAAATGAGAGAAGTAATCCTTTATCTTAATAAGGGACTGTTTTTTCTAAGCATCCATGGCATAAGTATTTGGAATTAGAACTAGAAGGACCAGATTCTAAAACCTTCAATAGAAGATCCACCAGGAACACGGAATTGAAAACACTTCCTTTAAATCTTAAGTATGCTTTTACGGAAAATAATAATCTACTTCCGATTATTATTTCATCAACCTTAACAAATGAACAAGAAGATCAATTACTAAGAATGTTAAGAAATCATAAGAAAGCATTTGGATGGACAAAGTGGCGGATATTCAAGGAATTAGCCACGAGATATGCGTTCATAAAATTATTCTAAATGAGGAGCTAAACCTTGTATTCAGCCACAACGCCGCCTCAATCAAATTTGCGGACTATTGTTAAGAAAGAGGTTATTAAACTATTAGAAATGGGGATAATCTTTCCTATATCTGATAGTGAATGGGTAAGTCCAACTCAAGTGGTACCAAAGAAAGGAGGTTTCACGGTAAAGGAAAATGATAAAAATGAATGGATTCCGACAAGGGAAATTACGAGGATATCGAATGTGCATTGATTTTGAAAACTTAACGATCATACTAAGAAAGATCATCATCCACTTCCATTCATAGTGCAAATGTTGGAATGCTTAAGTGGACATAAGTATTCTTGTTTCTTAGATGGTTATTAGGATATTTACAAATATTCATTGCAAAGAGAGAGAGAGAAAAGACTACGTTCACTTGTCCCTATGGAACTTTTGCATATAAAGCGAATGCCCTTTGGATTATGTAATGCACCAACTACATTTCGAGAGATGTATGATGGCTATATTTTACGACATGGTCGAGAAATTTTTAGAAATTTTATGGGCGACTTTAGTGTATACGGAGATTCCTTCGATGAATGTTTATTGCACTTAGAGCGAGTGTTACAACGCGTGAAGATACCAATATTTAGTGTTAAACTAGGAAAAATGTCACTTAATGTTATCGAGGAAGGAATTGTTCTAGGTCATAGAATCTCTGAAATAGGTATTGAAGTGGACAAAGCTAAAGTCGAAGTAATTGAAAAATTACCTCCGCCAGTGAATCTAAGAACTCTAAGAGGATTTCTTGGACATGCTGGATTTTATAGAAGATTTATTGCAGACTTTTCGAAGATAGCAAAGCCTTTAAGCCATTTGCTTGAAAAGGACGTACCATTTAATTTTGATGATAAATGTATGGAAGCATTTAAGACCCTAAAAGCAAAGTTGACTCATCGCACTGGGATTCGGTATCACCTGATTTAGGATTTACCGTTGAAATTATGTGTGATGCAAGTGATTTAGCTATAGGAGCTGTTTTAGGTCAAAGATATAACAAAGTACTCAAAGCAATCTATTATGCATCTCACACGTTAAATGCAGCTCAACTAAATTACGCAACTACAGAAAAAGAACTGTTGGCTGTAATTTTTGCCTTAGATAAGTTTAGATCATATATTGTTGGTTCTAAGGTTATAATTTATACTGAGACCATTCAACTCTGAAATACCTTTTAAGCGAGAAAGATGCTAAACCTCGTCTTCTTAGATGGATTACATTACTTCAAGAATTTGATGTTGAAATTAAGGATAAAAGGAAGTGAAAATGTAGTGGCGGATCATCAAAGTAGAATGGATAAGGGAATAGGAAATGAAATACGAGATTCCTTTCCAGATGAACAACTTTTTAGAATCGATACTCCATCAACCATGCAATTATTAAAAAATAGAAAACCATCAAAGGAAAATTCACCATGGTTTGGGAATATTGTGAATTACCTTACTGTAATTACATTCCGTCTCTTTGGACTTGGCGGCGTGAGAAAAGAAGTTCTTTTATGACTTAAAATTTTATTCTTGGGAAGAACCGGACCTTTTCCATAAATGTTCGGATGGGATAATCGGAAAATGTGTGCACGATAATGAGATTTTAAGTATTCTATCGTTTTGCCATGATCGTGAGGCGAGGAGGTCATCATGGAGGATGGAAAAGCGCTTTCAAAGTTTTACAATGTGGTTTTATTGGACTACACTATATAAAGATGCATACAAATATGCAAAATCTTGTGAATCATGTCAAAAATGGGGAAACATATCTAAAAAACATGAAATGCCTATGCAACCGATCTTAGAATGTGAGTTATTTGATGTATGGGGCATAGATTTCATGGGACCTGTTAAGGGTGTTTTTATATGTTTTATAACGTTATATTTTATAATGATTTCCCCCATATTCATATAATTTGCATAGAAATTAAGGGTTTAATCGAATTATTGAGCAAATGAGTTTTAAAAGTCTTTAAGTGTAAACTTGAGCTAATTTCGTGATTTTATTGGTGATTATCTATGGTTTTACACTTTGCGTGTTTTTATGGTTTTGAAGGTACATTTACATGTCATGGAAATGGATTGAAGGAGCTGAAAAGATACTTGATTGAAGGTTTAATGGAAGGATGAAGAAGGAGTTGATTCAAGAATTCAATCACATTGGAGGCAAAATCGAGTGGGTGGCGTCCGATTCATCAAAGCGGCGTCAGGGTGAGCTAGAGTGGAATCGGCGTCGATATGAGTGGACTAGCGTCCATATGATGTTAAATTGGACGAGATTGGATCAAAATCGGTGGACGAGCGTTCAAAATAAAGGAGAGACGGCGTCGATCGGCTCGGCCCGACTCGAAGTTTTTATGCACGAGTGGGTGGCGTCAGACCACATGGACGGGCGTCCACGGCACCGCCAATGAAACCGACCTAAAAATCTATATAAGGACGCGTTATTTTCAACCCTAAACACCACAATTCGATCCCTGGCCGCCCCAGGCCCTTTGGGGGCGCCCTAGCTGCGTTTTCCCACCATCATAAACATCTTTTTTATCTTCCTTTTTATTTATATGATTTGTATTCCAACGATGGATAGAGGCTAAGCGTTTTGAACAAGCTTGTGAAGCCGATCGAGCATCAACTTGATTTCTTCTTTGGATTTGTTTTGTGAGTTTTATTAAAACTTGTATTTTTATTATGCTTTTATATTGATTATGCAATTATATCGATGGATTGTTGCTTATTGATGTTTAATGTTGATGAGAATCGTTGTTAGACCTAGATCACCGTAGTAAAGATTAGATTTTTAACCTAAAAATAACGAGAGTTGCTAGGTTAAATTTCTAGGTTGCTAGATTGAGAAATCTTATACCTTTGTTTTGGAAGCGTTAATCTTTAAGATCGAGAGATGAGAGATTAATAGGCGAATTATCTACGAGAGTAGGAATTCATACCTTTGATAGGTGAACCACATCTTTATTAAATCTTCACTAACGGATCTAGGGTAGAAATTGAGAGTTGCGAGATAGGTGGATCATAGCTTGTTCTTCGTTAAAATTAATTGAAATCATCTTTGTGCCTTGTTCTTCGTTGCTAGCTTAGAATTTTATTTTCGTTTTAATTTATAGATTAGAGTTATTTTCGTTCGCAATTATCTTTCCTGGCTTTGGACTGACAATCCTCTGTCCAGTTTACTTTTCATTTTGTTGTTTTAGGTTTAGAAATAATTGGTATCAATCTTAGGAAAATTAATGAACTAGATACCCCGATTCCCTGTGACCGACTCCGGTATTAATCGCTATACTACGATCCCTACACTTGGGGAATACCGGATTTATAAATTTTATTACTTGTTTGCTTTGTTAGATAAAATCCGTGACAGGACCTTTCCCTATATCTTTTGGAAAAAGATTTATTTTAGTAATGGTTGATTATGTTTCGAAATGGGTAGAAGCTGAAGCTCTTCCCACTAATGATACCAAGGTTGTGCTAAGGTTCCTTAAAAAGAATATATTTACAAGATATGGCATTCCAAGGGCTATCATTAGTGATAGAGGATCACACTTTTGTAACCCACCATTTACTAAGATAATTGAGAAGTATGGTGTAACTCATAAACTTGGAACACCCTATCATCCGCAAACTAGTGGGACGGTAGAGGTGTCAAATAGAGAAATCAAAAGGATCGTGGAGAAAACAGTGGACTCAAATCGTAAAAATTGGGCAGAAAGACTAGATGATGCATTATGGGCATACAGAACAGCCTTTAAAACACCAATTGGTTGTTCCCCTTATAAATTAGTTTTTGGTAAATCTTGTCATCTCTCAGGTTGAATTAGAACACCGAGCTTTACGAAGGCTATTAAATTTCTAAACTTTGATCCAAAAGGCGCCGGTGATCATAGATTACTTCGATTAAATGAACTAGAAGAATTTTCGCCTCGATGCTTATGAAAATGCTCGTTTTACAAAGAACGCGTCTGAAAGCTTTCGTGACAAGAAAATCTATCGTCGTGAGTTCCATGTAGGTGATCGAGTACTCTTATACAATTCACGTTTAAAGTTATTTCCAGGTAAACTTAAATCAAGATGGACAGGTCCATATGACATAACTAAAGTCTATAAGTCTGGAGCTGTAGAACTAACTGATGGAAAAACAACTTTCATAGCCGGTTGTCACGAGGTAAAGCTTTTTGTGGGCGAAGGGTACCAAAAGCGGAAGAAATATTATTGCTTAACGACCCTCCAGCATGATTAAGGAAGCGAGGAATTCTAAACTCGGCCGATTACGGGTACTATCTTTTAATTCACTTTTTAATATGCAATTTAATTAGTTTAGTCTTTTACCGGATAGACGTTAAAGAACTGGAATGCCTTTTATAGATAGAAGAAGAAGTTTTATTTTACTTTTAAAATTAGGTTTAGATAAAGATGTTTCCTTTAGAATAGAAGCCTTAGTTTTTAATTTAAACAAGGAGTGATAAAGCGAAATCGAGAGAAAGAGATCTTTGTAATGGAAAATCGAGAAGTGCTATAAAGAGAAGGGCAAGATTTCTAATGAGATGTAGAATCTGTGGAGAAAGTGAACATAATGGAAAATGTGGAGACAGCACAACCAAATCCCAGGATGAATGTTTGAAGGTAATTAAGATGGGAACGACTAGGTGGTTATCCGAAAATCCCGATGGACAACAAAGAGAGAATTCAAACGCATCATTTCTAGGAATTAGGTTGATGGACCGTTATTATAAAAATCTTGAAGATTTAAGAATGGTAGGAGTAGAATTAGATTAAGTTTTATGTTTTTTTTTTCAAAAAAAAATAAAAAAAAAAAAATATATATATATATATATATATATATATATATATATATATATATATATATATATATATATATATATATATATATATATATAATTTTCAAAGATTTCATAAAAAAATAATAATAATAATTACTAACGATTCGAGTCGATAAGAGTTCGGTTCGATTCGTTAGCTTTATAACCTAAAAAATCCCAATTCCATCATCTTCATCTTCTTCATTTTTTTTCAAGAGCAAAAGCCGCCCCACCCCTTTTCCCCTCTTCAAAAAATTTCATCACTTTTCACCAATTTTTCTATCCCAAACTACTTAATTAATCATCTTCTCTTCCATTACACTACAAAAAAATCATCACCATTGCATAAAAGGATAGATTTTGCAAAGCAAAGCTCCTCTTTTCAACACATTCCGGCGACCACCATACATTCCGGAAACTATCTACTTTTTTCTAGCTTTATACGGTAACAATATACATATATATATCAATCATTTCAATTTTTATTAAGCTTTTTAGTTTTATAAATTTTATTTTTGAATATTTTGGTCTAAGTACTTATTGGTTTTTGTTGTTTGTTGTTGATTTTTGTTGTTATTTTGTCATACCATTATCGTAGATGGCCTCATCATCTAGGAAAACCTCTAAGAAAAGAAAGCCAGGTAACCCTGTTGTAGTACCGGTTCATGAACCGCGGCCCTTAAACGAACTCGAAGAAGCCGTTTCTTTTGAGAAAACCGCTAGTGATGAAGCTAAGAATGCCTATAATGGATATTTTAGTAAGTCTTGGGGTTATTTTAGAACATGGTATTGATTTTGATTTGTTTAGGAGAAGAAGTGAAAAATCTTTCCAGATAGGGAGTGGATGGAAATTGCAATGGACATGTGATAAGATAAATGTTACAATGGTAGCCGAGTTCTATTCTGCATTTTGTCTACTTATGATAAGGCTACTCTTGAAGAAGCTGGAATATATCCTCTTAGGGACGGTTAATGTCACTTTCAATCTGTTATGATTAATACTATGTATGGTTTACGAGATACTTGATGAGGATGATTATCATCTTTGTTTGGAATTTAGACCAACTGGTAGACTCTTGGCTAAATCATATGAAGCTCAGTCGCCTTTGATTCCACAATGAGTATGGAAAGATAATAGATTTCCTTATGGACGTTGTATAAAAGACATAAGGGCTATTAAGCAATTTATAGGACTTAATGTTAATCCTTCGGCTCATTTATGTGCTTTTGGTCGTGAAGATGTTGTTTTAGCCTGGCTATGGTTGAGACATTCCAATAAATCTGGGAAACTAATCTTTACCAAGGCATGTGATTTTGTTAAGAATAGGCCTCGAGGGGACGTTTGCCGTTCCACAATCTTATTTCGCCTTGTGTGATCTTCTTGAAGTGCCAAAATTACCTCGAGATAGGATTATGTCACCTTATGCTCCACTTATCGGTCAAAAACTAAGCGCCTTGCCTCTTTGGTACAATCAATTACAATAATCCCAATCGCGGCGGCCACCACCACCACCTACTACTAGACCACCACCAGCGTTTACTAGATCTTACAGACGGCCACTCGAGCCATAATAGCCGGATATCGGATATGATGCGGCATATCATCCAGGCACAGGCTCGTCTTGATGCCAACATAGCCTTAGGCTGCGAGAAAGAATAGAGAGTGGCGAGGAAAATTTGAGGATTGGTCGGCCAAGGTGCGAGAGATTATGTTGGAAGTATGAACCCATCTTATCTCGACACATTCCCACGGTGTCGATCGAGCCTTTCACTATGCCTATTTGGATTCCACCTATTCCACCTCCGGTTATTTATCGAGATTATACTCCGTCATCTCTAGGCGAGGGAGGTTTGTTTACGAGTTCAAGAGAGATATCCATGGGCATGGGAGGAGTCACTTGATTCTGCGAGATGTTATAGGCGGTCTCGATTCGATTGGATTGGAAGGTTCGATGGCGATGGCGACTAAGCGGACTCAGGCTACATTTCAAGCATCTACTTCATCGGACCCACAGCAGTTCAACTATGATTTTTTGATGCGACTCAGGCTCACAGGGGCTGAATTTACTTAGATTGTTTGGATCATCGTCGGTCTTGAGTATGACTCATCTTTTGGCGATCATCATCGATTACAACCCGTATGATTGACTTTTATTATCTTTTACATTTGCCTTGATGTATGAGGATATACTATGGTTTGATTTTTGTTTTATTTGTTTGATGCACTCTGTGGTTAGTGCACTTCGTAGTTTTACGCTTTTTTTCGTTGTTTCTATTTTATTAGACTTTTTCCCCACGTTTTAGATAAAAATGCATATCTACACCTTCTTGAAAGAACTCGATGGAACATCCTGAAATGAAAAAATCTCGATCGGCACCTTTGTAGCACCGGCCGCGCGGTACTAACCGGCCCGAGCGATGCTGGTGTCTTGCCAACCTTCTTCAGGTTGTTTCTATCGATTCTACCATTTTATAAAGGAAGCAGATGCATCATTCCTCAAATGCTAATTCACTTGAATAAAGCTTCTTGTTTTCTTATAAAGACCGTATAAAATGTCTGATCATTCGTCCGTTAATAGTTACTCTCCTCCTCATACCCCAAATTCTGTGCTTCCAAATCCTGAATATTATTATCCGACTTTTCACCCAATACCTTATAATTATATGAATGACTCAACTCCAAATCCTTTTATCAGTAATTTCAATCTGTCACCGATAATGATTGAAAAGGGTTTAAATTTTCGGAAAGTGGATCATTGGGCGTTCATACGGATGCAAGGTGATGGGTGGGAACATTTTTGTCATATGCCAAGAGGAAGTGTTAACGTTACGTTGGTTAGAGAATTTTATTCTATGTTGTCAGAAGCTACCACGGTCGGAGCAACACAATTTATTCTGATTAGAGTGTTGTTGTTCCTTTCACATCTATTATCATAAATAGCGTTTTTCATATACCACCAGTCCAAACGTCACCTACTAGTCATTTTGAGTATCATTGGAGACTTGATACTGCTGCTGGATTCATTAACAAACGGGAGGAATCTTACCAAGCCATATTCTCACAGTATAATAATAATCAAGATATTTCCATTTGCCTTACTTCCCCATCTTAGAACGTGGAAGCGTTTCATAAATTCAGTATACCCCTACTTTGATTTTTGAGAGATCGGTGATGATGAAATGTTGTTGTTATATGCCATCGCTTGTGGAAGTTTGTTATAGGCGGGGAGTCTTAATTCAAAAGGCTCTTTGTGAGTTTTGCCTTTGGGAGACGACCAAACCGTCGACCAATGCCTTTTGCATGGTTGATATCCCGAATTTGTACTCATTTGTCTAGGGTCCGAGAAAAGCGACGAGATGAAATCTTCCTGCTCGCTTCTTCCTCAAAGTTGGGCTATTACCAGTTGGTATCCCGGGAGGTTCATCAAGTGAAGAAAATTAGATGTTTTATTACGAAGAAGTAAGTTGATTTAAGTAAGAGTAAGTTAGTTTAAGAAAGAATAAATTAACTTAGTTTCAGTTTTTCTAGTTTAAAGTAGTATTTTAGTAGTTAACTTGTACTTTCTTTTAATTTTGTAATATATTTGTGTGTTATTTTACTATGTTTTGCCTTTATGCTATATTATATAAACGCACAAATGTATGACACGTAAAATATTTAATTGTTAGAAAATTCATTTTATTTTCTAAACCAAATGTTTACTACCCATTAGACATCGGGGACGATGCCAATTAAGTAAGTGGGGAGTAGAGATTGGTTAGTAAATAAATTGAATTTAATATATCAAATGCTTAAACACTTAGTTTAATTATTCTTAAGGAAATAAACGAAATAATATATAATTATTATAATATGGATAGTATATTTGGATAGAATAAATTTTTTTAACTAAGTAAACTAATCTCGATATATTATTTCTATATTATGTATATCTATTTTAGATTCTTATCAAGATTTTAAGTATGTATACCTAGATAAATAGTACGAAATATATATATTTTTTTTGAAATTAGACGAAAGTTACTTATAATTATAATAAAATTTTAGAATGATTTTCTTTTCAAGACAAACATGAATTTGGAATCGGATTAGGAATGATGAGATTTTTGGCATTACTTTGACTAACTATGGCCAAATAAGCCTACCCGAACGTAATTTCCAATTTTGTCCCCACTCGGTAGCTTGTAGAGTGATCAAGACCTCACTCGAAATTAGCCATTATGATTAACTAGATATAACCGACCCTTAACTTAAAATGGTCTACATTTCCTTGAAATCCCGCAAGTTTAGTATGTGCTTATGGATAGCGGTAACGACATCGAAATTCAATAGTAGTATATGCTGAGATTGGAATAAATATTATTCGGAAGGCAATCTTTTATCAAATATTGTTATTCTCTAGAAAAAGAAAAAGTCGGAATAGTTAGGTGCTGATGTATTCGTTCTCACCTCATGACGCTTGAAAGATAATCGATTCTGGCAATGAGTTCGGATATGTTAGTATTCTCTAAAAATAAAAAATAAAAAAATAAAAAAAAGAAGAAAAAAATGAAAAAATATGGTTATTAGAATTAAATTTTGAAAACAGTGTCAGGATGTTACTGATCAATATATCTTTGATCAAAAGTTGAAAGTTTAAGTACGTACGGCTTGCTTCTATTTCTTTTGATTTTCCTTTGTTATCCTTTTGATTAGCCAAACACCCTGAGCCTGAACGTTATAAGCCATTTTGACAACTACTTGACTTAATCATTGATTCCGAAATTTCATATAATGGCGATTACAAAGTTATTCTAAGTATTTTATTTTATATTTATTAAGTAATTCATGTAGAATTTCATTTAGATAATATTTTATAACTAATTTATTAAGTTATACACACTTTTATATTTTTAATAATCTTAGATAGATAAAATTAATATAATTATAATATTGATGAGATACGTTACTAAGTTAGAAATTTAGTCTAGAAGAACTATATTATTTGCATTATAACATTTTATATATTATCGCTTATTTTGCTTTAGAAACGATCAAAAATTTAAGTGAGGAGTAGTTGATGTATGATAAAAATATAACTATATTATATGACTTTTATATCGTATTTGCGATAATATCGTATAAATTCTATAAAATATATCTAAAAACTCATAAAAATCAAAATCGTTATAAATAGATATTATCGTTATAATTTTAGTAAAACTTATAGTTTTGTGGTCGTAATTACGGTGGCTCGTATTTTTGGTTTTTTAGGGAAATGCGTGTGATGAAAAGCGAAGAATTAAGATCAAAGCGTTAGAAAACCGAAGCGAGATATTTTTCAAAGTCCGCCCGAACCGAAGAAGACCGGCCCGAGTGGAATCTCTCTGCAATCGGCATGTGGGCTCGACACCAAAGAATGCATCTTGTTTGACCGGCCATGGCCGGTGCATGCCCCGCCAGCGCCGGCCTACTACTTGCCTTGGCCTATAAATACTGACTCATTTACAGGTTTGTTGAAAGTGTACCAATATATATATATATATATATATATATATATATTATATATATATATATATATATATATATAAGTGATATATATATATATATATAAGTGATATATATATATATATATATATATATATATATATATATATATATATAAGTGATATATATATATATATATAAGTGATATATATATATATATATATATATATATATATATATATATATATATATATATATATATATATATAAGTATATATATATATATATATATAGTGATATATATATATATATATATATATATATATATATATATATATATATATATATATATATCACTTATATATATATATATATATATCTTATATATATATATATATATATATATATATATATATATATATATATATATATATATATATATTATCTTAATCTAGTTTCTAGTTATGTAAATGCAGTAAAAGGTATTACATTGAAATAATAATGTAGTATAAGTCTCGTGTAATACTTAGAAGGATTATCAAGGCTCGTTGTTGTTAAAGGAGTTGTTATTTCCGGAGAATACGGCTCGACGCTACAATTGTAATCAGTAACTTTTTAATGTATTTATGTTTGTTTATTTATATTAGTATCTATATATTAGTTATAATGATATTAGGCTAACTCTATATCTAACCAAGATATGAAATTGAATTAGTTTTATCTTTTTAGGGAAATAGATGATGACTATGTTAAAGTTGAATTAAAATCGATTATAATGAATCTCTTTCTGTTTGCGCTTAATGAAAAGTTAAAATTGAATTAGCTACTCGATTTAACAAGAATCGTAACCTAATGATGAACTGACCAGAGAAGTTAGGATACGCGATCATGAATAGAAAGACCGGAGGGTAAAAATGGCCGCCTGACAAACGGAATCCTATTTCCTACCCGGGGGCAAATTTGTCCTAGAAAAACAAATCTTATTGAAAATTGGACTCAAGATATTATCACGTTAAAATCACCTATTTAATTGAGCAATACTCAAAATACCGGCCGTATGACAAAACGGAGTTCCCGAGCTTGAGGATGACATTAGACAGAGGACTTTTGACGTATGACAATTTCATACGCTCGTGTGAGGAGGAATTGTCTAGCTTAGGAGTACACCGGTTTATATATATAATTGATTAACCTTAAAATAAGGAAAGATCAAGCATATCTATTTCTACTAAAAAGAGATACTGATTCAGTGACATATTCTTGGCTAGTTTCTAATAATATTACTAGTATTTATATCCTATATATTGTATTGGTACCTATATATATTTATATCTATATATATCTGTTTTAATTTTATTTACTGTTTTACGGTTACTAAAAAGGTAAAGGAAAAACTGTGACTTAGATTGAGTTAATAACAGCTTCTTGGTGTTTAACCACACTCTGAATTACCACACGTTTCCCTGAGGATACGACACCTGACTCACCGTATTACGCTACAATTTGACCCGGTACACTGCCGGTTAAGGATTGCAATAGCACTAGTAAAGGTCCTATCAATAACCCCCTGAGTGACTACTTGCAAAATGTTGTTTATGATATTCAGGATCAGGTATTTGAAAGATTCAGTACTACAAGCTCTCACACAAATCCGGAACCTCATTTCAGTTATGATGAAGATATTGACTTTAACGCATATAAAGACGAATCAAGAGGATTCCCATCCGTAAGTGATCTTTCAGAAGAAGCAGAAAAAGTATGGCTACAAGTAGCTGACTATGTAGAAGACAAATTGACTGAAAGTATTGCTGAAGATCCATCCGTTGCAAAGGTCAAAGATGCTATACTACCCATGAGTTATGGAGGTGAAAGTGATGAGGAAATCATACTGCTAGGAGCAGCACAGGTAAATGCTAATGAAAAAGGGAAGCAAGTTTTAATTGATGATAATTCCTCAACAGAAAATCTATCCATAAAAAATCAGGCGGTAATTGCATCTACATCCAGTGATCCTACCCGCCACGAACAATCAAAAAATGAAGATTTCAATAAATCCTTGGACATACTCATAAAGGAATTAGAGGAAATTCAAAAGAAATATGAGGATGTCAAAAAGGAAAAAGTCATTGGCGAAATTTGAGATTGAATCTTGAGATCAATTCAATCAAAATTAATAATGAAATCAAGGTAATTCGACCAACCGATGAAGCGCGAAGTAATAAGCGTCACGAATCATCAGTTGATCCAATTCCAGTGTTCAATTCAAACTGGAAAACCTTTTGAAGACGGATCTGGTTTAGGATTTGTTAATCAGAATAATTCTAAGTCCAGACCATGTTCAGTTGCATTAAAATTTGTGACTGCACAACGGTCAGGAACTCAGAAAACTGATAAAATTATTAGAATTGACAATTACTCAGCACAGCCGTTTGCACAAACTGGTAAAACTAAAACATCAGTTGGAAAAATACACCAAGCCAACAGATTTTACAAAAAGACTCAGAAGGCTGAAAAAGGCAAAACTGATCAGAGATCAGTAAGAAAAATCTTCAAGTCATATCCATTCGAAAATGAAGATCATTCATGGAATGATAAACTCAGAAGGAAAGGAAGACTATTTCCCACTGATGATGATTGGAATGAACCTTCACGTCAGTTTCACAAACTGATCAAATCAAAAAAATTCTGGACAAAACAAGAAAAGCATGTAAAAAATGACTTTACTCAGTCAAAATGTCAAGAGAGGTACAAATTCAAAAATAAAATTGTATCATCAAAAACTAATCAATTAGGACCCAAACATAGATGGGTGCCAAAAATGTCCAAATTTGTTTTGCAGGAAAATCTCGGTAACTAGAGGCCGAAGAACTGAGTTTTGTTCACAACTAAGTTTTTGAATTTAGTATAAGGACAAGACTGAATGTGTACAGCTGTAGATACACCTCATCTACTCTATTTACTACAGTCTATCTACAGATGTCAAGAAAAGACATGGTCCTTCTCAATCTAAACCGTTCATATTTTCCACTAATCCACCTTTTTCGCAAATCTCAAAACATTTATGACAAGACGTTATGAGTCCCACCCAATTCATAACTTCCTTTCCTACAAATTATAAATAACCCAGAATTTTCTTTTATAACTCTTTACACTCGAATTTTGAATTTGCTTTCTCAATCATCAAATTTTCAAATTCTCAATCAGATCCAGAAAACAATGACTTTCACTATTGTTGAACCCGGAATGATCATATCTCTTGACCAGTTTATTGCAAAATATATTGATCAAACACTAGCCAAAACAATTGCAGCAAAAATTAAACAGATCAAAGGATTGGATGCTGTATTCAACATCGATCTGAAAAGTGTATGTCTGGAAAGCATTGGAGACTTCTATGAGTTTGAAAGAACAACTATAGAAGGAGAAGACACACACACACCTATACCACTACTGTCAATGGTAAGGAGATCAATGTCACCGAAGATCTAATTACAGAAATCTTTGGGTTTGACAAATCCGGAGGAACAGCAGCCATCAAGTTGAACAAAGAACAAAAGGAAAAGCTATGGAAAGATATAGCGATTGATGCGAGAATCCATGATCTTACAAACCGGGAGCACAAGTCTACTCAGGCCGAATTCAATTTTCTCTCAAAGATGTTGGCAAATTGCATAATTGGAAATGCAGGAAACTATAGCAATCTATCTGGAGCAAAATTGGATTTACTTTATGTAATTTGGTTTGGAGAAAGTTTTAATTGGCAAAGATATCTATTTGATCAATTAGTGGCACAATCAATTGACTTACCCAAGAAGAAAACTGATGTTAAGAAATGTCGTTTCTATCACAAGAAAACTCTTGCATTAGTGGTCCAAAGAATACTCGACCATTTCGGAATCGCTAAGAGAAAAGAAACATCAGTTGCTGATGGGAAGATTGTTGTTAAAGAAGAAAAGGCCGGAAAAAGGAAAGCTAAGGGTTCAGAAAGTGAACCTAAGAAGAAGAAAAGCAGGAAATCGAAGAAACCTGCAACTGGAGACGAAATGTTGGAACAAATTGAAGAATTAAGCAAAAGAAGAAAACAATTGGAAGATTTAGAGAAAAATAAATCTGATCTTGTTACACCAACAACTAAAACAACAATTCTTTGAAGGATCAAGATCAGCGAAAGAAATCAAGCTATTCTTGCCGAGTGCGCTTCTAACCCGATGAAGCGAGCGTTACCCATTCAAGAACCAGTTTCACAAGAAATTGTGATGACAAAGGAAACTGAACTTGTCAACAAGGAACGGACGGTTAAAACCGAATCACAGAAGAAAGCTGAGACTCAAGGGGAACAGACCCTGAGAGTTGAACATGTTGACGAAGATTCTGACTGTGATGAAAGATTGATCGATAAAACAATGTTGGAAATGCTGTCGTTACTTTCAAAATCCAGATCTACCCCCCGGAGATCTTTTTCCAGATTAGAATTTAAAGAATCAGCCAAAGGATTTTCATCTTCTCAATCAGTGGAAAAAGGAGCCGAAGCAGACTCAAGATCAACAAAAATCATCAACTTGGATTAGCAAGTCAATGAAGAAGAACTCATTGAACCAACAGTGAAAGAAGTTCCAGTTATTGAATTGGAACTTGAGTCTACGGAAAAACAAGCTACTGAAGAAATTGTAAGTGAAAAATTTTTGGAAACTGAGCCGACAATCTCAATCTCAGTTATTGAAAAATCGTTAGAATCCCAATTACTACTGAGGGAGGAATCAGTACAACTGATCTTATGCAAACTGAAGTCCTTGCAAGAACTGATATTGTGCGAACTGAAGATGCTGCAAGAACTGACCCTATGCAAACTGAAGATGTTATTCCAAAAAGTGGTGAGGAGGCCGCGAGAGAATCAGAAAAGGTCATCACTCAATCATCAAGAGATAATGGAGAACTGATGTCAGCTGATTATGAACGATTGCGCAAGTATCAAGCTTGGAAATTCAGTTCCATTGCCAATCAAAGAAATCAGCTAGTAGAAATGGAAGCTACTGAAAGATGGGTATTTGATTTATACAATATTACAAGTCTATCAGAGATAATCAATACCGAAGATTTTCTGAATTAGGGATATGCACTGATAAGAAATAGCTACTGGGAGGAACCCACAGTTGGTGGAGATTTCAAAAAGAGTAATGATGATGATGATTCTCAGGATGATGCTAATCTGCAGGAAGGGATTCTAGCCTCCTTACAAGAAAAGAGAACTGAAACTGATCAGACTACTGAAGATGAGTCTAGTAGTTCTGATGAATCTAGTGAAAGTTCTAGTTCTAAAAGTGTGTCTGATGCATATCAAGAAGAAAAAGAAGGTTATAAATCTCCTACAGACAAGTCATTGATAGAAATAGCAAGAACAGTGGCAAGAATGGCTGGAGAAGAATCAGATGAAGAATTAAATGAAGAATTAAATGTTCAATTATCACCTACAAGAGTTATTGATCAATCAAACTTGGAAGAAGTTAGAAAGCAATCTGAAGAAAGAAGAAGATCGGCAAAATACAGGGAAAAATTGAAGCAAGTTGTTGTCTCACCACCAAAGCAAGATAAATCAACTGTAATTGAGACAAACAAAACCAATGAACAACAAGCTGGAAGTTCACACGATGTTCCCACTCAGGTTGATCTCATTAAGTATTATCACAATAAGATAATCAGAATTCAAAAGGATGACAACAACTTATTCGGAAAAGTCTTAAAGTCTTTAGAGGCCAGTCAAGATGAAAGAAGCAAACTTGAAAAGAAAATGGATACTGTCACTGAAAATTGTCAAAACACCTTGATTGAGCTTCGAAAGACAACTATTGAGAATGACACAAGAAGAGATGAAACTCTAGACAGATGGGAAGCCATTGTCAATAATTTGGTTGACAGAATGATATTAATGGAAAGTGGAATGAAAGACTCAGTTGTAGCTCAAATTGGCATCAACTCAAAAAAATCTGAACACTTACATCAGAAGCCTGATTCATAAGGATGATGTCAATAAGGGGGAAAGTTTGGACTTCCTAAAAGTCAATGCAACTGAGATTCCACAAGTCCTTGCAAATGCTGATGATAAATTGAATGAACTAAAGAAAGGTAGAGGAGAGTTTACTGATGAAGAAATGGAGTTGATTGTTAAATACTCAGAGCCTACTGATAAAAGAGTTGGTTTGGATTCTCGCCTATACAATCTATTCAGAGATTTACCAGCAAGAGAAGGAGTATCAAGAGAAGAATCTCTAGAATCGTTCCTACATATGCAGAAGTTGCTCATGCACTACTTCAATAAACTCAAGAAATGGGAAGCAGATGGTATTATCGATAAGGAATCGGAGAAAATTGAAAAGCCTGAACCTGAATTTGTTCAAAATCTACTAAGAACAGCCACCAATGAAAGACTAAGGGCAACTGTCTTCACCTTCGCGGTACTCTTCAAAAGCAAATTCTTCAGGAAACACAACTTATCTGAATCATGGAACATTTGGGCAAGCATCCATGGAATTGAAAGCTCAGCTACAAATGATGCTATGAGAACGGTTGCAGAAACTTATGATAATCAATTTTCTTTATATGTCAAGTAAAAAAGAAACTATCTTCTAGTTCTTTTTATTTATGTTGTATTGTAACTCAGTTATCAAATAAATTCTCAGTTTCTCAGTTCATCGTGTTACTTATTGTATTTTGTTTTATCTTTTTGCATTGCTTTTAAGGAGGGTATTGACATCATCAAAAAGGGGGAAATTGTTGGAAATAAAATTTATGTTTTGATGATGATTCATCGCTTAATCAGTTATCGTTATTAACCCCATTGATGAAGTGTCATAACTAGCTGTTATAGTGTAAAGCAAAAAGATGTATAGAGAATAATGTATAAGACTTTATAGAGTCTGATATTTGTATAGGTTGAATCAGACAAGCACTTTAATAGTTCTAGGTCGTGGAATCGAGAAAATAAGCGAGATTTAGTTAAAGCGAGATTCAATGAGAAATCGAAAAGCAGAGAACACCAACATGGCTCGAATAAAGTAAGTTATTTGAGGACACTGAGACTCAATTGGCTTATCTAGAAGACTGAAGAAATGAGGGTCACAGACTCAGTTATAGAAGATTGAAGAACTGAAGGTTCAAACTCAGTTATGAAGACTATGTCGAGACTGTGAAGTTAGACTTCAGGAAGATTGTGGTGACCTAAACTGACTTTATGGATCTTGTATGAAGACCTAAGAATCATAAGGACAATGATTTCTTAGATGATAATGAGTCATGGTGTACTCGGATTAAGTCAATTATAATCAGATGAAAGACTGGAGTACTGATATTTGAAGAAGAGTAAAAATTCAGTTAACGCTCCAATAAACTGACAAAGTGATAAACTCAGTATAAAACTGATAAGGATACTCAGTTTTATATGTCAGACATCCGATAAACTGATAGTACAGTCGAAAGTTGTAAAGGAAGCAATCTTATTGGATGAAATACTGACACAGCAGAACGGTAAGAAATATAGCCGTTACAATATTCAAGCAGGAGCAATAAACCCCTATAAATAGACTACTTCCACAATAACAACGGAGGTGTGAGAAGGAGGAATTTAAAACAGATTTAATAGATCTAATTAAGGGGGAAAGCCAATTTTGAGAGAATTCCTGCTATGTATTTAATTGCAAGATCAAGAAATTTCTTCAAGTATTCAAGCACATTCAAGCAAAATCAAGATCTATCATTTGAAGAAATACAGAGCTGTGCAAAATTTAATTATTCAGAAGAAAAGCTCAAATCACAATTGAATCATAGTTATTGATTCAAGTCTCAACTTTGATTTCATCAAAGGTCTAGACTGTGAAACACCAAGAAGGTGTGAAGGACAGTTGAGTGCAGTCAGGAAGACTGTGTTTGTGATGAGCTGGTGAAGAGGCAATTCTACCCTTCAAGGACCAGTGTTTCAAACAATTGAAGAGCAGCAATCCCACCTGTTCTACAAGTGTTTAGATAGTGAAGCTAGGGATTAGTCAAGGACTATCAGTTTAGAACTCTTTGTAACCGGGCCATCTTAAAGAAGTTCTAGTGGAATTTTCCTCCACATCACAGGGGAAGAGAGAACGTACAGGATTACACCACCTGGAACCTCTATAATTCTTGTTTATTTATTTTACGCATTTATTTACTTCATATCAGTGATAATTATCTAATTCTCGTGTTAAATCCTAATCAACAAACTGTTTGTTATCTAAAGGCTAGTCTTATCCGCTGCCAGTTAACTAGACTAAGAATAAGTGAGTATTGACTTATACTCAATTGAGTTAGCTGAACTCCGCACAAGTTAAGGGACAGGAACAAAACTGAACTAAGCATCAGTTTGAGTTTCGGAGAAACTCAGTTCCTGGGGCAATTCCAATTTTGGGGAAGTTTTTGGTGACAAGTTTATTCACCCCCCTTAAACTTGTGTTAGCCTTTCCAAGGGACCAACAAAAGCACTCTTCGAGAGGAATTATAACCCTGTCGTCTTCTGCTTCCTTACCAAAGAAAATTTTCGATTATGTCTGCATATTCTCGGGATTCGTCATCATCTTCCTCCCCGATGTAGATACCAGTATCAGCAAACCTGGCAGAGAATACGTCCATGCCACTACGTGCAGTCCACGCCGGTGTACCATCCGGCGGATCAGGTGGCTTTTCTCGAAATTTGCTTCGCATCAGAAGGTCTGTCTCCTATGTCGAAGTATCCATGGGGGCGGCAGCTATTTGGTATGTTAGTAGAAATTTTGTATTTTTGATGAGTCATTTATTTTGATATAAAGCTAAAGTGTGACTTTTTTAAGTATTTTTAAATGTTTTACTTATATCAATTGTTGATTTAAACTCAGGAGTCATTTTCAAATGATTTCTTCAAAATTAATAATCAACTGTTTTGAGCTAGTGTACATTTTTTAACAATAAACAAACGATACTTGAAATTGACGGATAGTACTTGCTCGCTTGTGGCACGAAAGTTTCAAAGCTCTGGTGGCTAGGGGATTAGGGTTATTGCTCTACGAGAACGGCTGGTCACCGGTCTCGGGGCCTCTTGACTCGAAGTCTTTCCAACAGTAACTAAAGTGTTTGCTTGTAAGAGTGGGGACGGTGTCTTTTCCCCGAAGATTCATGGTATAGCCAGGAAAGCAAGGGTTGACGGTTGGTGCGTGGGTCCTAGGGCATGGATAGGGTTGGCTGGAGCCATAAAAGAGGTTTGCTCGGTGAAGGTTGATTCTTTTCCCTGGAGATCGTCCGGAGTCGTCAGGCATGGCTAATTCTCGTGGAGTGCGGTTGAAATCCATATGGTAAAACGGTGTTTGGGCGGTACTTGACTCATCGGCTCGGCCAAAGCTGGTGCTTGTAAATGAACATGACATGTTTTCTTAATGCTCGTGCAATTCAATATTAAACATTGTTCTTTCCATTTGTTTTAAAAAAAAAAAGACTTCAACTGTTTTTTTAAAATTACTTAAGATATATATATATATATATATATATATATATATATATATATATATATATATATATATATATATATATATATATATATATATATTGGAAATTTTGTATTGGAAATAATTAGTGATTGATGTATAAATTTAACTTGTAGATTTATTGGATTATATTTTTTTTGTTTTGGATTATAAGTAGTCGCGGTGAGAGCTTCGCAACCCCTACTAGAATGACCACAGTGGACCTAGGGGTCGGGAGTAGGGTATTGCAATGTTTCTATCTCGTTTACGAGATGATAAGTGCATATCATGAACGAGTATGACACCAATAAACTAATCTCTAGTGAGGATTCCAGCATCCTTATCTTCTTCAATGGCATATGCCTTAGCATCCCATCCGGGAGGAGACTCCAAAGAATCTTTAGAATCTAATCCTCATTAGAGATGGATTTCCCATACGAATCTAGTGCATTTACAATGTCACTGAATATGGTGTCCATGTCATTAATGATTTCATTTGATTCCATCATAAACATCTCAAATGCTCTCATATACTGGTTCACCTTAGACTTCTTGACTCGAGTTGTTCGCTCATGTCTTTTCTCGAGTGTCGTAAAAATTTCTTTGTCACTCTTACATGAGTCAAATTCTCCGAGCTTCAGAAGGACACACAGAATTGACAAGGATGGAAGTAGCCTTTGAGTTTAAGGTCATCATCTTGTAGTCCTCCAGATCAAAGTTACTTTCATCTTTGGCAACCTTTGTGGTAGAACCACCTCCAATGACAATCTTCATTGGAATCAACGGACCATTCTTGACTATTAACCACAAATGATAGTCCATCGATTCTATGTGAAGCCCAATTGAATTTTTCACCGCAAATACCCTGACCCAACAAAGTATGGTGGTGTTACCAATGATAAGCCCTCCCGAGGGGTCACGGTAGATGGCATGGAATCAATGAAATATAGTCCATATGATATGCGTATTTCAAAGCAATATGATACACTAACAACTAAATATAGTGATACAATGCAAAGTTATGAGTTATGTTACAAAATAAAGCTAGACGGAATCAATCAAAATAAGTGCACGGGATTATCGGATCATAGTGCAAGTGTATAAGTGGTGTGTGCACTTAGGTGGGTATTACAGCCTCAAGTTAAAGGAGAAAACCGAATCGAATCGAGTCAACCTTAATGCAAGAAGCGAGCTTGTAGCAACTGGACTTCATCTGCAAGACTAACTTTTGGAGACCAAGCGTGAATCAGAGAAAAATAAGCACCACAAATAATCACACAACCTAATATCATAAAATGATCACTAGGTTATCAAGTTCTAATATCAATTTTTGAATCGTTATAGCGTAAAATCACTCTAGTAGGAGGTTGAATAGAGTGATGGAGATTTTTCTAATTTAAATTTGAAAACAATCACTAAAAAAAAAATCCTAAACAATCAAGTAGCGAAATTATTAGAAGTGTATTTAATACCTTAGTGATAAAAAAATGTGTTTGTTTGATTACACTATTAAAAGGTTGAGTACGAAGATCAAGGATTGGCACTTAGATAAAACCGGTTAAACGCTTTATTAAGATTCAGAAAGGATTAGTGATAAAACGTTTTGATGAAAATTTGATACGAATTAAGTCAAGCTCAATCCACAGATTAATAAGAAACCTAACAAACTAAGCTATTACACAAGTTTCAGTTTAGAGCTCAGATTACAAAACAGATACAACAGATTCAAATCAATTACATGTACAAACAGTCAATATCTGAGATCAAATTGCATTATCCTTGGAAATTTATAGGAGCAAATTACAACATCACTTCTAAAAACCATAGTTATTAAAACCGGTCCGGAGAAGCGGTCGAACCGATAAAACTGGTGACCCGGACCCGGAACCGGTCTAGTTTTGGTATTGGACCATTTAAGGAGTCTGGCCACTAAGAACCGCTAAAACTGCCGGCCGGACCATTAAACTGTGACCTAGTCGGTTATTGATCAAACCGGCAATGTTTTTTAAATAAATAAATCCTGGTTTTTAACTTTTAAAATAGAAAACATATTAATTTTTTTACCCTTCCATAATCACACCAAAACGCACAATTTTCATTTCACTCCTCCATTATTTGCTTTCTCATTCATTCATCCATTTAAGAATTATAGGTATTTGTTTAGAATCATGTGAAACGGTTACCGTGTAAATAGAATCTTATCGCTGTAATAATATCCATACGGTCGTACGTCGAGTGTCTATACATCAACGACCGTATCTTATAATCTGGATATCATGCTCTCTCGAAGTAACTCATTTACTCCCACTTTGCAAAGATTCATGAGAGTAAGATAATCCTTATAAGAAGATCCTTTCGGATATTTACCCCTATTCATAGGATACGCGATTTCTGGATGAGCGACATGAATCCTACGCATGCTTCAGTATCACACCCAATCACTACCGCATTATCGCCCAATGGCTAAGGGAAACCTCAATAGTGTCAAAGTATGACAATCCACACCGTAATGTCATGAAGACTCCGGTCTCAGGATAATTACACAACCGCCACATAGTGCGACACTTAATAAAGTAAAGTGGAGTCGACCTAACGCACGTATTCTCTAATATACGTCACGCATGCTGATCCAAGTGTCTCTACACTTTGATAGACGAGATCTATCCCTGTCTTCAATAAGATAAAAGACATATAATACGTGCTAGTCTAATCGTACTATTAATGTCCTGTTTAAGAGCACATACGACTAGAGACATTTAAGTATCAAACCTTTTAAAGTGAGTCGAGATCTCATCAACCACAATCACTATTATGATCTCTCTTTCACTGTTTGACACTAGAGACATTATCATATATTCAATATCATAATTGGTCCGTTAAACGAACAAATATATAATAACAGAAAAGTCATTTAACATATGTATAAACATAAAGAAATAGTAGAAATGATCCGACCCGGTCGGATCCGGTCCAACCCGATTGGGTTTAGGACACTATTTCAACAGATTATTGCCCATGTCACATGGGGTCTATGTATCGAAGAAAACGTGTCCTAAGACTGAGGAGTAGAGGGCAAACATCAGTAGGATCCCTTATGCCTCGGCTATAGGATCTATCGTGTATGCCATGACATGAGCAAGGCCGGATTCCTCGTACCCTCTGAGTCTGACTAGTAGGTACCATGAAAATCCAGATGAGGGTCACTGGATTGTAGTCAAGAATATGAGGTGTACTAAGATTATGTTCTTGGTTTATGGGAACTCTGATTTCGTAATTCGAGGTTATGCATATGCCATTTTTCAAACTGATCACAAGGATGACTTTAAGCCACAATCTGGGTTTGTTTTCACACTCAATGGTGGAGCAATTAGCTGGAAGAGTTCCAAGTAAGGACTCTACAACGGAAGCCGGGTATATTGCGGCCTCAGAGTCAGCGAAAGAAGCAGTTTGGATGAAGAAGTTCATTACTCAACTTGGTGTGGTTCCTTCTATTGAAGGTCCAGTTCCACCGTACCGTGATACGATCGTCATCCTATATGCACACAAATCATACAATATAATAACCATCTTCAAACTCTATGATTTGAATATATCTTCCCATAAACCACGTATCCATAAGTCTCGATTGGAGACGGTAGAAATAGATGTTTCTCCCTAGGACCTTAATAATCAAGGCCCGTTGACATGGTTTCCACACTATTTTCAGTTTCTCCAAAGGAATGACGGCCTCCTTTACTCCAGTCATGGTGATCGGAGATTTTTCAGCTGATTACCTCATACAATGTTTTATGACTCCAACCATATCCTCTTTTGTTTCGTCCTTTTCGGTTAAACCTGGAGAGCAGCTTCAGCTGATTTGAGAAGATCAACGTTGCTGCAACGGTTCCATACAACCACCTTCGACTTCCATTGGGGCTTATTCTATTGCTCGTCATTTAAACCTGTTGATGTTTCGATGGAGTAAATGTTGTCCTTCACTCGATCCAAGAGGGATTGTTCTTGCATTTTGGATTAGCGGGAGGAGAAGGCGGCTGATGAAGGGATTATATGCGATCATACCAGCACTAATGCACCGTATCCCATCATAATTCGAAAGTTAAAGTGTTTGGGCAAGTGTAGTACTAGGATAAGTGACACATGGGAAGTTCTCATGTTGCATCCCGTTTTTGACAAATTTTACAATACAACCGTTGTAGAAAGATTATACCAAGTGAGAGATATATTATCTAATCTTTCACACACGATAAAATTTTATTATATTAATGAAAATAAAAATAAAAGATTCTAATATATTCCGTTTGATAGGACATTTCTTTAATTGTTGCACCATAAAAGTGGGTTACTAATCGCCCCCCATCAGACCCACCCCAAAAGTGTTTTGTTTTTTTATTATTTTTTTTCTATCTGCACCTATCTATTTTTTTTCTCCCATACATTTTTTTTATTAAATGTTAATAATATTTTATAAATATATTTATTTTTTATAAATAATATATTTTTAAATCTACTCAATGAAATCTATAAAATGAACTTAATAGTGAATATAAAATATAGGAAAAGGTCGTAGAGGACGGGTTTACACCTTATTTGTGTAAAAAGGACAAGAAAATAACACATTTGTTGTAAATGACAAAAAGTAATGTATATCCAAAAATACCCTTTATTACCCCAAAATGCGCCTCATTCCTCCATTATCCCAAAATCCGCCTCATTCCTCCACTATTCCAAAACTACAAACCCTAGCCTCCATCATCTTCTCTGCAAATCCCCTCTTTCCCATTTCTTATTAACTGCAAATCCGGCTGCCATCTCTTTTCCTACCTTTTTTTATAAACCGATGTCTTTCCTCTTTCCCCTCTGATTCAAACTGTAAATGGTGAAATTTCTCCATTTAGTGCTTCGATTCACTTCTGTTTTCTGTTTTGATTTGTTCTTCTACACTAATTGTTGATTCGATTTGCAGGATATGATAAAGGTGGAAAGTCTGCCTTGATTCGAAGCTCTCTGTGCTGTAAAAGGAAGGCGAATCTGAGATTTGATCTCACTGATTCTCTGGTGACGATTCAGTGCATAAAGATGCCGACTTTCAGTCCAAGTGTATTCAGCATGTGTTAATTACGAGCAAATCGAAGTTTAAATCGACTGCATTTAATCAGGTCGTATCCTTTTCGATTTAATGTTAATATCGTATCTTTTATTCTGATTTTAAAACGGTAATCTGCCTGATTTTGTGCTACTATGTCTATTTGAATGTTGAATATGAAAGGTTTGACCTTTTCATCCGATTTGGTGAATGATACGAGCCATTAATGTCTGATTTTGTGGACTTGCAGTCAACTTGAAATCAAGGTGATATCTTTCTAGTTAATGTCGTATTCTTTCAGTACTAATTCTGATTTGAATTGAAATATGCCTTGACCTTTCCTTATGCTGTGATTACAGATCCTGTGGGTCAAATGAAATACGTGAAAATCGTTTTTAGAGTCCAAATACATTCAGCATGTGGAAGCTCAGAGACTTGACGATTTAGAGTTCAGTTTGAGCAAGACTTTAGATAATAGTCATGTACTACGTTTTTAAGTCTGCTGTATTGATCTGTTGATTATTGTGGTGTATCAGTTTTCAGTCTAGATCTGTTGATTATTGTGGTGTATCAATTTTGATCCCTGCTGTAATCCTTTTATCTCAGCTGTGTTTTTGGATCTTTTGTAATCTGCATCTACCGAGCTTCTGTTCTATTAGACCTGCTAATCCCATTGTAGCTCAACTTGTTGAATTGATTTGTTGCCTCTGTACTACGTTTTTAAGTATGTTGAATCTTGGAATACCTTTAAGCCTACTATTATTTATCTGTGTTGCTGTGTTTGTTCTCTACAGCACTGTCATCATCTGGATAATAGTCATGTAGTAACACAAGTAACACATAATGTAGTAACATAGTAAAACATAATGTAGTAACACGTAGTAATTTTGTTCCAATCAAACACCCTCAAACATAGTAACACATAATGTAGTAACCCGTAGTAACACCATTATGCAAACACCCTGCAAATTCTTACCCGACTTTAATGTGAAAAGAAAAAGAAAATTATTATCATTAAGGTTATTTTTGTACATCTCTTCTTTTTTTTATCCTTCTTAACCACTGTCTGTGTTTTTTGTCCTATTTCATCATTTACCATCTTTATATTGTCCTTTAGGCCCACCACCCGTATAAAATATTGTACAACGGAAAAAAGTAATTTTGTGTTGTTATTTTAAAATTGAAAATGAATGGGCTCAAGTACGACTGAACATTATTCAAGAGATTACACAAAATGGTTCATGTATGATAACCTTTATTTTGAACATGGTTGGGCATCAGTTCTACTAGAAAGACTTAATTGCTTCGAACAATCCGCACCATATAATCATTGGATGGATGGTATACCAATAGGGGTTGTTATAGCTTCAGCGTACAACGTTGTACTGCATACATTCGATATGGATGTTACGCGCTGTTATACTCAATTGCCGTTGAGATACCCGCAAGTTCCAGTTGCCCAGCGCAAACATATAGCTATCGGTCGTGTTAAAGGCAATCACTTCATGCAAGTTTTCTTGTACTCTCATTACCCTGTACCACCCATCATCATTTGGAAATCATTAGGCGAATCAAACGAATGGGCTCATCATTATCAAGCACGTATTCAATTGTGGTACGATGTAATGGAGATAGATCCACCGGGACTACAATTTGGAGCAGATATTGACTAATTTTATGTGTTTATTTATTATTTCTATGTACATAATTATAATTAAATGAAGTTTGATTTTAATTTATTTTTATTGAGTGTTCTGAGAAACATAAAATAAATTTAACCGAATTCAGCATACATAATGTAGTTGATGACTCAAGTATATGAACTTAAAAAAATGATTTACAACCGATAAAAAAAATATGAATGACAAAAAATATTAATAAATTGAACTATATTGGGTCCGATAAATTCATTTTATTTAATACATCATTTCATATTCAATATTGGGTTTATTTGATAGGTTTCGTTGAATAGATTTCAAAAACATATAATTTATTAAAAAATAAATTATCAAAAAAAAGTTATCATAGCTTGAAATGTTACAAGCAAAAATTAAATAGGAAAGATTGGGGAGGGGTTGACATGATGGGGGCGATTAGTAGTTCTCACCATAAAATCTCACCCCTCTTTTGTGAAAGGAAGTCTTTAAGGACAACACACCGAACCTACTTGAAGCATCAAAAGGTTTAAAAGTACATATGAACTGTAGTGTCTTTAAAGGCTATGATAGATTTAGTGTCTTGCCTTTAAAGACCTCTCTTTACATTATGAATCCGTTTCGGGAAAATTCCTCAACTAGTATAATCTCATAAGTTTTTTTCCTTACTAGTACTCCATAATAGGGAGGCCTTACAAAATAATTGAAAAAACTTATTGACCAGAAATGACAAAAATACCGCTCCATCCAATTCCCTTTACCGTCTTATTTTTGCTGGGATTGTGACGAGACGATTGCACTTTGAGGAACCTGGTGGATTGATCATTGTTGAACGGCTTTACGGTTTAGCTCCGGTTTGTAAGTATTTGATTAAGAATGAAGATGGTGTGTCTATGGATCCTCTTTTCTTGATGAATCAAGATAAAGTTCTTATGGAAAATTTGGTGAGTTCAATTTTTTCTCTCTCTTTCCAAAACCGTCAAATTCGTTTGTTTTTACATTCCTTTGTGTTCATTGTGTGAAAAATTACGGTGAAACAGTAATTTAGGGTATATAGGTGGGAATTGAACTTGGAGCTGAGTTGTGTAGAGGTGAGACGAAATTGAGGGATTTAGAGGGAGGAAACCGAGAAATGGGGACGGTGTGGACGGTAGATTGCGTAGAAGAGCGCGGCAGCGATGACGGCGAGGACGAGGATGAGGTTTAAGAGTAAATAAAACCAGAGGAAGAGGGTACATAAACAACTGCGTTTCTTTGATGAATTAATCAGCCATTGTTGATAGATAATGTAAGGTTTGTGTATATGAATTTTTGATTTGTGTTTTGTTTAAGTGGATTTGTGTGAGTATGTGACTATGAATTGATTGTGTATATTTATAGGAGATGGATTTATGGTGCATGTTACTAGTTGATGTTTTGGTGGAGGATTCTGGAAAAGGCCTAATTTTGGGGTTGACATTTTGGAGAATGGAAAAAGGCCAAATTATGACTTTGGTGTAAATGGTGAAGTCCGCATATCAATGGAGATTGATTGAGAAGTGCATCATATCATCTCCTTCAACTTTCTATCTGTAAAACTGGTGTGAGTGAGAAATTGGTGAGTTTTTATATCCATTCGATTTAACTTATTGTTGTAAGAGTTCTTTCCCTGCTTTCGGTCTTCACAAATTTCATGAATACAATTGCTGATCAATCTATTGCACTTAGGTTATCTGGTGGTTGCCTAATTATACTTCAGAGTTGAATGGTAGCAGAAGTGAGAAACAAATAGAGTAAAAGGATTTTATTACACATATATTTCACATTTTTATGTTACATGATCCCAAGACTGCAGGTGTAGTAGAGTTCAAGATACTCTTTTACCAACTAATGCTAGCTAGGCTATCTTTACCTTGATTTACTAGGATTTTACGTTCGCTTATTCAAAGAGTACACCTGGTACTGCATATATTACTGATTATATAATACTACTTGCATATTTTACTGATTATTGTACAATATTAAGATGAACAAAACATGAGATCGCATCTTTACACCATTAGGTCGCTTTTTAAGACCCTGGTCCACCTAGGTGCCACCTTGATAACTGCACCGAATTAAGTAAACATCCGGTTTGGGGCGGAGTGCAATCGATAGTCTAAGCTTGTCTTGATAAATCTTAATGGGGATGATCTCTTACAGCTCGCTTAGTTTCTTCGATATTAAAAGTCGATCAATGGGCAAGCTCGCCTAAAGTGGTACATTTCTCTTATCTAACGTCACGCTATTTATTTTCATGGCCCTTCTATGTTGTATCTTATCCTTTTCGGCCCCCTAATTATCAATGTGATGTGACTTGTGTTAGACTAATTTGTAATTTTTCTTTTAATTTCTACTCGAGTGTATATTATTTTCATATGAGGCATATATAGACCGCTGATGTGGATTTTGCTACACAGGAGGGGGTTGGAGATATTTTGCAATGTTCCATGGATGAAGATTTTGAAATTCGGAGCTGATGCTTTTCCGGAAAGGTCATAGCGCAATAGAACTCAAGTATAAATGGAGGAGAGCCATCTGCAAAATAAATCCAAAAGAGAAATGAATCTTCATTCAATATAAACATTGCGAGTTGCGTAAAAACAGAGCATTTAGTGACTCAGCATGGTTTGTGGTCATAATATCGTATCTCAAACCATCACAATGTGCTCTAGACTAGTAACGAAAAGGCGCCTTCTTAAGATACCCCTCAACAGGATTAACTCCTCAATCGCCGGTTTAACGCGCATAACGCCGTAAACAACCTTTGAAATTCATGTTCGTATATCGCTGTGAAGCTTTTGAACATGTCTCCAATACAACATCTTGGAAATTTGGTCTCCAAATTAGACCTTATGTGATACGCACAATAACAATGATGAGCATTCTTAAACACACTCTCAAAACCCCTTTTAATGCTACTAGCTCGGTCAGAAACTATCACAACCTCATCTGTGTCACCTATTTTCGTCACTAACTTTTGAAAAAACCATGTCCATGATTTATTATCTTCCGCATCCACAACACCCCATGCAAGTGGAAATATCTGTAAGTTTGCATCTTGACATGTCGCCACAAGTAATGTGCCTTTGTACTCAGATTTTAAATGCGTTCCGTCCACACAAATAACTCGGTGAATCGACGATTTAAAACCACTTATAGACGCACCAAGTGCCATAAAAAAATATAGGAAACGGCCCGTTTTTTATTGGTTCGAATGCATGTCTTGGTGCCAGGATTTTGCACCTTCAACATATGGAAATACTTGGGCAATTTTTCATAACTTTCTGATGCCTTGCCATGGATCAACTCAAGGGCAAACCATTTAGCCTTATACACCCTACCTTTTTCTATGGTATACCCAAACTCTTCCCGAAGTCCCTAATAATATCCTTGGCTCTATAAATACAATTGACGTCTCGAAATTTATAAAGATAATGCATTCCAATGAACGTGTAGGATGCATGTTTGTGATCTTTTTGCCGAACACTAAGTGAGCAAGAATGATTACCTTTATAAATTCGTACTTGAAAGTCTTTTGACTCCGGATCATCCTTCTTTACCTTCGTTGCACGCACCCGCCACCCGCATTCTTTCACAGCACATTTCGCTTCATAAATTTGCTTGGTTGACACTAGTCATATGAATGCAAAATGTGCCTTCAACGCCATCATCTCTAACTTTCGTATCAAGTGGCCCTTCGATTCAAACAAGTCACCCTCACAAATATCCAAGTTTTCTGGAATTCTCACCGAAGAAACGTGGCCGCTATCGGGGTGACTTGGAATTAAATCAAGGCTTCCGGTTGATTGCACAATTGGGTCTTCATGAGAATTCGAGCCATTACTATTGCCACCCAAACTATTTTCGATGGGTGGGTTTTCACGTGCATCCTCCCCAAAATTACCGTCATACGAAGAATCATCACTATCAATATCCTCCCCAAAATTACCGTCATCCGAACATTCATCTCTATTAATATCCTCCCAAACACCGCCATCATCTATATTGTTGGTCGCCCACGGATACAACTCGACACCTTCACCAAATGACGACAATAATGGGTCAACCGCGGCACTATCTCTTCGAGGACTTTTTTCACCGAGACAATAAGTATCTCCGCCAATACCGCAAGCATCTATACCATCATCATCAATCACAACATTCTGAGATTCTTCAAGGCTATATATAGTGGTACCTGTTTTTTTATTAGAAGCGATCACTTTATTAGAATGGCCCTTGAGGAATGGAAAATCAACAATAAGAAAATCTATTCTAAATTCCAAGCAAGGCGAAGATGTACTGATTGAACAACATGAGGTTCTTCAATTCCAATAACTTTTTCTTCAACGTTATGTTTAGCCTGGTTCTATCAGAAACCGCCACAAGCCACTCCACCGACTCATCACAATCTATCTTCATTGGTAGCTTTGGATAATTGGACGGTATATGGTTTTCACATCGCATCTCCAATTCATATAGCATAGAATTTATTTTCAGCTTCTCAGCTACTTTCTTGTACAATTCATCATATGAAATAGATTTTCCCACAGATGTTACTATCATGTTTTCTTCATCATCCACATATTTCCTTGTCCACATTCCTTCGCCATTCTTCTGAAATTCAACAAAATAACAGATTTGTATCAACACCTTATCCGTATCTGCAATAGCCATTTACGATATCATGTTCCAATATCCCAAGTTTAGTATACCACTAATGTACCTTATAAAACATGAATACTAGTTATATGGAATGCTAAATTTTACCTTTTGCTGTTGTTATTAGTTATACATTTGTTTTTCACTAATAAAATAGCAAATGTATATAACAATTATCAAACTTGCTTAACACAATTGTTGAACTTCACCTTACCTAACACAATTTGCACTATGATTTCAACAGGAAGCACATCAATTAAATAATGCTCTGTCTTCCATCACCCTCCAAACAAGAAAGAATTACTAAATGTGAAACCCTACACACACTTGCTGTTTCAAAGTTGACTAAACCAAATGTTGGTTAAAGTATTTCAACATGCTAATTCAATAATGCTAATTAATTAAATAATGAATCCTGATCCCAGTCACTTTAGCCAATACACAAGAAATGCTTCATGCTCAATTACATATCCACTATTCATCAACTTCACCTAACCAAGCACCATGGATTGTCTTCCTTTGTTTTCGACTTTGAAATCCCAAATCTGTCAATCTCTAATTTTCTTTCATTTTTCGGGTTTCAACTTTCAAGAGGGCTAAAAAACAGGGACCGAGAACACTATTGAAGGAAGCAATGGAACATTAAACTATCAGCAATATTCAAAATTACAGCTTGCATAATTCAATCATAGTACAAAATTAAGAATTTTGTTCAATAAATTGAATCTTTAATCAGACCAAAATATCATTAAAACCTGTATACAAACTCAAAAAAGCTGGGAAAGATGAAAGATTATATCTTTATCACGTTCGTTCAGAGATGATCAACGAGAATCAACGAGAAGGTGTAAGTGTGTTGCTGCCATGTCTATAAGGGGGGTTTCGAATTGCAATTAGGGAGTAACCCACCTGCGTTTTCCGCCAAATTTGGACGACGAGAGGCACGATTAACTGGATAATGTTTTTTTTTGCTTTTAATTTTATAAAATTGGGAGTATTTTAGGAAGTTCACTTCTTTTTTAAAAAGGAAGGAAGAAAAGAGTATATAAGAAACAACCTTATTCCTTAATACTAAATAAAACACAAACTTTTTAAATAATACTATATAAACTTTCCTCCCGTATATTTCTGGCCGAACGTTATGTATGAAATTTGACACATCGCCAAATAATTACGGCGGTTGCCGTCGGTGAGAAGTCGTTTTCTTTCTTTCATATCAACATTCCACCCCCTTCCCAACTTGGCTACATTGTAAACTATTTAAAATTTGACAGAGAAAAAGGTGAATTTACATTTGTACTCTTCCACTTTCTTCAAAAATCCCTCCTTGCTTTCCTCCTTTTTCCTCTTTTCCCTCTTTTCCCTCTTCTTCTCAGCATTCATCAATGCTCCAATCATTCTTCGCAGACCCACCATAAAATATCAAAAAACTTATTAAAGAAGTCCCACGAGAGATCTCTCTTTATAAGAATAACCGCAACCCAGTTTCTTTATTGTTGATGGGTTGTCCAAAGGTATGTAATTTTCCATTTTTACTTAATTTGCTTAGTATATTTCCTGTTATGCTAGTTCAGTTTGTAGTTTTTCAGTTGGGTTTTGATTCATATTGCTTCTTCTATTACTGGATGATGCGTTGTTGATGATGGCGCGTGATCAAGTTGAAGGCGTTAAATTGTATGAGCATTTATTGTACATGTGAAGACTTCAATTCTGTACTTAATGCTTTTTTTTAGCGTCTTTCTTCTTTATGTGCGTCCAGACAAAATTTGACGGAAATGATTTAGTTGCCCCATTCTGGGAATTCAGACACTTGTCTATTAGATCTGTTATATTTATGTTTTGAAATCAAAGCATTTTTTTGTTTTTGCTCTTCAATTTAGAGAATGATCAGTTAAATTTATGCAGTTTATTGCAGGGGATCTGTTTGGTATTTTAAGGATTGCTTTTGTTTGTTGAATATGCCTGGGGTGATAATGGAGGAAATCGATAAAGAGAAGGTATTAGATCTAAGTGAGAATGGAGGTTCTATTTCGAATAAAGAGAATCTTAAAGTGATAAATGTCGAAACTCCTCCACAGAATCTGGAAAACGGTCCGGAAATAGTTGAAAATAATTATATTGTTGAGCCCACCATTGAGCAGCTTTATCATAATGTGTGTGAGATGCAGAGCTCTGAACCATCGCCCTCGAGGGTTAGTTTTGGATCTTATGGTGAAGAGTCTCGGATTGATTCTGAGTTGGGACATCTTGTTGGAGGAGATATGAGGGAAGTGGAAATAATGGAAGAAGATGAAGAGGTGCAAGAGGTTAAGGATGATGGTTCTGATGGTGAGGTTGATTCGAAGAAAAAAACGACGGATGAAGAAATTCAATCCGAGAATACAAAGACTAGTTCATCACATTCGAAGAAAGACGGTAGTCAGTCTCAACTGGATTTGGACGCGTCTGCAGTATCAAGTCCTAAGGGAAGAAAGCCTCTCAAGGACAAGAAAGATCTGAAGAGTGGAATTACTTCCATCAAGAAGAATAATTCAGCTTTCAGAGGATCAAAGTTACCGAATGGCAAAGAGAATCCATCTGACTCGGTTTTGGAAAATCCGGATCTTGGACCGTTTTTACTCAAGCAGGCTCGAGATTTGCTTTCATCTAGAGACAACCCGAAGAAAGCTCTTGACTTAGCTTTACGGGCTGCAAAGAGTTTTGAGAAATGCTCCAAAGGGCAGCCTAATCTAGAATTAGTTATGTGTTTACATGTTACTGCTGCAATATACAGCAGTTTAGGGGCGGTACAGCGATGCTATTCCGGTATTAGAGCGTTCTATCGAAATTCCCGTCATTGAGCAAGGACAAGATCATGCCCTTGCTAAGTTTTCTGGTTATATGCAATTAGGTGATACTTATTCAATGCTTGGTCAACTAGAAAAATCAATTCTTGCATACACAACTGGTTTAGAAATCCAAAGGGTAATTTTGGGAGAGTCTGATCTTAGATTCTTGAAACTTGCAGATACTTGGCTGAAGCCCATGTTCAAGCACTGCAATTTGATGAAGCTCAAAGGCTATGTGAGATTGCTCTTAATATCCATAGAGAAAACGGTTCCCGGGTTCTCTCGAGGAGGTAGCTGATCGGCGTCTCATGGGACTTATATGTGAATCCAAAGGAGACCATGAAACTGCTCTTGAACATCTTGTCTTAGCCAGCATGGCCATGGCGGCAAATGGGCAAGAAACAGAGGTGGCTACTATAGATTCCAGCATTGGAGACATTTATTTATCTTTGAATCGTTTCGACGAGGCTATTTTTGCTTATGAGAAGGCACTTACTGCATTAAAGTCAACCAAAGGAGAAAACCATCCAGCTGTTGCTTCGGTTTTTGTCCGTCTGGCAGATTTGTATAACCAGACAGGCAAGTTTAAAGAATCAAAATCCTATTGTGAAAATGCCCTCCAAATATTTGGAAAACCCACTCCCGGCATTGCTCCAGAGGAGATTGCTAGTGGGCTAACCGAGATTTCCGCCATTTATGAGTCAATGAACGATATAGAACAAGCCTATAAGTTATTACAGAAGGCGCTAAAGATATATGACAATGCCCCTGGACAGCAGCCTACAATTGCAGGGATTGAGGCACAGATAGGAGTTTTACAGTATATGTTAGGCAATCATTCTGAATCATACGAATCCTTCAAAAACGCGGTCTTTAAGCTTCGTGCAAGTGGTGAGAAGAAATCAGCATTCTTTGGGATTGTTCTGAACCAAATGGGACTTGTTTGTGTGCAGCATGTAGCTATAAATGAAGCTGTTGAGTTATTTGAAGAATCTAAGGTTGTGTTGGAGCAAGAATACGGTCCGTATCACCCCGACACTCTTGCGGTTTATAGCAATCTTGCTGGAGCTTATGATGCTCTTGGCAGGTATGTCTTTTTGTCATTCTTATCTTTCAGAATTCATTGTTCTTTTTAGAATAAGATGACATTATTTTTCAAAAGTTTTATTCTTGAAACCGAATACAAATTCTTGAAACCACATTGTTTCGGTGTTTGGCGCTAAACCAGACACCTATTTGTACAGATACATGAAACATGTTTTATGCAAACCCAAACACAATTCTCTGTCTTTTCTTACAAATGTCACTCATTTGACGGTCTGATACAACAGACACTCGTACCTACAATAAGATAAACACGTGTATTTTTGTCTTTTGTACAAACGACAGTCATCTAACTGTATGATACAGTAGACACCCTGATGTACCATAAGATAATTCGTGTTTTTGTCCTTATTACAAATTAAACTCATCTGACGGTCTGATACAACAGAGACTCTCCATTGAAGAATCTCCCTCCTATTGCATTAGACCATAGATTGGTTCCATTTGTATAACACATGTCATCCATCCATTTGTGTGGTGCGATAAAGGGTTTTCGTATGAATATATATCGAATGCAAAGTTGAAATTTTTTAATCACTGTACTTATGGGTTTTTTTAAAAACTTGGTGGGTTGTCAATAGGTTGGATGATGCAATTGAAGTTCTGGAACTGGTTGTTGGAATGAGAGAGGAAAAGCTGGGTACAGCAAATCCAGATGTAGATGATGAGAAAAAGAGGTTAGCTGAGCTGTTAAAAGAGGCGGGTCGGGTCCGGAACCGAAAAGCCAGGTCATTGGAGCATCTTCTTGACTCCAACCATCATCCCACTGGTCGAAACGACAGCGTCTAGATATGATACGAAATCCCGATATAATTCGTTTATACGATATCTGTAAACTAATTTGATTAAATTCTTGTTTTTTTTTTTTTTTTTTTTTTTTGTTTGTATTTGATTGAATTCAATGTTCTTCTGTATAGGAATGATTCATTCATGTTATTATTTTTTATTGGCAAGAAAGTGGTTGGTTTGGTAGTGTACATTGCCAGCTTTTTTGTTTACAGAAAAGTTGTAACTAACAGTGTTATCATATCATATTTACATTATTCGTTAAGCAAGTGATTCATCATTGTGGGCAGGTACCACTGCACAATAATAGGGTTTGGTTTTGGTGTTATATTATATGTACTCAGAATGTGCTCAATTTGATGTTTTTTTTTATCGGAACGATTTTATCGGTGCACCATATTTACCATGCACACCATTGGATCGGTTTTTAAAAGTTGATTCTTGACTCGAGGATTGCACCACATTTACTATGCACGACACTGAATCGACCCTCTCTTGTAAATATACCTTAGAAACACTTGTGTTTTCCAATGCATGAAAATCAAGCCTACATTTTGTCCATTCTCCCTCGGTTTACTCCGGGTTTTATCAAAATTTGTAATTTGTCCCACGTTCGGTACTTTTATAGATATTTCTCCTAACATATTTAGAGATAGATTCCTCTCGTAACCTTTCGGTTATGAGGGCGACATTGTTTTTTTCTTATATAGGTTCTTGAACATATTTTTCTTAAGTGGATATCTTTTGATAGATTTTTTACTTTAAAAGATTAATTACCAATTTCTTTTTCCATTCTATTTTTATAAAATCTATATTCAAAGGAAAACGCATCAGTGTCTTTATAATGTGTAATTTTACAGAATTCGAGTAGTAATTTAGCTATAGAAGGTTTTCGTTACTATTTCTATTTTACAGATATATCTTGGTTTGCCGCAATCTCAGATTAGGTGATTGTTAGGATCTAATATTATTATTATTATTATTATTATTTATTATCTAATAAAAAATAAAAGGAAAAATCTATGATTTAGGACCATTATTATTCTGGCAAGTAATTATTAGATAAGATAATGATGCCCTATTTATTAGGGAAACTCTCCTGATTGCCTGATTGGCATGGGTCCTTGATGTCTCTAACCCTTTTTATAAAGCTAAGAACATGGCTGATTAGCTGGATATGGGGAGATACCCTTAAATTATCGGACCTACTCCAACTCACTAAAAACAATTTACTTTGGGGGTGGTTATAAATTGTTTTGGTTAGGTGGGAATTAATACTATATATATATATATATATATTCAAACAAGTATATGTGACAGACTTTTGAGATCAACTATCACCTTCGTCTTTCTATTTCATTTTAAGTACTACTGTATATATCACAGTTGGTTACCGGGTAACGGATTGTATCAAGGAATGCATAATCGAATCCCGACAGCCACAGTGTGAGAGTTAGTTCTGAATTCATTGTGACTCTTTGTGGCCACTGGGTTCTGGTCCTTCCACCTAATGGGCCGCTGAGTCACCATGATTAACATCCTCACCATTCTATCGGGTCGTGGGCGAGGGATTTTGTCTTTTACACCAAGTTAAATGTTTAGTGCAACCTCACTATTACTATGGGTAACGATAAACTAAAAATTGGTATTTGATGTAAAAATGGTGTTTGTGTTATGAAATAATATCATTGATGGATTATCTATTATTCTGATTGATTTAAGTAGATTTGTGATTAATTGATTATTGTGTTCGCATATCAATCTCTATTATAAATCACTTATATCATTGGAATAATACATCACAATTTTCTTTTTCTTCTATACTTGTATTTCCTCTTGTTCTTCCTCCATTATCTTCTTAGTTTTATAACACGTTATCAGCACGAGTCTCTAACCACGTCTCAAATCATCAAAATTATTTTGATGAAGTTTGGCAACCTTCGAAAAAAAAAACCCCTCACAAGAATCACCATTAATAGATTGCCAGAAGGAATTATATATGAAAGTAAATAATGAGTCACCATTGATATGAGTGATGAGTCCGACCGAATTATGAGAGTTCATACTTTATAAATAACGTGACTCAATTTATAAATATTTAGTTCACGGTCGTGGAGGAGGACATGGTTGATCTGATCCTAAAAAATTATTTTTATATGATTAAAACAATAATCATGACAGGAAACAAAGTAATCTTTTAGAAGATTACGCCACATGCCAGAGTTAGTGGAGATTTACAGAAATTGTTTATACGATACATTTAAACTTAAGCATCGTTTATTAATTAATAAAAATTTTTTTGTCTTGGCCTTATTTTGATACAGCTAAAGTATTTTGTGATATATAAATAGTAGTTATGGAATTTTATTTTATCGATTGTTATAATTGATACGTGTGACTAGTTTTCTTCAAAAAGAAAAAAGGAAAATAATTGTATCATCGTGTATTTTTGGTAAGTAAATCTTGTTATTTGACCACAATAATAATATATGATTCTCAATCGTTGGATTAATCAACGTGTATATTACTTTTGCAATCATATTCATATTAATTAAAGTCATTTTAAATAGTTAAAATTAAATAGATTATATTTTACATGCTTGTATGCGTAGTTGTGTTAATCACATATTAAGCGCATATATGATCTTTATTTTGATCTGACGTGAGAATGTTTTATACGTTGCTTTTATAATTTAGCAATATATTTCTCACTACAAAATTGATATGATATGAAAAATAAGAACATGATATTGTCATATCATTTAGCTAATTTGATTTATATTACCCATAACCTTACAATAATTGCATGATCATTGAGGCAATTCATGCATTCATTGTATTTTTGGGAAAAGTGTTTGCATTGATTTTAATAAATAAAATCATATTTTGTTATTCAATGAAAAGATTTTATTTTGCATGATTATTGTAAGAGTGGTGATAATCATTAATGTGATTATTTATACTTATCTTTATTACAAAATAAAATATTCAACCTGCAGTTTTTTTTAAATGAATACCGTGTATATGGTTTTGATTGTAAGGCGCTCTATGTTATTATGATATTCAAAATTTATTGTCTAGTTGCGATAAGAATGAATATGACAACATATTATAATGCTTTATTGGTGAGTGAAATTATTCATAATGATTGATTCACGAATTGTAATACTGTATAATTGTCTATGGATCCACTAGCATTTACAATATAAATTTGATTTGCTTGAACTGATACATAATATAATTTTCTATTTGAAATAATTAATCATTGTAATTCATTTATATTATGTGACAATTGTTATACTTTGAAAAAATTAATTGCTCATTTCGTTCTAAGGAAGAAAATGGAATTTGGAACATGAGCTTGATTAAATTGCCTCATCAATAGTGCGACAACGCATGTTATATTGAGAAACAAGTTCTCAAAAGAATTAATGAGAGATGCAAATGATAATGCAATATGCAAGTGCCATATTGAAACAAAATTGTTTGAAATAAAAGCACTATGCTCTCTCGAGTCTCGATTTTTGAGTAATATGGGTGTTATATCGAGATTGAAATATTTGCTTTATATACTATTTCGTGATGAAATGTGTATAAACAATGTTTTTAAAAATAATGATATATGTCCATTCCACGAAGAGAATGTGACTGATACTACATGCATTATTTAAAACAATGATATATGTATCATATTATATAAGATGCATCACAGTCATTACGTGAAATGAATGTGACAAAATGAAGTATTTAAGATGCATATAGTGATTACGAATATTATGGGTATAAACATTCTTTATGTGAGAATTCCACTAGGATAGGGATGGTGATTCAAGAACATTGGTATAACTCGATATATTGTATCCATAATTGTGAGCGGATATAATATTTTTATATGAGACAAAATTTCACCACAAATCGAAAAATATAGAAGAAATTTGTTGATATCCGCATAAGAGGATGTCACATTAAAATGTTGAATCCGTCGCGGGTTATTGCAAATTTTCGACATATCGATTATGAAAAATGTTGTCCGAGATATCTCGTGACAAACTTCGACATAAATGAACTATGAGTTCACATATCATTCATTGATATCAAACCCATGAAGGGTAGATTTTATGCAAATTTTGCACTACATCAAATATTTTCTGAGAAAAATAGAGAAATGAACCAAAAGTTCAATGTCTCGTTCGAGTGATTTCTCTACATATGATGTATAATTTGAACGATTCTTGAAGAATCTGAAATCACATAGTGGTATATAAAGCGCAAGAGAGATAATGTTTTCAAAAAATCTCATGGAATGAGATATTTAATGAAACCACTAGGTTTTAAATGTTTAAATCGCTTGAAGCGAATAAAAGAGCATCAAGGTACAACTCGGTGCAACATGTTTGATGAAGATCGATTCTCGGCATTAGGGGGAGATTAAGAAAACCCCATGTTAGAATTAAAGAATGCCGAGAAATTTTATAAATATAAAAGATCTTCCACGCATCAGTTTAACTGAATTGCGAAAATATTTTAACTTGCAGTGCTTAGCAAGTAACATGCCAGATCTTTTTACTCAACATAAAAGAGTGACTATTTATAAATGCACCAATTTGATTGATTATATATCTACGCCGGAAACGTAGAACACCGATCGGTGTAAATCATAAAATCCGCGGAAAGTGAATTCAATATTGATAATAAGTCACTAATGAAATATCTCGAAGAGATTCGTCTTGAAGGCGAAAACCCCAAATAAAAGCGCACGTGCATCAAATGATTTAATATTGGGGTTGCGGAACAACCAATCCATACATTAAAAAGGAATTGGTTTATGCTAATATCGAATTAGCAATAAATTTTATGGGAGAAATTTGTCGACGACATATTTGCCTCTTTAAGTGCTATTATAATATCTGGATCCAGTACCTAAGTCATCAGCAGAGTGTCAGAAACACTCAGACTATGTAAAAATGAAATAAGCAATTGAGGTTGAGTTTGAATTGGAAATATTTGTTTGTTAATGATCAAATATATTCTCCCATTATAGATAATATAATGTTCCGCTAACTAATATATCTGGCAGTAACTTTATGTCATGACGGTATATTTATGGGTCATTAGACATTAATATTGATATGAAAATCCTTGGTGGATTTCATAAATGAATTAATATGGCAATCGCAACATGCATATTGTTAAGGTCGTTAGCATTCATGTTGAATGTAGAATGACCAGTTGAGTAGATTCCTACTGAGAAAGGAATATGTAAGTATTGGTTAATGTCATAAATTTTAAGGAATTATGATGCATGATAGTGGAAATATATGCATGCAAATTTTGATTATATTACTTCCCCCATTATTTAGCTAATTACAGTGTTGATTGTGTTGCATGTGTTGCACAAGTGAGTAGTGGGAATGACACTTATTAGCCCCTACATTCGACTATCCAATAAACTCTAAAAAGAGTGATATGAAAAAATGCGCTCAGTGACAATCTAATAGATTTTTTCACTAAGATTATTCCTACATCGGTTTTGGATAATAAGTGTTTATAATAATGGAATGCGTACATTTGAAAGATTGTTGTCGTTAGGAAGAAGCGACAACTTCAAAACTTTTGTGTGGATTTGGTCTTAAAACCAATGATTGTACTCTTTTCCCTTTAACCAAGTTTTTCCAAAAGGTTTTCTTAGTTAAAGGTTTTTAATGAGACGATCATTCTGAAGACACATAAACGCATATGGCATGAACTATTTACCTTGTCTAGTTTTCTTTCCACTGGGTTTTTCTAACAAAGTTAATAGTACATGATATATACGTTATGCAACTACGATCGAGACAATCAATTCTACCATTTATTCATTGAGACATTGTCTAGATGAGAATGAAAATCATTTAACTGCACTATATGAAGACAATGCATCTTGCATATCTCAATTGAATTGGGCTATATTAATGGGGATAGAACAGAACATATTTCACCCAAGTTCTTCTTTACTCGTGATTTGCAAAAGAATGGGGAGATTGATGTGCAACAGATCCGGTCAACCGATAATCTGGCAGAATTATTTATGAAGACATTGTTGACTACAACATTTTAAAGACTAGTGAAGAGCATTGGGATGCGGCAATTGAAATATCTAAATTGATGCTTGGTTCAGGGAGAGTAAATCAAACAGATAAATATGTACTCTTTTCCTTAAGCGAGATTTTTTTTTTTCCCAGCTGGTTTTCTCTTAGTAAGGTTTTAATGAGGCATATCATATACATTGTATTTTTAATAATAGATATCAAGGAGTGTTATGAAATAATATCATTGATTGATTATCTATTATTACGATTGATTTAAGTAGATTTGTGATTAATTCAGATTATTGTGCTTTCAGTTGTAATCTCTATTATTAATATCCCTTATATCATTGGAATAATACACAAGCAATTTTCTTTTCTTTATACTTGTATTTCCTCTTGTTCTTCCTCCATTATCTTTTAGTTTTATAACAGTTTGATGATATTTGATGTAAACATGTGGGAGTAACTCTATCACTCCCCTACTACTATTACGTGGAACTAAAGATGGTATTTGCACGATGTTTAAACATTTTTTTAAAACTTCTTTTTGAAAAGTCGTAGGGTATTTTTATTTGAGGCGGGATGTGAGAATTGAACTCTCTGCTTTTTACCCGGAAGTGCAATTGCATTTACTACTAGATCGAATCCGATTCTCATTTGCTTTTAAACATTATAAAAATTAAACTAAAAGATGAGTGATGGTATATAAGTTACAATATGACATACAATATGTAGTTCGACAAGCGATGATGTCTAAGAATCACCACGTAGAGAATGTTGTATGCGAGCTAATCTCTTGTCATAGCTAGAGGTTTTCCATGAGAGCTTAGAGGCTTTGAACCACATATGTATCCGAAAGCGGAATCTAGTTCTGAGTTTATAAAGTGAGTGAACGAACCTTTCATCATCGCATAAAATGAGGTTATATACAGGATAATACGTGATTATGATATAAGAATATCAAAAATAAAATTTTTTTTTTTTGTATTTTTATTTCTTTTTTGCTTTCGAATTAAAACAAAGTATGTTTTTGCAGTTTGTTTTAGAGGAAAATATGGATATAAGCATTGTCTTGTTAGGAAAATAGTAATGCGTTTCGTATGGTGTGGAGGCATTGAGGTATAAATGCTTTCGAGGCCATATCAACATTACACACATCATATCAACATTACACACATTGAGACCTATAAATTGACGAGGGGTAGAGGCATGCCACCCAGTTGCAACTCCCGTTTGTAGCTAGATATGCCTCTGGCCATTAGAGACTTAGTGAAAGGTGAGAAGACGGGAGTGCGTGCCCAGGTGGAGCCATGAGAGGGATATTTAGGTGTAGAACATTAGGGTTTTCATCTCATGAAAACATCCTTTATATATAGCTAATTAGGCAATTAGTAGAAGTACTTAGATCTTTAGGCTAATCCTTAAATTAGCCATTAGGTCCTTTTAGGTTCCCCAATCCCATTTGACAAAAGCCCCTTTAAGATTTTCTTACTTTTCTCAACAAAAAAAAAAAAGATTTTCTTACTTGATCTCGTTAAATAGAGCCCACATAGGAATAAGCGTTATGTAATCAAATTAAATATTTAGTCCATGTAGGTACTATTTCCTAATTAATTATTTGCTTAGTCGTTAAACTATGTAAATCTTATTCACACAATTTAGCTTACTATTTACCGTGCAAATAATCTATGACTATTTCATTCAGCGAAAAACAAATCTTAACCCATTTAAAATAGTTAGACTTAGGATAAAAAGATTTTTCCATTATCCCGAGTTAAACATTTTTTTCTCACTTATAATAAAATTACCAATTCAATTTCTGTTTTTCTGTTTTCATGCTTTTATTCTTTTTCACAATTGTTCTTGAGTTCTTCATGTTCTTGTATGAAGAACATGATCGAATTATTTCATTTTCTTCATGGTATCAGAGCGTAATTTCCGTTCGTGCAGTTCTGCAAACGATTCTTGAGAGAATCGTGAATCATTTCTGAGTTTTCTTTTGAAGAAGGCTATTCCAGAATTCCAGAACCTTGAGAGTGTTCTGATTAGAGGTCGTCTTGTTTCCAGAGCCTTGAGAGCGTTCTGCTACATTTCTTGACAGTTCTGATCTATTCCTTTTATGGCGATTCAATTAACAGCAAATCAGAGGACTGATGGTGCAAGTCTTGAAGGTACTGGACTTGTGGTAAGTACCTCTAGTCAATATTATATCCATCCTAGTGAAAACCCCTCTGTTCCGTTGGTTTCTCCACCTCTTGATGCTAGAAATTATCATTCCTGGGCTCGATCTATGACTATGATGTTGGAAACTAAAAATAAGTTAGGATTTATTGATGGCACAATCAAGAAACTGATATGAATGATGAGATGTATAGAATTTGGAGCCAATGTAATACCACTTTGTCCTTACTTGGATCATCAAATCTGTCATTCGATATAGCTCAAAGTGTCATGTGGATTAGGTCCTGCTAAAGATATGTGGTTAGAATTGGAAAGATGATTTTCAAATGTAGACTATTTAGGAGTGTCGATTTGGTTGAAGAAGTGAATTTGGTTAAACAAGGTTCAATGTCGATTCTGACTTATTTTACAAAGTGAAAACAAAGTGGGATGAGATAGAAGTTTTGAAACACTGTTCTCATTGTGATTGTGGACATCCTTGTGCTGTAATATCGAGTGCTAAAATGATTAGTTTCATAGAAGTTCGATCATGTTATCGATTCATGAAAGGTCTCGATAGCGATTTTGCACTGTTAGATCACGAGGTTTATTTGATGACTCCTTTACCTAGTTTAAAGCAGGCATTTGCCATGGCCATCAAATTTGAAAGACAAGTAGAATATGCATTAGGTCATCCACAAGGGTCAGATGCCATAGCTTTTGTTAATCAAGTACAAGGCCAGAACATAACAGGCTATCATCCAGCTTCTAGTCAGCAAAGGTATCAAGGACAATCTGCAAATCAAGGAAATAACAGGATAAACAGCAGTAACAAGAAAGTACAATGTTCCTTTTATGGATATAATGGCCACACTGTTGATAAATGCTACAAGAAGCACGGTTTTCCACCAGGTTGGAAGCCAAAACCAAGAATAAATATGGTTAATAAAAAGGATGGTCAGGATTTCATCCAAGACTCTGTCTCAAATCCAGATCAGCAAAACCAAATAAGCCATCTACAAGATCAAGTGGCACAGTTAATGAAACTCATAAAAGGGAATAAAAGGGATCCAATTCAACCTCTGGTGAACCAAGTCACTGCATTCACTACAAACTTCAAACCAGACCCTGCTGAGACTCAAGGTCTGTCTATTCATTGTTGGATTGTGGATTCAGGTGGCACAGACCATATTGTCTTTGATAGTAACTTGTGTTTTACTAAACAACATGTTAAAGGCTTATATGTCACATTGCTTAATGGTGCACACATTTCTATCACATTTATAGGAAAACTTCAGTTAAATGATAATCTCATCACATCTCTCTGTTTTATGTGTACCAGGGTTCAAGTACAATCTGATTTCTATTACTAGATTGACAAATAATTCAAATGTTTCCATCACTTATATTTCTGACAAATGTTTAATGCAGGACAAGTCCAATGGGAAGATGATTGGATTAGCTAAGAAAGACAAAAGGCTATATGTACTGCATGCAGATTGCTCTACTTCCACTGTTTTGTCCACTACTTGTTCTCACTCTCCTCTATCCAGCAAAATAGAAGATGACATGTTATGGCATTGATGTGAGTCAACTAGTTGATGCATTTCACGATGTTTTATCCCCATTTCTCATGCATTTATCGATGTTCTCGTATCAATTTGATTCATTATTTTCTTTGTTTCATCCAATTGTGTCGATAGTAATTATTATACAAAATATCGTGTTTTGATTAAGTTTTGTACCGGTTATAGTAACCGGAGCGTCGTGTCGGGTTTACTCTTGGTATTTTGGTGATTTATTGCAGGATTATAGGTTATCCAAGACCCCGAGTGATGCCACGTGCGAGCATAACACGTCTTTTGAGGGCTAGGAGAGTGTGCCGGAAGCTATCAAAGTCAAACGGATCAATTGTCCTTAGTGTTTCTACCGTAGCCTATCTTCAATGGACATTTGATCCATCTTAGAGGCATTTTATGGGGAAGACTTCTGAATGAGAGTTGTAGATAAAGAAACAAGCTTTCCAACTCATTTTGAATCACATCAATCGAAGCTCTACAACTCAAGTTATGATGATTTTTCTACGCTTTGTGAAATCGTGGGCTTGGCGCCAACGTCACTATAGCTATTCGAGAGAGTTTGAGGCCTTTTTCGTGGCCTTACGCTTGAGACTTTAGTGACGTGTGGCGCCAACACATCACGGAAAAGTTTTCAGCCATATAAACCTAATTTTGGATCGAATTTTACCTAAGTTGGGGAGCCCCCAACTTCATCTTCCTCACCTCCACTCTCCTTGAAGGCACCTCCACCTTCCATGGGATCTCCTATCCGAATTCTAAGTAGAATTAACTCTTGATTTTGATTGTAATAATTAAGGGTTCTTAGCTAACTTCTACTCCTTTGCTTGGAGTTAAAGATACATTAGTGTGTTGACTCCATTGGAGGTTTTGGAAGCTTGGATGAAGAACACCAATTCCGAGTTCTTACTTGTAATTGGTAACTCTTAATCTTTATTTTGATTCAAGTGTTCTTATGATTATGAATGTTAATTTTGACATGTTGATGTTTGTAGTTATAAGCGTCTAGGGTAACTAGCCAAGATGATGTTGTAGAATTAGTTTAATCTCTTGTGAGTGATTGGGAATGATTGTTTATGCTATTAGTTTTGATTGTTGTGAAGCTTTTCCTACTTGTAATTCATTGTTTGTTGACATTGGAGTAATTGCCTAGTGTTAGCATTTACACGTTTAAGCGATACGAGCGGAGATGTTAAGCGTGGGATGAAGTAGTGAACCGAGGAAGGTAAAATCGACCTTTCGAGGCATTCAATTTCTTATCCGGAGATAGTTGGCATTGCCATTGCATTCACGTGCGTAGCATACCAAGTCATTAGGTTTAGGACACCTAAACCAAGGAGGAGGTAGAGTAATTCCATACACTTTCATTATGAGGGAATTGCTTGCTTAGGAATGCACCGTTTCACACTTTTGAACACGAATGGTAGGAAGGTAGGAAATCATTCCCATGATACTATGAGAGATTTACTAGTCTACGCATTGTCTTGGTTAGGCTTTTTATCATTTTATCACCCTTTGTAGAAGTAGATTTTTAGATAAATTTACCTCCTTGAATTATTGCGACTTAGATAAAGATAATAATAGCTTTTCGGTGTTCAACCTCACAATCCTCGTGGATACGACCTTGACCATTTACTAGACTACAATTGACCCGGTATACTGCCGGTTAGATTGGACACATAGAAAAGTCTGATCAGGCATCTATCTAGAAATAGAATTCAGTTACTGCATACTACATGTAATCAGATTCAAAAACCAAAAGATTCTGTTTGTTATGTGTGCCCTCTTGCAAAACAGAAGAAATTGCCTTTTCCTTTAAGCAGTTCTGTTGTTGAATCTATATTTGATTTAGTACACATGGATATTTGGGGTCCATATAGACACCAAACCATCCACGGTCAGTCATATTTTTTAACAATTGTTCTTGAGTTCTTCATGTTCTTGTATGAAGAACTTGATCGAATTATTTCATTTTCTTCACTTATCTTGGAGTGGTGCATATATGGTTTACCAATAAACAAGCCGGAGACCATGTGTCTATATCAAAAAGCTCCAATGATTCGAATAACCGACCGAACACTACAGTCGAATCACCCGCCTAATTAATCTTGGTGTCATATCACTACAGAGCCGACATTGTACTCTTCGGGAATATAAGACATCTTCACTCTACTATACTTGTAGTTACCGAGTGTCCACTGATATAATTATTACCTATTGATAACCCTCCGTAGACAATTCGTATACGTTTTAAGGTATTGTCCGTAAGACATCTCTATAACATTTTATCTTCAAACTATCCTTAACCCACAAGTGAGTCAAGTGACTGATATCATTGATCATATCAAAGGTGCACGTAATCGGTCAATTCTAGGATTAACAAATAGGGAACCGCCTATCTACTTCATCTCGATGAATGAGTGTATTTCATCTTTGTGACTTACGTTCCCGACTACCAATCCGTGAGTGGTGCCAAAAAAGTTGGGATTAAGGAAAACATCACTGAACTAATTAACCGTACCACCAAATCAAATGTCATCCTTGAAAAGGCATGAGTTTATGGTCACTTTAAAATTACAAGTAAATCAATAAATGACCAATTGTTGATTCAATAAGAATCTTTTATTAGGGAGTTAGTATGAGATCATCATATCGAATGGTCCAGTTATATGCAAACTCTTTCACATATAAGTACAACCACTAAGGTGTCCAACCCCAACGACACACTTTAAGTGTTCAGAGGCACTAATGGCGGTTTAATTGCAAGATCCCAAACTTCAGTCAGTTTACCACAGACTCATATTTAAGGCAGTTGACCATAAACTCAATCCTCATATATATAACTCTTATGTACTGATCTTTATGGTTACATAACGAACCCTTAGTAGTTCTTGCAGTGTAATTTAGATGCATACAATTTGAAAATAAAAGGATCAATAAGTAACTATTACTTTTATTTAATTAAACAATACATTATTGTATTTTTTTGGCGCAACTTCTAACAATCTCCCACTTGCCTATGAGGGCAATGAACATTGTTTTAGAACACATCTTAACTTTATTACAATTTATCAAAATCACCACTTGATCTAAAAGCTAGTGTGTCATGTTCTTAGGTTCCACACTTTTCAAGTGTCGATCAAACATATTTGCCTGCAACGTCTTGGTAAGCAGTGCGCAAAGTTGTCGTTGTTGAATATCATAACATGGTGAAATGTTGTCCAAAACCTTGAATCAACCTCATCTAGCCCAAGCTTCCTTCTTGGGAATCTGAGAATAGTTTCAAGTCATTGTGGATCCGATCAGATTAGATCTGATATCGGAAATGAAAATTTATGCTTGAAAACAGAATAGTAAATTGTATACATTAAATAAACTATTAAATATAATGCATAAGTGGATAAAAGTGTTATACAAACTCTTGACGTAGAAGATGAAGATGATCGTGGAATTCTAGATCTTCCGTCGGTTTCACAACACTAGGTGGTGATCCGTATTTAAAGCATGCTCCAAGAATCCTTTAGAAAGGAATTAGCTCTATGAAGAAGATGAAAAGTATTTAGTGGAGATGAATTATTTTCCCCAAATATCCCTCAAAAGTGGCTGCCGAAAATGAAGAAGATTAGGTCTTACGGCTCTTATAGGATGTCATCCTTTTATAAACTTAATTAGGGCATTAAAAAGGATTTAGATCCTTAAGTAGGTTTAATTATCTTAAATGGGCCACCAAGTCCAATCAGGCTTTTCTCATTCCCTAGATAACATATCCATTAAAAAATTTACTTAAATTAATTAAGTAGGTAGCTCGAAAAAAATTCTTACTTAGTCACATTAAGTAAACATTTGTTTCATATATAAACCTTGACTATTATTTTCATGAGAAATTGTTCTTCACTAATTACACTTTAATACTTAGATTTTATACTTAAAGAATTTTTTCCTAGCTTTTCATTTATCATAAAAATGTCCGTTAGCTAAATCCCAGAAAAACGATTTTCCTTTTATCGAGATGTGTTACCAATGTGAATTATGAGAGACAAGTCGGGAACCATGAGCCTATATCTAGAAGCCCCAATTATTTGAATGACCAACCAAACTTTTCAATCGAATCACCCGCCCCATTAATCTTGGCGTCATATCACCATAGAGCCGACTGCACTTTTCCGGAATACAGAACATCTTTACTCCATTATTCATAATAGTTACTTGGCGCCCTTTGATACAACTATTACTTATGGATAACCCCCCATAGATAGTTCATATATGGAGCATGACATTGCTTGTAAAACCGCTCCATAACATCTTATTCTCGAACTACAATTAACACATTAATGACCCATATTCTTTCATCATATCAAAGGTGCGCACTATCGATCATTACAAGGATTAATGAACGGAGAACCATATATCTACTTCATTTTACGATGAAGGAGTAAACTCCAACTTTGTGACTTACATTCCCGGCTACAAATCCCTGAATGATGCTAAAATTGTCGGGATTAAGGAAGATACCACTTCGCCAACTGTACACCAATCCGCCCCTGAAAATGTATGAGTCTATAATCACATCATGATTAAGATTCAATCCATAAATGATTATCTAATGATTCAATTAGAATTTCTCATTACGGGCTTAATTCGAGATCATTATATTGAATCGGTCCAGTCTTACGTGAACCCTTTCACGTATAAATACAACCGCTAAGGTGTTCAATACCGACAGGTCGGATCGGTGATCACATTCTAAATGTTCTGGGACACCGATGGTGGTTTGACTATGAGATCCCGACAAACTTTGTGTACTTTGTTTTAGGGGTGTTCAATATTTTCAAGACCAAACCAAACCGTTTAGATGGTTTTAAACTATGAAAACCGAGCAGACAAAAAAGCGAACATATTCGGCGTGAATTGGTTTTGGTTTTGAAAACTAGGGCCTGCAAAACCGAACCAAACCAAACCAAACCAAACAACTAAGACATGTGTAGTGTGTATATATATATATATATATATATATATATATATATATATATATATATTTGCGATTCAACTTTAGAATTATATCACCAAATGGAATTATAAATCTAAGACATGTGTAGTATGTTGAAGTTCTCGTGTTGACACCTTTTTGATGACTGAATTATTCTATCGTTCATTTTCCTTTCGTTACTAACGAGGCTTAGTACGGTATTGAAAAACATGTAAACACATGATCTATGTTGCGTAAACCTTGACGCGTCGCGCATGACCAGCCAGACCGGCGATACTGGTAATCCTAAAATTTAGGGCCGACACGACACTTGCCACGAAGCCGTTATATATATATATATATATATAAAATGTAAATAAAATTCAATTTATCAAAAAGCATATTAAGTAAACATCCCGAAAAAAACCAGAATAAAATAAAATAGATATTACATAAAGCTACATGAATATACAGAATAGATATTCTACCTTTATATGGTCTTTAAAAGAAATTGTGATTGACCTTCAAAATATTATAAATTATAAAAATGATTGTTTATCAACAAAAACATATAAACTTGTCACGATTGTATTGTTTATTTAATTATTATAGAAATGAAAATCGTGTATTTTAACGTTTAATTGAAGAAAATTTAAATAAAGAAAAAAAAAAAAATTAAAAATTGGGTTGAAGTGTCGGTGCCGTGTGTCGGGAAGTGTCGGCGATTGTGTCGGATATTTAAATTTTAAATAATATTAATTTAATCACCGATGGCGTGTCGGACACTGTGATGTCGAGCGTGTCGGGCGTGTCGTGTCGTGTTTTTTGTGTCGGATACGACGTCGACGATCAGATTGAGCGTCGATCATCGCGGCGTAATTTTGTGTTATTAGATCAAATTAGTTTTAAAACAAGACAAACCCAACTTAACTGAACCAAACCAAAAAAAAAAACTGAACCAAACCAAACTAAAGAAATGGAAGACAAAAATGAAAATCCTTAAAGTTGAACCAAATTGAAATGTGAAAACCCTTATTTTGTTTATCTAGTTTGGTTGAACCGGCCAAACGATTCGTTTTTAAAAATCGTAATTGTGGACTTTAATAAAAAAGCCACTCAAAAATAAAAAGTAAAAAATAAAAAATGAAAAATAAAAGGAAAAGAGAAAGGAGCAGCAGAGGCTTCTTCCTGCGCCGTCCTGCTATCTTCTGCTCACGGCTGATTATATAGCTCTGTGCGCAAAACCTTCCTGCTCCTGAAACATAATATTTCGAGATATTTTACTGTTCTCCGACTTTTTCTTAATTGAAATATTGTTTTCCTGATGGAGACCAAGCCGCTGAATTCTCCTTCACCTTTCATCGATCAATCAGTTGTCAGTAGTACATTATTACAACTTTAATTTCTCTTAATGTGTTTTAATTTTTATATATTTTTTTTCACGAATTACATGAATACTCTTGTTCTCTCAATGTCTGGTCAGGTTCCTGGAGATATAGTTTTGGATCTCTCAGCATTGGCCAACCAGACTATTAAGCTCGGCAGCGGCCTTCGCCAGGTTTTATGATTAGGGTTTAGTTAATTTTGGCCGATTATTTATTTATTTATTTATGGAAATGTTCATTTTCATTATGCTTACAATTTTGTTGTTCATACTTGTCAGTCTTGACTAATTAGATGTAACTAGGAAACATAATAGTGTATAAAGCAGAGAAAAATTATTATGTAAACGCATCCAGTAAAAAACTAGTCTTGGAATCAGTTTAAAACAATGTTTTGTTCGGACGTGGCCCAACTAATTGCACGGGACTTGTTTTGTTTTGATAACTTGGATTTTTCCGAACTGACATGGGGGTAACTGTTGCTTAATAACGTTCTTGTACAAAGCTAGGTGTTGATTGAACCTAGAATCTGTTTAGCAAGAAGTTTTATTGTTTTGTGGTGCATATTGGAAAAGTTGTGACCGATTTGGAATAAAGTTTGGGTGTTGGTGTGACTATAGTTTATCAGACAAGTTGTTTTATTTTGGATATTTGGACTAGTTATTTTGGTTTTGTTGTTATTTGAACCGATTGCATGTGTTGTTTGGGGAGTTGATTTGCAGTGTTTACAATGCTGATTGTTTAATCTGTGCTTGTGTCGCTCTCATTTTCAGGATGGAGATACCATATCAGCCATTAAATCTGGAAGGCTAAGGTTTTCAAAACCTAACAAATATTGGATTGAGGGCTGTCAGAAAAGGGTGAGTTTGTAGGTATAATCTTATGGCAATTTTGCTAGGTTTCAAATGATTAGCTGGATTGTTTATTGTTTAGCCCGACACTGGAACTTTTCTCACAGAATTTCACTAGGAAGTCAATACCCGATATGAATTTGTTTTCATTCCTCAGTTATGCTGTATGGAAAGTCCACAGTATCTTGTAAATATTTTGATTGTTAGTGCGTATATTCCATTTGTAGGGTTACTGAATGTGGTTATATCCAGCTTTGATTTGTGATATGCAGTAATCTTTTCAGTATTTATGTTGGCGGGGTTTAACTGCTCATAATTCTTAGCTGATTTTTTTGTCGAATTTTGTCTTTGTCGACAGTATGTACCCTGTGTGGGAGATACAATTCTTGGAATCGTTGCAGATACTAGAGCCGATGTAAGTGCTTATTGCTTTACCATTTAAGTTTAACACTGAGATTTGTCAGACTACTATTGATTTACCGTGTTATGTCTATAGGCTTTGGCTATGCTAGATATTCGTTATACGTTTCTTATCATTTCTTCATTTTATGCATCTCATTTGGGCAAATCTGGCAGTTGTTTTATACTTAGTTGTTTAAGAGACGCCTATATGAGATGTCGACTAAAGGTGGGACGAGGTGACAAAAGTGGCAAGGCGGTCGACTTGGTCGATTAATCGTGGCTTTTCATCTCTCTTTTTGATCGCCTAAGCGGCGCCACCATCACTTTTGTTGTTGTTGTTGCTTGTATCATATTATGTTTGTTGTGTTATGTTAAGAGATTTATAAGATTTATAAGAAAAGAGAGAATGATAGAGTTTTGATATGGTTGAATCTCAATCTTATAGCTATCCTTATCAACTAATTCGGGGCATAATGATGTGGAAGAAATGGAGGAATTAAGTATAGTGATTGATCATTGATAATTGCTTTACTGTTTGTCGTTTATGCAAGAGTAGTTTAAGTGTCTTTGTATAAGACTTTCAGAATCTTTTGTTCACAGCGTTAAAAGCGTAAAACATGACTTGTTGGCATTATTTGATTTTTATTTAAGGTATTCAAATAGTTTATTATTGTTTCAATCTTCTATAATACCACTATCAGGTGTATGTAAGGATTCTCGACTTGAGTGCCAGGTTCGACTAGGAGACACGGTAACCTAGGCTTCCCCTAGCGCTTTAACAAAATGTGTGAACCTTATTTTACAAGCTCCAGGAATTTGTTATATAGTACTGTTAAGGACGTTTGTGCTATGTTGGAAAATCACACTTACATTCTTTTCATTTTCGTCTTGATGGTCCCAGTTTTCTGTTTCTTCAGATCCACCCTTGGTTTCTCTTGATGTGCTAACTCTTCTTTTTTCAGAACTTCCTTGTTGACATCAAAGGGCCAACTTTAGCATTTCTGCCAGTACTTGCTTTTGAAGGAGGTACAAGGAGAAATATACCAAAGTTTGAGGTGCAATTACTTTCTCTACAGAATTGCTTGTTCATCCTTTCCAATTTTATGACTATCCTTATGATGAAGGTTGCCTTTAAGAATGTGTCATATTTTCTTCTTGTGCCATGATAAAATCTAGAAGTTTTGTTGATATTCCTTGGACACTATGCAACTGATGCAGTATGTTCTTGTGTTTGTGGAGAAGACATGATGATTTGACTATTGGTTTGCAATGAAATGAGGAATCGTAATGAACAAAACTGATTTATTGAGAAGGCATTAATTTATTAGTATAGAATGCTACTCAGCTATTTTCTTCTGCTACTATTTAGGTGTAGGGTTGCTGTTTTCATCGGCTTTATGCTCCATGTTTTTACTGAAGTTGCGTTAGCCTTCACGTATCAAAACCATTGTGGTCTAGTTACAGTTATGGTAGAAGATTTCCGAAATATTGTGACTTGAACTTATATAAAATGAACTCCTTTGGTATTAGTGGTCTAGAAACATTTCTTGTTAAGTATGGCTCTGTACTAGTAGGAGATTGCATCAGTGTTCGTCAGAGCCTTTTCACTTTCCTTCATTGATGTATCAAGTGAGAGCTAAAAATCAGTGGTAAAAAAACAGAGTTATAAAAAGCAGCATGGCGTTGATGATTTCTTTCCAGTTGTGGTGATATTGGTGAATATCTGGTTGTTCAAGTCCTAATTTTTTTAAATGGCCAAACGATTTCAATCCATTTACTGGGAAACTATTATCTTCATGAGGCTGTGTCTCGTTCTTGTAAATCGTCATTGTTGTCGTTCTTCTAATTTGTTTCTACAAATTAACTCATTTTAAATATCATGGCCTTTTGATCTGTCAGTTTTACTTTTGACCTCTTTTTTGAAATGAGTATCACAATATTTGACTTATTTCTCTTTCCTCTAGTTGGAATATAATGTTATTCAATTCACTATTCCAATCTATATAAACAGTTTGGTTCTATACAAGTAAAGCTTCAATATCCTTTGACACACTCCATGTAGTTTAGCTTGTTATATCGTTGCTTCTGATGAATACCATGACACTCAAGCAACGTGAATGAAGAGATTATCAAGTAATGTATACATATTATCTGTGATTTTAACCTCCCCCACCCCCTCCCCCTCCCCCTAAATCTCTGTTTTTAAGTTCAGAAAATAGTGTCAAATGATTTGGTTAGAGATCTACTTTTCATGGAATGCACTGAATGGAACAACCCTTGAACCTTCTTGATGTCGAGAAATGTGGCGTTCCACAATGCTCGACAGAGAAATGTTATGTCCAATTTTTGCATCAATCGTTCCTACGCGAAAAGAAAAACCACATTTAATTTTATGTGTCAATTAACTTTTCCTTCTCAACATTCTCTATGTGACACCATACGGAATTTCATATCCTTTCAGTTGGTAACAGGGTAATAATACTGTTGGTCCTGTGATATCATGTGCAGAATCCTTGTTTTAGTTAGAGTTTGTTGTCAAACCTGCCGTCTGTTAATTCTTTGTAATTAGCATCCCGAAGAGCAAGTCCGGTTGGACATGAGATATTTCACCTTTATCCTTATTAGTGACGGAATTTGGATTAAGATGTTTAGATTGCATCATGTATCGTGTCGAATAAAGTGACTTTTGTGTATTGTGAGGAGAAAAATAAGAAAAACAAAATTACTTTATAAAAAAAGAAAGAGATTATTACCCCATTCTTCTTATGAAAAGCTGAACATAGTAGTGTGAAGAAAGTGAATTAATTTGGGAGCATACACACTTTTGTTACTTGCAGATAGGTACGCTTCTTTATGTTCGTGTTGTCAGTGCAAACACTGGGATGAACCCAGAGCTTTCGTGCATGGATGGTTAGTATAAGCACTTTCAAAGCGAAGTTCGTCGAATTTCTAGTGGGATGTTTATCTGATATATTCTACTGCTGTTTTTTTTTCTTTTTCTTTCTTCTTTTCCAAAGCTTCTGGAAAGGCTGCACAATTCGGTCCTCTTAAAGATGGCTTTATGTTTGAATCATCAACCGGCTTATCACGAATGTAAGACTCAGCAATTTATTCTTGACATAATGCATTTTGTCCACCCGTTTCTATTCTCTTTCACCTATATGCACTTCTGCTTTGCGAAAGAGAGTATACGTATAGATGCAAATGATACATCCACTTGGTACAACTTTTCTACAATAGTTTTATTAACTTCTTTACGTGATTCTTACAATATTTTCATGATTTGTCACTTGTACTATAGGCTGCTAAGCTCACCGAGATGTCCTGTTCTTGAGTCACTGGGGAAGAATCTCTCATTCGAGATAGCAGTCGGTCTAAATGGCCGTGTTTGGGTATGAATCTTACGCCTTTGTGCTTTAGTGGGTTCATTTTCTCATTTTATTTTTCATCAAGGGATTTGTATATTTACCTGTAAATCATATGTTCTTGAAGGTAAATGCTGCTTCTCCAGAAACAATAATTCTTGTTGCGAATACAATCATGAAGTCGGAATCGTTATCAGCTGTACAACAGAAAATCATGGTGGAGAGGCTACTAAAGCGAGTACAGTAGAAGAAAACTACTATATTATTAGAACATGTATATGAGGTTGTTCATGTTGGATGAACACAAACTCGATGAAACCATATCGTAGTTCTTTATGTTCTAATTTTGTTATTAGAGAAATGTTTCCAGCTCCAGCAATCGAAACGTGTCTTTTTTCGTTGTTGTTGTTGCTGCTGTTTAGAAAAATGGATGTAGCACGTTTCTCTATCCGTTTTACCGAAGCCGTGTTCGGTGTATAATGATGTCGTCTTGAACAATAAGCAATGTCTATTATCCATAACGACGTCGTCTTGGACAAGCCCAAACTAGATCTATTAAACGAATAGAGTTGTTTATGAAGAAATTTGTGGTGTTTGGCTTGTTAGCGTTTGTGATAATTTGTTTGTTTAGCTAATGCACTGAGCTCGAACTGGATTATAAGCTTGTTTTCTCGACTCATGGACGCGAGCTTGACTTGCAATTAACGTTCGATAATGTCCACGAACATGCTTATATAGCTAAACCAATGTACAAACCAACGCTAACGCATCAAAGGGTAAACCGTATATTCATATGATAGATATTACAGAATATTTGTAGAATTCTTTTAATATATTTTTTAGTACTGTGATGAATATGAATAATGTTACACAATTTGTTATTCATGCGTTGCACTTGATTTTTTCGACTTCTTTTGTGTGTGGGATAGTATACTTTAATTGGCTAGAAGATGTGGATTCGAACCTCTGGTTGATACCATGAAGTGTAATGATTTTAACCACTAGGTCAAATTCGGTCTTGAACTTGAATTGTTATATTTTAACGAGTGAGAAATCGAGTTAGAATGCAAAAATACATTTAATAAGTCGAGCTTGGATATATTTACTTTTTTTTGTTCATTTAGTAAACGAATGATCACGAATAAACTCATGACCTAAACAATCATGAGTTATTGGATGAAATACGTGAAAAGCAAGATGAATATCTAGTAATGGTAGATTTGGAACGTGTAGTTAAGGAGAAACCTACTTGTGGTTATGAATTGGACACGAATGGAAACTTGTGGTATCAAGATCGACTTTGTGTACCGATTGTGGATATTACGAGGCATAAAATGATGGAAGAACTTGGAGCTATCAAGATGTACAAGGATCTTAAGGAAAAGTATCGGTGGCCATCCATAAAATTGGAAAGAGCGAATTTGTGGCCAAGTGTGACATATGTCAATGGGTAAAAAACATGAACATAGAAGACCGCGAGGTCTACTTATGCCATTAGAAATTCGGAGTGAAAATGGGATGAAATCACCACGGATTTCATAATAGGGTTATCATGAACCAAGAGTGGTAGCATGATATGATATGATACGGAGATAGTTGATATACTCATTAAATCTTTTCACTTCTTACGGCTAAGAATGACATGCCATTGAAGAAGATGACGACTTTATACTTGGACATCATTGTGAGACTTCATGGAATGCCAATGTCCATTGTATCTGATAGAAATAGTAGATAAATTTCGTTAGAAAATCATGAAGTACTCTAAACTAAGGGTCTTTCGTTTAAAGAATTAAATGGGTCAAATTTCACGATTAGTTGTTGTAACCGATTGCACGAAGAGACTCATAATAACAGACCAATCAACATGAAATAAACAAATACGAATAGAAACAAGAAAAACACAGCGATTTAAATGGTTTTCGACGTTGTGCCGACTACTCTACGGACAAAAAAAATTAAAAAATATTTTATTATATAGAGAAATTTACAAGATACTTGTATTAATTATAATAAATGCTGGATATTTATAGCCTTGATAACTAAACCCAAGCCGCTATAATGACCCATGCAATGTGTATTTCCAAGATCGATCTCAGTTGAAAACCACCACATGTAACCAGACGCAGATTCAAAGTTAACTCAGACGCGTTCATCAGAACTCAGTTGAGATCACTCGGCTGAACAAAAAATTCAACTGAACACCACTTCAGTTGACCTTCCCGGACTTTGAACACCATAGTACTTGATCAGATGACCATCACTTCAGCTAAGTCTTCCAGATTATCTACTTTACTTGCCATGCTCCTTCTAAATTTAGCTGCTGCAATTCCAGATGATCCATACCCTTTGAATAGGGAAAATTTTCTCCTCCCCGGCATTCAACCGAGATTCAGTTGCATTCCATTTCACTCAAAATAACTCACCATAAGCGATGGCACAGTCTTAAAGTTTTATGTAAACAACAGAACATTTGAAGACTTTGCTTATACTTCACCATCAAGGTAAGTATGTAACTACATATCTTTATATATATGACGAAGCAACTGTGTGATGGTAATAACACTCTACTTTATCAGCTATTAACTGTATATAGAAAGTATTTATTTAATTCTTTTGTATTTGACACATTTAGGATATGTGTAAATAGTTCTCTAGAACTTTCCTCAATTGTATATATTTAGGTGATACTCGTGTAGTATATAAACAGTTGTAGAATTCATTATGCAAGTGTGAATATTGATACACAAAAATATTTTCCTAAATCTGTTTTTCTGTCATGGTATCGGAGCCACATATTCCTCTCTTGCATTGAATCTCCTAAAATCTCTCCCTCCCCCTAAGATTTCTCGCCGAAAATCTGCTCCTGGTCCGAAATAATTCCCCTGATCTGCTGCTCATCTCCTTCCTCTCTCGTCTCCGCTCACCTGTCTTCGCCGGCGTCAATGGCTTCTCAAACTTCTACTGCTTTTGTCTCGGCTCACCAGGCATTCCAACCTACGGCCGGTCT
>CM047815.1:18735453-18941608 GCA_026214975.1 Gentiana macrophylla | reverse complement strand
TTCTTATCTCGAAAACTAAATTTCCGACAAACCTTCTTTCTTAATTCAGTCTTGAATCCATTGCTGAGAAGACTAACAATCTTCGATGAAGCTTTCAATGCTTCCTATTGACTGGTTCAGGCTTCGTAATCCACATCTATCTTAATGCTCATCTCAAATCCGATTAAAGTCTTGACCTTTTGGTCAAATACTTGATGCAGTCTTCGATGATGAAGAAAATCCGACCTCTATTGTCAACAGCCGCTCAGATCGATGCCATAGCTTCGATTTGCGACCCTCGCTTAAGGCATGGTGTTTCCTCTTACAGACGATCTACAACCGTTAGATGGTCAACCGATGTTAATCTCCCGACAATTTTCAAACTTCGAGGAAGACTTTGAATCTGAGTCTCTTGATAGATCCGGACTTATTAAAGTCATTTTTCCAAGTTGATACACAATCGAATCGACTTCAAAATTTTGGTCGAGATATTGCTTAAATCGATACTAATATTATGAAAGGCTCGACCTTTTCGGTCAACCTTCAAACCTCGCCAAGTTTTCGGTGTTCTTTGATAAAAATTCGTTCGACAATTTCCGAGATCAAGACATGGTAAGGTCCGATCTTCCAAAGATCGCTCTGTATTGTATCTTTTTATCTTTTATTTTCTTCAAAAATCGATCCAAAAAGGCTCTCGATCTTTTGCATGTTTAAATCGAAGTCTTAAATTTTTAAAATGCTTATGTGTTTCAAGTGTCAAATTATGAACATTATGTTCCAGATTGATAAAACAAATATAGATATGTGTTTCTGATTTATGAATAGTTGAATATGTGCAATATATCTGTTTAATGATTATCTGAACCTTTTAAAGACCTGTTCATGATTAATCTGAAACCTTCAAGCAAATTCATATGATAATCTGTATGTCTACTTTCGTGTCAGGTCTCTTAAATGTTTTTGCTATGTGTAAATTAGTTGTGTTATGATTTACACAAGTTTCACACACTCACATTAACCAAAGTTTATGTGTTTTTAATGTTGTGACGGACTCTGGATTGCACTCCATCCTTGAGAAAACACTCTCACACACCTCACGAAACTCGCATGTTTTGTTACTTTATGAAATTTAAAAAGTGTATGAAGGACTGATCAGAAAATCGATTTCTTGAGTGATATGTGCTATATGCTACATGTTACGAAATGATGTCCTCAAGATATATCTAAAAGTGTGAACAAACTTAACTCTATATTTGTTTCACACTAATGATATATATATACACAAAATTCTTCATATGATATTATATGGGCTACTGCATTCACTTAGGATTAGTTCATCTAAAACTAAACCTAATAATAAAAATATAATTTGGTATTTTGTAAGTAACCGGCTGCATTTATGACATCTCATAATTAGGTTAGCTGTTTTAAGTCATTAATGATAAAGTGTGTCATCTTGGGTATTTAACAATTTAATGTTTGTGTATCTTGCATCTAAATGTACTTTCTCTTCCTCGATCAACTGTGACTCGCACACTCACCCACTCTTTGCTCATTTCTCCAGCAAAGACATTTACTTCTTACATTACACCACTCATATTCACAAATTTATATATATCATATACATTAAACATGATCGATAACTAAGTCGATCAAACATTTTCTAAATACTAAAAATATCCTTGTATTTTGTAAATTGTTTGCCGTTGATTGTGGGATTGCTTCAGGGACTGGATAGGACTTGGATTGTTCCTTGGTTCGCTTCAGTGACAAATTGCACTGCTCTCTCACAATCAAATCTGTGTGATTCATTGTCGATGAAGTTCACGTCTTTTATTTATTGCTTTCAAAGTACTAATTTCAAACCGTGTCTTTTGTTTTTAGTATTTGATTGAATAAATACCGAGGTTGTATTTTATTCTCGTTGTGTTAAACTTTAGAAAAGAACTGTGATTGAAACTTACTGTGTCACAAATGTGATTAAGTTTCAATCACTACAGCAGATCTAAAGTTGTAACAAGTCGAATCCGCTTTATCTCTTGTATCTTATTTTCAGGTCCCGATTTCGAATATTGTTTTGAGAAGATCATTGTAATCGCATATATCAAAAGTATAGTGGAAATATCTCGTGTGGTGGTGGGTCTATGTGATACACCTAAGATTGTATGATCTAGGTAAATTCAAGATAAAAATCTGATTTACACTTGTGCTTGAAATCAACTTAGAAACATCACCTAAATAAGTTTTCCATTCTGCTTTTGATAAAATTTATTAGGTCGATAACTCACCGAAATATTGAATGTTGATAATCTGTGATGTACTCATATATGTGAACTATTGAATGATCACCTTGCTGCATATTAAGGTTGTTCAAGTATATGTTTCAAATTACTGCTATCATATCAAACACCTTACGATAAAACCTGGCTGATTACACGTAAAATTGATAAGAAAGCTACTACAATTTTCTCGTCACGCATATCTTTTAAATCGCATATTGATCTTCAAAGGAAACTACAAATGACTTGTTCGGTGTGTATAAATTCATCGTCGTGTGCAAAGTTGTTGAATAATCGCACTTTTACTAAACTTCAAATTCAAAGTACTTAAATTAAGAATCGACTTTCATAAATCTAACTGGTTTAATCAACCTTTCCCATCCGAGTTGATTACATAAGTACTGGTTATTTGATGATCGATAATAAATTAAATAGTAATCAGAATTAATTATCTCGTGCATTTATCTGAGTTGTATCATCTAAGAAGCCTATTGAATTGCTTGATAAACAATTTTGATAACTTAACCAAAAGTAATATAAAACTCGATCACCTAGTACCTTAGAACAACACGTTAACCGGTTAGCTCTTCCGCCTAATTTGGTCTAACAGCCTCTAAGTAGTTGGAACTCAGTAATTAATTAACTTCCTTAACAAAGTTTGAAAAAGAATAAAGTAAAATTTAAAAGGGTATATATCCTATTCACCCCTCCCCTCTAGATATACTAGTGCGCAAATACGATCCAACACACCCTTGATCAAGTCTCTCGTGAATTTTGTGATTTCCATAGTGGTCCTTCCCAAGTAAACGGGGTCCTTGAAAGGCACCTCCAAGAGCTCACAGTGTTGCAACATGGACCAGAATTGAGCTCTTTAAAACCACCCACGCCTCGAAAGACTACCTGGTTGAAATCTCCCACCAAGCACCACGATTTTTTGAAGATATTGTAAAGTCTCATGGAGATAGCTCCAAAAATCATTTCTAGCACTAGCTATGGGGAAGCATAGACCATAGTCAAGATCCACCACATCTCCTCCATTAATCACTTGCCATTGATAGAGGCCGGTTCGTGTACAAGATGTATTGTAAAAGAGTTTCTCAGATTAACCCGTAAGCACCATAGTCCTCCCGCATATCCTCTTGCTTCAACAACAAAGAGATCGTGAAATACGTTCTATGCAAGATCTCCTCACCCTCACACTTGAACTTCGGTCTCTCCAGTGCAGTGAGATATCAAAGTTTAGTATCCTTTAAAAGAGATTTAAGGTGTCTCAAAAGCCACTGTAAGAGGCTCATCTACAATTCCAAGCCGAATCTTCATTAAAAACTAATGAGAACAAGGGTTGAGGATTGAGCTACACTCACTTCAACCTCAAAAAGTGGATTATCATCTAGAATGGTGTTAGACAAACCACCTGACTGCTGAGTTGTCCTACCATCCGGTGGATCAGATTTGATGTGCTCTCTTTGCTGCTGTGGTGGGGTTGCATCTCTACTAAGGATTTGAACCTGATTACCTTGAGTAGCAGGGGCTGGCTGTTGCCTAGGACCATTTAACATATCGGTTAGAGCTCCTAGCCACGCTTTTTGCTTGTTGTTAGTCGATCTCTTCATTTGGTGTCCTTGAATCCCTGCCAGGGCCTTGGTCTCTCGCCTCGCTCAAATCAAACAGACTCTGGTTGGGTCTATTGCTTCCTTATTTGTTTTTGCTCCTTGTTTACTACTGCTACCTCCTCGTAGTCGTTGATGAATTTTTAATATTTTTGGTGTTTGTTCGAGAGGAGGGTCGATTTGTGCACCTCCTTTTCGTAGCTTGTCCTCCGTGTGACTCAATCTGTCTGATCTCCCTTAAATCCTTTACCACTTCGGTATATCCCCTCATATCATCTTCCTCATCTACTGTGAGCCAAAAATCTTGACCTGTATAAGGTTGAGTATCCTGGTGGATTCGACCCCTAGTTAATAGTCAATTGGGGTTCGATAGTTCATCCTCTCTGGTTTGATCCATGGGTTCCACTCGCCCATACTAGCATCCAAGACTTGGGGTGTCTCAGTGTCTTTTCCCTTTGACTGGTGCCCATCTTCTACGCCTAGTGCAAATCATCCAAGGACCATAGGGGTTTTCCAGTGTGGGTCCTTGTTGTTTTTGCACTTGTTTATCAGTTGTACCAGGTTCTGCATTGGCTTGTTCCTCAGCAAGAGCAGCAGGGCATGTCTCCCGGTGTGGGTCCTTGTTGTTTTGTTTTGTTTTCGATTACATATAACATGTAGTGTGAATCGTAACCAAATTGAAAATTTCGAATTTTCTATGTTATTAATTGAATATGAACCGGAAACAGGTACTGCCTCCGTCCCAAAATGTAAATTCATTTGGGTTTTTTCAGACATATTAAGAAATTTAGTTAAATTTGTTATTTGTCATTAATATTGATTAAAAAGGTTAAAATGACCTTTCATTGATATTAATGTACAGTACTAGTAAAAAGTGGTTGAGTATATAATAAATGGGGGGTAGAAGGAGAAAAATGTAATAAATGTTTTATTGATTTTCTAAATGGATTTACATTTTGGACAAAACTAAAAAGCTAAATAAACTTATATTTTGGGACGAAGATAGTATTAACCAAATCAAACCAAATTTTCTATGGTGAAATTGCGTGTCCCACTTTTTTTTTTTAATCCTTCCGTACAGTCACTTGGTCGTCATCATATATAGAAAGTAGAAACCTTTGGTTGATTCTATATACAGTGAAACTAGCAGTTTGAGTGAAGCCAAAGCGACATTTTCCCTGATAGTTAAGTGAGAGTATGAGAGAAAAAGAACCTATGGACTATTGAAACATAGAATTTCCATTGCATTAAACATAACGAGAATCATTGTTTATATAGGAGTACACAAAGGATATAATCGTAATATAACTAAACCCTAATGTCCTAGTTTCGGTTCCTCTTCTGTGGTGCTGTCAATACGCCCTCGTAATTCAAGGGGAATGGAGTGGACATGAAGATTGGTCTTCAAGTCAGTGAAACGAATAGTACCCAAGGGTTTGGTGAGAATTGTAAGGTGTAGTGCCCGAAAGACAATTGTATAATTGTTTTAGGACAGAATTAATAATTCATCTTATTATATGCATGTATGCTTATAATTAAGACACTACCAAAACCTTAAGTACTTCGTTTATGTAATCACATAACTTCGGTGTATGGCTATACACAAGAGGATTGAGTTAGTGAGATGTACTTAAAATTAACTTAGTCCGTAGCGCTTATTAATCTGGTATGGGTCTCATGATTAATTTGCTATTAATGCGCCTGCAACACTTTTGTGTGTGACAGCTTATCCGGATTGTTGTCATGTAATAGGGTACCTAGTAGGGCATTTATATATGATGATAATCATATAGTATCGACCGATTTGATTTGAGTTCTCGATATAATTCCGTAATCGAGAAGTCTTATCGAATCACAAGATGATCATATATGGATTAATCTTAATCTGAGGTGATCACGCATTTAATCGCTTAGACTAGGGTAGAGTTTGATGTGTTAGTAAGGATCACTTCAAGTATGTGGTCCAACACTTCTCATTGGCTCTATTCTCGAATGAGCGAGTGGTCCATGCTATCACAGATATGGAATCCATTCCTTCCTCGGGAGTAGAGAGACAGATCCTTTATTTGTTGACCCTAAAACCGATCGATCGGCCGAGTTCATATTATATTGAATATGAACTAATTGATCACTAGGGGTTAATGGTAAATAAGGATAATATGTTTCGAGAAGGGTTTACGGAAATATCCCGAATCAAGTGAATAATTCTATGGAGGATTTATCCGTATGTAATGATTATATCAAGTGACGCCGACTCATAATTTGAGTGTAAGTTCTCATATTCGATAGAGTTCGGCTTGGGTTTGTGGTGGTGTAATCCCGAATTAATAGGTTGGATATAATTATTCTGTCTCGACGAATAATTTTATCTAATTTATTGTAGCTAATGAATACGGGTCCATGGTCCCCGACGCGCTCCTAACATAGCATATAGGTTTCTCGTCGTTGACCTCAATTATAATTAAATAGTTGGATTGGGCTATTTAATTGATATGTGATTAATTGTTTAGTTGGACTAAATAATTAAATACACTTAAAAGATATTTTTATGTAATTCTACCAAAATTAGTGTGTTGACTTTTTTGACCCAATTGGTCAAATTTAGAAAAGGCGTGTGAACCTTTGTTTTGAGAAAAAGGTGGCGCCAATATGTTAATAATTAGAAAGAAATTAGTTTTCTTGGATAATTATTTGACATGTGATTTATCTTTTATTTGTTAAATGATAATTCATGGAATATTAGATAATAATATGATTTATCTTAATTTGTTTGGGATAATCATTTTATTTATCTTTTATTTGGAAAAAGGATTAATGTAATAATTATCTCTTAATTATTTAATCCTTGAGGTTAAGTTTTACTCTCCTATATAAAGAGAGTTTCTTCCAAGCCTTTTGACACACATAATTCACGCCATTATTGACAAATACTTGGGTTGATATTTCACCAAGTATCTCGGTTTCGAGTTGGAATAATCTTCTAGATTATTCCGTAGCATATCAAGGAGGTCCGGCGGCGGGAAACACCATCCACCTGGTGTTGCTTGGGAGACACACGCCGGAAGGTCGTGGCTTCTCAACTTGCGTGGATACTACTTTGTTCTTGGAGTTAAGCACCATAAAAGGTAAGGATCCAACCCCTTGTAGGATTAGATCTTTTATTTATGTATTTTGTTTCGCTTAAATCTAGATCCGATGCCTTCACAAGCATAATCGGGTCAATCCATAATTGATCCGACGATATTACATCTAACATGTGGTATCGAGGCCTTTGATCTAACGATCAAAGTATATGAATTTTAGATCTTGGAGTGGAAGCATATTTTAGATGTTTTATTTCGCTTTTTTGGTAAAATTCAATTTAATCATGATTGTATGCTTGTGATTGTTGTGGTTGAAGAGATGGATTGGGGTTGGTATTGTTTACTCGTTAGATCTATCAGAAACTCATATAAATTCGTTTATATGAGTATAGGAAATTTTGTAATTTTAATTTCCTAGAAGTAGATCTGTTTTATTGCTGTTCCGTATTTTATTTTTTCCCGGAGTTTGAGCCGTTGAAACGACAATCCCTCCGGTCAGAATGAAGAATAAAAGTTGAAGAACATGCCTTCAAAATTTCGTGACGATCGGAGTCGATCTCGATGTCCGATCTCTGCTATAAAGTTGCTGCTGTAACAGAAAAGTACATCAGGCATTAAAACCCTAGCTGTGAGCTCGTCGAATTTCTGGAAGAGATTGGACCGTTGAAACGAAGATCTGACCGTTCAGATCGACTACCATGGAGTTATGAACAAGCCCTAAAAATTTAAGGTCGATCGGGATTTGTCTCGATGCCCGATCGTCCCCAGGAAGACACTGTTGCGCCGCAGTTATTAACAGATGCAGCAGTTAGATCGGCGGATTGGTGGAGAAAATTGGACCATTGAAACGAAGATCCAACCGTTCAGATTGAAGTAGGCGGAGTGAAGAACAGATCCATAAAGTTTCATGACGATCAAGGTTCGTTTGGATTTCCGATCATCGATAATACGCAGCAGCAGATTAGAAAATAGTAAACCCTAGTTAGGGTTTGTGTTTTTTTTTATAGGTTAGATACGGGGGTACCAACGATCCATCTCGGTGTTTATTTTTTCCGTTATTTTTTCGTGTATGATCGAAAATTGTATGATATAACCGAAAATTACCATGACATGCATCATATCATGATTCCACTCCAATGCATACATGTAGCTAGTTTATTTCGAATAAATTAGGCATGTATAACTCGAATAATTAGTATGAATGCTTATTAATTTAATATGTGGTAGTTAAATAATAAGTAGCTAATTATAAAACCGAAGAACCGGTTTTTGTCAATCGTTTACGATTTTAGTGATGGATTCTCGTGAATCCCACTTGGAAAAATCGTTGAGTTTTTCGGTGATGGCTTCTCGGTGAACCCACCTTAAATGTAAAACGAGATTACGCGTTGGGTGACGATTTAGAAATCGGAGAATCTTAGTACATGGGTTCGAAATGGTCTAACCATGGTTGGGCGAGTTCAACCGAGCTTCGCTTAATCGACTCCTCCACGTGTGATGTACGTTATGCTAGCCGACAGACTTAGCATAGCCGATAAGCCTTCGGGCTAACGGGCTTCTCCTGCCCGGATTGGCCTGAATCGTCACATATGTTCCAACGAATAAGACGGCGAGGCTTCCCTACATAACCGCCCTATTCGGAGTACTTTGATTTATTGTTTCTTATTGTCAAGGCCAAAACCGTAATTAGTAAACCCACCACTTTTTCAAAATATTGAGTGGGAGCGGGGAAGGCGACAGCCAACCCCACGGCCTCTACTATAGATGCAAGCACGTGAGAGAATGGTGACACCTCGTGCCGCTTTGATTTCGGCCCCGTTCGGATGGTGTTCACCGCTATCAAAATTCAAGGCTTGGTCTCTCGAAAGGATAGGATATCGGTACTCGCCGGTCATCGACTGCGCCGTAGGCATACTCGGGCGCACTCGAGATCCGATATAGTAGGTCACACTCTTTGTGGATATTTTCGAAATATCTAGGCTAGAAAAAGGAAGGTAATCAATGATTAAATGTCCGGGATGTCTGATTCCCGTGAGATGTTCGATTCTCGAAGCTTAATCATTGAGAGACATTGTCTCAGTTTAACCGTCATAAGATCGATATCGACCTCTCTCGACAAAGACTATATGAGGTTAAATCCTTGGAATGGTAGGATAGACTTTATAGTTTATTATTCCTAAAATAAAAATCTAGTAGTGAAAATTTAATTTTGAATATAACTTTCTGTCATATTTTTTACAACTTTAATCTCTGAACACTCGAATCGTTAGAAATAGGACTTTATTAAAAAATGTGGAAGTAACAAGTACGTTGTAATTATCAACAAGAATGCAGTTAATTTTTTCGGAAAAGATTTCTTCTATTAAGCCTTTAAAAACTTAAGTGACATAGTATAGGTATGTCACGGGTGTCACTCGTGTTGAACGAGAGACGACCATACTTAGTTCACAAAAGATGACATAGGACTATCAGATAAAATTCATTTAGTGAATTTTAAAAGTGTAATTACACAACAAATTTCTAAATTGAAAAATTGGAAAATCATATACATAAAGCGTTGCTAGTTAGTTAGACGGTATTTGGAACCGATAAACTAGTGGGAGCCTTACTCTTATGATTTGTTGTTTTTCCAATCATTAGAAATGTGTAATGGAATGCACAAGAGTTTCTCCATTCATTGGAAAAACAAGAATAAAGCGTTACTAGTTAGACAAAGATTTGGAACCGATAAACTAGTGGGAGCTTAGTTCGAGATTTTATAATCTTTGAAACATCATGAACACAAAGATTGCTAGTTTGACAAGATTCAAAACGATAAACTAGTGGGAGCTTTTTTCTAGGTGATGTTCTAATCTTTGGAAAATCATAAATGCAAAGTGTTTCTAGTTAGACGGTATTTGGAACCGATAAACTAGTGAGAGCTTTATTATGATCTCTCAAACCATTCGAACAAAGTGTTGCTAGTTAGACGGTATTTGGAACCGATAAACTAGTGGGAGCTTTGGTCTTATGATTTGTCGATTAGAAAAATCGATAGTCCAAGCAAGTAACACCGAACATCCTACGCTTCAAGAATAGAGTCTACTCGAACGAATCGCTAGTTCAAGATCTGTTTTCATTTAAGGAAAGTCGAGAATGGGAAAGAATGTTTATACGTGTCACTCATCCAAACTAAGTAGTTTTAAGGCTAAATCAAAAATTAATGAATTGGAAATTAGAGGATAAGGAAAGTGATTTCGATCATCGACCAATGCATCCTTAGCAATTTTCTCGAAAGCTAAGTTCTTTGGAAGAACTAGGTAGCTTTGCATTAAACGATAAACAAAATAGACAACGGGCGCTTATTTCGATAGACTAGTGGGAGTGATATAAGGAAATGAATCTCGATTCAATTCTTGAGTATCACGTAAAATTCATTTTCTGCTTTCGGATTCGTTGGAACGAGCGTATTCATTTTCAATAGGATAATTTGTTGGTCTTATTGACGATAAATATAACATTCAGTAGCATACGAACCTCGCACTCGGACTTTTGTTTGATAAAGTCGAGCCACTAAGCATTGGTTGAAAAGGTATTAATGTAACGCGTCTTAAAACAATATAAACGCAAATGGTTTCCGTATTTCGATAAACGCTTCTTTCGATTCTATTAATTAGTGCACATTCCCAAAGACAAGATCTCAAGACTCGATTAGGGTGATTCCTATCTCCTACCAAAGGAACACTGCCTCAAAGGAACAATGCCTAAGTTTCCTTTCAATCGGAAAGGGTAATAGATTTAAAGAAGTTACATAGCTTGTTCATATCGACCTTCTGGTCATATGAAATATACAAGCTAGTGGGAGCTTCGAGTAGTGACATGTTGTCTGATAACTACTTAAACTCCGTAAGTTTATCCAAAATATTTGGAGGAAATCTCTGATTTCACTGAGAGATAGAGTATTCCATACTCGTAAATAGGTTATTGCATAGTCTTGGGGTGATGCTCGGCCTGCCTCCCAGTGAAATGTTTTCACTAAGGGATACACCACAAATTTGCCTTACATAGTTATTGATGTGCTACGATACGCTGCTGAACTCATTTAAGATATTGGTTGCAAAATAACGGTTGTATTGAAAAACCGAGAAGTCTACCCAGAAGATGCCTACGCATTTGTGGATAAGAAGTGAATTCGGTTCACCCCACTTCCGTAAATAGAGGCATTTAGCACCGAGTGCTTGAAGGTAGGACTGGAAATTTTGCGTACACGTTCAGGTCGTGAAATATCTTAATGCATTGAGTAAAGGTTGGTTATTAAACTCGTAAAATCAGAGTCTATAAATAACAACCTTAGATCTTGAAGTATTTGTACTTAAGATGTTACTAACTGATGTGTTCACTCCACATCCAACACCGGCAACTTGGTGATAACACTAATAAGAACTACTAAACTAGATCAAGATATCAATCCACCCCAACGCAGTGGGAGTATGGTTTGTCCATTACCCATTGCAGACCTTACGGTCTATAAAAAGGCGCATTGATGACCTATAATCCTTTGTGGGATGTGTAGGATCCTCGATCATAGAGGTTGGTTAAAAGCCATAACCCTGTGAATGGAGTATGATACTCCAATCTGCTGAGACTCTTGTAGAACCACCCGAGTATCTCAGCCCAGATGGGAGTAATTGGAACTACACGGAGAAGAGTCGAATGAATAGGAAAGTTTAACTTTCAATAGCAAAGCCGAGTAATTTAGGGGTGATTCCCTAAAAGGTAGAGAGTTAACCGCACCGTGATCTCTCTTATCACTCGCCTTGCTTGATTTCGTCGAGAGCGGGAAATGGGGTGATTCCCTAAGACTTTCTTGCCGAACAACGGAATCTGAATTCATTCGTAATGAAGGGTTTTAGCTAAGAACAAATAACGGATTCGTTACAAAGCATAAAATAGGGGTGATTCCCAAAGACCTTTTGCGAGACTAACGGTATCTTAATTTATTCGAAAGAACCTTTGGCGAGAAGCTTTGCATATAGCTTATATCCTTTGGAGATTAAAGCAAACCTCTAGGTCATTTCAAAGTAATATATTTTAATATGTGGACTCGACCAGATGTTGATAAGTCTTTTGTAGACTTGGCATCAATATTAGTAAAGTAGTATGTAGATTAGTGTTTGTGAACGGTAACATCAAACAGATTGGAAACAACATGGGTGTGTTATCCAAGTCGAGTCCGACATGCCATCGGGATTCATTCTTAAGGATTTGATTCGCTCAAATCCGCAAGAATCGATCATTGGCAATCCCATCCATTCACCTGGTTAAGATATTCTTGCATTTATGCAACATTCAACGATGTAGTCTACCCTACCTCTCGTGAATGGTTATCTAAACCTCGAGGATGAATACGAAATGGGATGTTTAGTGAATCCTCAAGTATCTTCGGAGAATGAGGAATAATATGCTAGTATATTCAGGTGCAAACTAGAATATAAGTGATGACACTGATTCTGACTTTAGGTCAGATGAAGGATGATCGTTAAGTCGATTTCGTCCTCGGTGTTGAATCAAAGGCATATTGATATCGTACCACCGGATTAGATGGAAAGCGACGTTTGATCCCAAAGATTGACTCAAGCCGACATCCTACCCGATCAGTGTACCAAGTCACATGGTATTCGGATTCGAGTACGCGCCGGTCATCGACCTACCTCATGAGGCATACTCCGGTCGTGCTTGGAAGGATGAATTACTAAGATGCGCTTGGAGGGTACATATTTGAGGATTCGTCCTCACTTGTTTTGAGCAAGTGGGAGAATGTTGTAGATATAGATAAATAAGGGTGTGCTCTAAAACAATTAATCCACTTGCCTTTCGTTGCAAGTGGGAGATTGTAGGTGTAGTGCCCGAAAGACAATTGTATAATTGTTTTAGATGTAATTAATAATTCATCTTATTATATGCATGTATGCTTATAATTAAGACACTCACGAAAACCTTAAGTACCTCGTTTATGTAATCACATAACTCAGTGTATGGCTATACACAAGAGGATTGAGTTAGTGAGATGTACTTAAAATTAACTTAGTCCGTAGCGTTTATTAATCTGAGTATGGGTCTCATGATTAATTTGCTATTAATGCGCCTGAACACTTTAGGTGACGATGCTTATCCGGATTGTCGGTAATAGGGTACCTAGTAGGGGCATTTATATATGATGATAATCATATAGTATTTGACCGATTTGATTTGAGTTCTCGATATAATTCCGTAATCGAGAAGTCTTATCGAATCACAAGATGATCATATATGGATTAATCTTAATCCTGAGGTGATCACAGCATTTATTTTAGACTAGGGTAGAGTTTGTTGTGTTAGTAAGGATCACTTCGAAGTATGTGGTCCAACACTTCTCATTGGCTCTATTCTGGAATGAGTGAGTGGTCTGTGCTATCACAGTTATGGAATCCATTCCTTCCCTCGGGAAGTAGAGAGACAATTCCCTTATTTGTTGACCCTAGAAACTGATCGATCGGCCGAGTTCATATTATATTGAATATGAACTAATTGATCACTAGGGGTTAATGGTAAATAAGGATAATATGTTTTAGAGGGTTTACGGAAATATCCCGAATCGGCGAATAATCTACATGGAGGATTTATCCGTATGTAATGATTATATCAAGGGGCGCTTTCGACTCATAATTTGAGTGTAAGTTATCTATATTCGATAGAGTTCGGTTTCGGGTTTGTGGTGGTGTAATCCCGAATTAATAGGTTGGATATAATTATTCTCGTCTGACGAATAATTTTATCTAATTTATTGTAGAAGCTCTTGAATATGGGTCCATGGTCCTCGACGTGCCTCTAACATAAAGCATATAGGTTTCTCGTCGTTGCACCTCAATTATAATTAAATAGTTGGATTGGGCTATTTAATTGATATGTGATTAATTGTTTAGTTGGACTAAATAATTAAATACACTGAAAAGACATTTTTCAAGTAACTTCACTAAAAATTAGTGTGTTGACTTTTTGACCCAATTGGTCAAATTTAGAAAAGGCGTGTGAACCTTTGTTTTGAGAAAAAGGTGGCGCCAATATGTTAATAATTAGAAAGAAATTAGTTTTCTTGGATAATTATTTGACATGTGATTTATCTTTTATTTGTTAAATGATAATTCATGGAATATTAGATAATAATATGATTTATCTTAATTTGTTTGGGATAATCATTTTATTTATCTTTTATTTGGAAAAAGGATTAATGTAATAATTATCTCTTAATTATTTAATCCTTGGAGGTTAAGTTTTACTCTCCTATATAAAGAGAGTTCTTCCAAGCCTTTTGACACACATAATTCACGCCATTATTGACAAATACTTGGGTTGATATTTCGACCAAGTATCTCGGGTTTCGAGTTGGAATAATCTTCGAGATTATTCCGGTAGCATATCAAGGAGGTCCGGCGGCGGGAAACACCATCCACCTGGTGTTGCTTTGGGAGACACACGCTTGGAAGGTCGTGGCTTCTCAACTTGCGTGGATACTACTTTGTTCTTGGAGTTAAGCACCATAAAAGGTAAGATCCACTTTCTTGTAGGATTAGATCTTTTATTTATGTATTTTGTTTCGCTTAGATCTAGATCTGATGCCTTCCGGCACAAGGTAATCGGGTCAATCCATAATTGATCCGACGATATTACATCTAACAAGAATATCCGTCAACGGATCCTTAGAATACGGAACAAGATCCCATGTATCATTATGAACCAAAGCGTTAAACTCATCTCTTATGGCATCCCTCCAATGGAGGTGTTTAAGGGCTTCGGTAACAGAGGTGGGCTCAATGGAGTCAACCGAGGTAATTAATAAGGGCCTTAGGGAGTGGGTAACGAATATAATCCTCAGACCACTTCACTCAGTCTTTCCACACTTCTCCAGCTCATGATCTAGTCTCCCGCCGCTCCTCTGGCACCTGCGTCTTGGTCACTATTCCTATCACGTTCTTCGTTATGCTTTACGCCAGAATAATATTTCGGACCCTTCCCATGCCCCTACATCAGTGTGTGTTGCCTGTCAAATGTCCAAAAGCCATTGCCAGTCTTTACCCTTATCGTCTTTTACTTCCGCAAAAAACCTTTAAATTTATTTTATTCTGATGTATGGGCCCCTGTGCCGAAAACACAATTTATGGTTCAAAGTATTGTGCTAGTTTTGTTGATGATCATACGAAATTTTTGTGGCTATATCCTTTACGTCTTAAGTCTGATGTTGAGTCCACCTTTATACAATTCTGTGCGTTTGTCGAACGTGAATTTCGTGGAGATACGGGAGTATTTGGGCATGCCATAACGGAAAGTTGCTGTGAGAAAGCTTTGTGATGTGAATATGAGAAGTGGGGGTGAAGGTAGGATATTGGGCAGAGAGATTAGAAGAATCAGAGGAGTCGGATGAGGTAGTTGACTGCTCACCGGAAGCCATGGAATCCGGCAGGAAAGTTTACTTAAACTAGGGTTTCTGGGATTTTTTTTTTTTCGATAGAGGGATCGGGTTACAGGGAGGAGGGAGGGAAAATCATGAGGGATGAGAGATCCGCTCTGATACCATATTGAAACATAGAATACAAAGATAATTTTACCATTGGATTAAACATAATGTGAAGCATTGTTTATATTGGAGTACACAAGGATATAATCGTAATATAACTAAACCCAACTTAATCTCCAAGTTTCGGTTCCTCTTCTGTGGTGCCGTCAATATGGACATTTATCTTTCTAAGAAGTGCAAGTTGTTGTTTATTTCTTCATTCATTTATTTGGTAAATTAAGTCCTTTCATTACTGTTGAATTGTTGCCTTGCCTGGTTGTAAGAAACTCCAGATCCCCATATTTCTTGGTGAATTTGTTGGAAACGGAGAAAAAAATGTAACTTTCTGTAGTAGAGAAAAATCCCATAATTTAGAATCACCGAGGGATAAAAAGTAAAAAATTGACGGAGATGAGATGGAGAAAAATGTGGATTCTCAGTTATGGCATGCTTGTGCAGGAAGAATGGTTCAAATGCCTCAGGTGAACTGTAAGTGTTATATTTCCCATAAGGGCATGCTGAGCATACATCTGCCACTGTTGATTTCATGGGTCTGCTCAGAATCCCACCTTTAATTCTCTGCCGGGTTGCTGCTTTGAAGTTTTTGGCCGACCCGGATACTGATGAGGTTTAGAATTAGGTCTGATCAGATAATACTAACTAGTACAATTTTCATTGGACATTAATACAATTACTTGAGGTCGTCAACACCCTAGTTTTGTGGATTATGGAATACGAGAACCGGTGACTTGTCGGGTTGAAGTTAGAGTTTTATATTTATTTGAACCGTCGACTTTTGAAATTTCTTTACTTTCTAGTTCTTCTTGTAATTTTTTATGGTCATTTTCATGATATTACTATGTCAAAGAAAGGGAAATTAGTTTTCGATTTTACGTGTGTTGGTTGTTTTAAGATTTTCTTGTAGGTGACATGGGACGAGCCGGATCTATTGCAAAACGTGAAGCGAGTGAGCCCATGGCTGATTGAATTGGTTTCGAATATGCCAGTCATTCATCTATCTCCCTCCTCACCACCTAAGAAAAAGTCTTCAGAAAAAGTCCAAGAGTATATTCGTATCTCCTTTGTTACAAAGACCATTCAAAAACATAAATATAGCAAACTAATAGAGAAATACCTTTTAAATACTACTATACGGAGAAATCGCTATGGCCTCATACAAATTAAGATTATATGGATTAGGATACACAAAACCGTTTCTTGCAAAACCTTTTCCTTATGATTATATTGATAAGTATACACAAATTTCTTACAACAACCTTTTCCTTTGCTTAGTGCGTCCCATGATGAAATCCGAGATTAGTGCTAGCTTATATCAAGTAAAATAGTTTTAGGAAGATGCATATTTATAGTCACAAGAGTAGGGTTCTCTCTAAGAGCCGTATGGACCAAATTACCCTCACTAGTCTTTACTTGTTTGAACTTTGATATCACCTTTATATGCGTAAATAAAAAAAACCAACATTTTTTATCTTCTAAAACATTCTCTACTATTTCCCTTAAGGAGCATATTGTACATTTGCATTTTCTTGTCAAATTAATCGATCAAACTTATAAAATTAAATGTTGTTGTCAAATTAATCAATCAAGCTTATAAAACTAAATGTTGTGGATCAAACATGAAGCATTGCAATTGCAAGTGTCAAACTATATATATACTACTCCAACTTTCGATTATGTTTGGAACAAGGCTATACAAAAATTTAGAATTAAAGTCTTTTTGCGTACAACTTTGGCCATCTAGGTAAAATGCCTCAGATCTTGAACCCTGTTTGATACCTCCAGATTACTTTTTTTTTTTTTTTTTCTTTCTTCTTTTTATGTGTTTTTTACGCTTTTTACGTATGGATTGATTATTTTTTATATTTCGTTTTCTAATTTTCTGCATTTAATAAAATTGCGGTTTTTCATAATCATTTTTCTACTTGGTTTGTTTATTTCTTTTATATATTTGGTTTATATATATATATATATATATATATATATATATATATATATATATATATATATATATATATATATATTCAATCTTTAACGTTCTACAAATATCGTGGCCTTTTGAGTCAATGCAATTAATGTTGACGCAAAAGATATTTTTCTAGCCAACACATCGACGCAAAATGAGTTGTGATTAGTCTTTGTTAAAAAACGAACCAGCTTTCGCCACGAAAGTTTCGTGTTCACTCGTTAGATATCTGTGATCGTTCGTTTGTTTAAATTTAACGAACCGAGCAACATGATTTTAAGCTCGTTTCCAAAACAAACGAACATGAACATACTCGTGAACGCTCGATTATATTCACGAATCGCTTATATGTACAAATCAATGTACAACCTAAACTCATAAGATGTTAAGAAATCTATTAATCTAATAGATAGTCTAGAGTAATTTTATAGATTATTGATAGAGTTGTCATAATGTTTTATTACTATAATGTTTGAATATTCTTTGGATTTTGTTATTTATTCATTTGACTTAATTTTTATACCTTAACAAGTAAATGCAAAAATACTTCAGAAGATGCCAAACTCAAACACGAGTTTGAAAAAATTTCCTTATAAATGAGTTGAGTTCGAACATAATTTTATGTTCCTTTATTAAGCAAACGTTCGTGAACAAGCTCGTTACCTTAACGAACTAAGCTTGAACACATTTTTATGTTCGTTTACTAAACGAACGAACATGAACAAGCTCGTGAGTTAAACGAACAGAGCTTGAAAAACTGATACTCGGTTCGACTCGGCTCGTTAACAGCCCTAGGTGTGATGGAGGCGGATTTCAAGCTGACGGAAATGCTATTATTTGTGACAACGTTCACGCAAATACTCTCCTGCCACAACAATACTATGGTAGTAAACATTTTTTTAGACAACACATCAAAATGTTGACGTGAAAAGTACAAAATGACTACTCTATCTGTTTCAAAATATTCGAAGCAGCTGCTAAAAACACGCTTATTAAAAAAGTAATTTAATGCTATGACTTTTCAGATGCAATAACTAAAAAATCCCTATGATACAATTAATGCGGTTTTTTTTTTAACTTCTACCCTTGTATTAAATAAGGGTAAAATAGGAAAATTAGCAATAAATGCTGCTTTGGAAACTGTTATGTCTCAGTTATTTTGAAACAAAACTTTTTGGCAACTGCATCAGTTATTATGGAACGGAGAGAGTAATATTTTTACGGTTTTGGAGAAAACAAATTGTTTTTGGGTCAACTAAAGATTCACATTAAACTTAATATTTTTACGGTTTCTGAACCAAACAAATTGTTTTTGCGTCAACTAAACCTTCGTATTAAACTTAAATATAAATACGTGGATGCCACGTAGATGATTATGTCACATAAAAAATCATGTGTGTGAGACAACATGTGGACACAAAAGGTTAAAATGCTGATTAAAACCTCTGAGCTCTAACACAAGTACACGGCCACCTCCTTCACTTTGAGCACGACTGGCACGACATCTAGCGATTTGGCTTCCAAATCCGGCCATTGGAAGGGAAATCCCGTCATTCTCTTCAAAATCATTCATATAAGGTAACTTTAAACATCAAATTTATTATTTCGTTCATTTTTGGCTTTTGAATTTAAGGGAAATTACTTTTTTGTCCTCTACATCCAACTCCTTTGTATCCTTATTGACATCGATCGGGACCAGGGGCAGATCTCTTTGTAGGTTTAGAGGGTCACGTGACCCCACTGAGTTTTTTAGTTTTTTTTTTTTTTAAGTATTAAAACAATATAGTTTTGTTATTAAAAATATAGTTTAGGCACTGGTGACTCTCACTAGAACAAATGTTTTGATAAGAAAGTTTAGTTTTACGGTCCGGTTATCCCACTGGAAAAATACCTAGATCCGCCCCTGATCGAGACACCATCTTCATCACAAGTGGTTTTGGTTGGAATATATGGGACATGTTCTATGACAAACTATAGCTCCACGCCCATGAATATATGGGACGTATTCTATGACAAACCATAGCGAAGTATAGAGGCCTTGCACTAGACAAGCCCTCGAGTTATTATGAAGAGTTGAAGCCATCCGTGATAGTTACTTAGGTGAGTTGTAGATAATTAGATGAAATAAAATTACAACGCAATTTATGCACTTAAGAGCTAATGTAGTGTTACAATGGAAGAAGATGAATGGTTACCATGCAGTTCAATGATACGAGTCCGAATAAGTCATAACACGAATCTTAGAAGCAAGATCGATTGTGTGCGAAAAAACTTAGTGTTATGAGTGATGTGTGTGAGTAGTTCAATTAAATGTACAGTAGTGTTTATTCGTAATATATTGTAGCCTTTTCTCCCGAATTCAAGGGGCAGGAAAAAAAAAACGATACTATACAATTTTTTGATTGCAAAAAAAATGTTGTAAATCGCCCCATCGCCCAAGATCATGGATCCGCCACTGCATGCGGCACAAAAGACGTAAGATTTCTGTTGACGATTTTGAGCTTTTGGCAGTTACATGAAGTGGAGCATTTGGGGAGGTTAGATTGTGTCGGAAAAAAAATGTAGTAGCATAGATGAGATGGAAAATTTGAAGAAAATCAGAAATGTTGAGCCCGTGGACAGGTTTTACTTTGAAACCGTAACATATATTGTTTGGTTTTAAGAGCGGTAAAAAACCGGAAAACCGGAAAACCGAACCATATACACCCCTGGTTGAATCACGACTATCATTTGAAGCGAAGGATCTCAATTCCAAATAAGTTTGTGATGTTGAACATCGTTTAGGATCTCGTGGAGCAGACCAATTAAATAAAGGCCCATTCAGGGTTTGAGGATGTACGTAGCTAGAATGGGACAATATTTACAATGTTGAGATCCTTAAATAAAATTAAAAAAATTCATTGTAGGGCGGTAAGCTATAATTAACATGTGTGTGGCAATTATATATCCTAACACGTTAAATAACTTTAATATATTGATGCAGAAGCAGAGTAAGTTCAACTAAACATTTATCATGTACAAAAGAAAAACCAAAATGCTTTGATTTGTTCCTACAACTCACGATTGATGTTAATTAAACAAAAAAAGATTGAGGATATGTTACTGCATAAAAAATTAACGAAATCTGCGAAACCTAGCATCCTCGTGAAAGTATAAAAGTATTTTTATTGTTTTGTGTGTCTCGATATTGCCCCATACATTCGAATTTCATTCGGTCGATTCTGTGAAATAGTGTGGTGCACACCGGTTGGTGTATGACAACGAGTAGCTCAGTTGTGGTGTGAATAATTGTCCCTTACAATTACATGTTGCATTGTAAATATGTACTTTGGATTCCTCTACGTATGACGTATTTAGACATACCGACGATATTAAAAAGAATAATGATATGGGCAGTCACAATCGTTGTGTAACACAACGATAATCTGCACCGTTGATCAGGAGCGAACACACATGTTACCGGGTGGGGTCACATGACCCCCACTGAGATCCAGGATTTTTTTATAGAATTAATACAATGCATTTTTGTTATTAAAAATGTTGTTTTATCGATAATAAAAAAAACGCAGTTTTAGGCTTGGGTGACCCTAGTGGATTTTTTTTTGGGGGAAAATTCCAGTTTTAGGTTTTGGTGACCCTAGTAAATTTCAATGTCCTCTTTATATACATATTCCAAGATCCGCCCCCGCCGTTGATTATCACAATTAGTAGTACAACTACAAATTATGACATTAAGAGTGACATGATATACCTTTACACCATGAATACACACCAATAAATACCCTTCTGTATACCAAAACGATATGTCCAAATCTGAAACACACGGTTTGATTCTGGATTGAAACGGTGTAGCCAGATTTTGACACATCGTCACTCCACACCCTAGACTAACCCCTCACTGACTGACTCTGTAGTCTATACTAAGATTCCTTGAGTGTTGACGGTGTTGTTCTTCTCCATGTTTTTTTAGGGTGATTATTCAGGCATAATAGTTTAATGCACACGAACTACACAACTATCAATTTTCCACTATATATACATTTTAAAACTTTAGAAAATAAAACCGAAAAAACAAAAAAGCAAAACCACAAAATTAAATTCAACTTTTATGTGGAAGTGTGTGGATAACTTTATGTGTATGTATTATTTTCTTTTTTTCTATATCTTTCATTCTTCTCGGTAAACCAAAATCACTAGAAGCCAAACAGAAAAAAGAAAAGAGGAATCACTGTATTTTACTCACATGGTACAGGTAAAAATAAATAAATGATGGTACTATTTTTTTACTCCTCTCTTTACATCACTGAGAAATAAATGCTATTACAAGTTTACAATATAGTGCTATGTTGAAATAGTGAATTATATGTACACAAAGTTTTAAAAGTGATAGTTATTATAATAAAAAACTAAATTAACTTTAAATATAAATAATAAATTAATATTTTGAATCTCTGAGGTCCTGTGTCGATTTAATTTCAATGGATTGTGGGGGCGTGTTGAGAGTATCATATCAGTGTATCAAACATTAAGAGTACAATTATAAATTTGTAACGTAGACACCGTAAAAAATAGAATGATGCTACAGATACGATGATTGTGTCACACCGAGTGTGCTTGCATCACAATTAATAGGTACTACATCATAATAGATAAATATATGTGCAACAATAAAGTACTTCAACACAGTTTTACACCATTGATATTTATGGGACCTATATGAATCCATAGGTCCCACGTTTTAATCAGTGGTATAAATTAAAGATGTGTTGCGGTACTTTGTTGTGTATATTTTGTTTATGACATTATCACCTCTCCTACATCATAATCGATGATAAAAACATGTGTTGCGGCACTCGTTGTGGCATCACCGTTATACCCGTATCATTTCTCGTAAAAAAATCATGGTAAATCGTAAATGAGTGGTCCTCGTTGAAATTCTATCCTTGGACGTTTTTTTACGCGTGACCCGTACCTTCTGAGAATCATAAAGTACCATCATGAGAGATTTTATGGTGGAACGGTTGTAGGAATGTTGTACCAAGTGCCATTAACGAGAGAACATTTCATTTTTACTCTATTTCACATAAAACACTTTTATCATTTATGAGAGATTAGAATTGAAAGGTTGAAATATATGTCACGCAATACAACATTTCTACAACAGTTGAATTGTAAAATTTGTCGTACCATCGTTTCTACCACATGAACCGTACTATCCTGATGACAGCAGCGCGGACTACATACAAATGATGAAAAAATCGCTTCTCTTAATCTGAAAATATACACTAAAATTTGACGCTACATATAGTTTGCCCCTTAATTTTTTTTTTTTGCTTTAAAAATTTATTCTTCCACCTTACCCGGCACTGCGCATTCCGCCCCGATCTAAACCAATTTTTAATCAGAGGTAGTAGTGGTGGTTGCATTGTGCCTTTTTTCTTTTTTTTTTTTTTTGGTTTGTGAAAGGGTGCTTATTCTTTTAGTGAATTGTGTAACTTAATGATAGAATTAGTGGTTCAAAGGTTTCAACTAAACCCTTCATTTATGCTCCTTTGCATTGTAAGGAAATTGAGTTATTAGCATATACTTTCACTTAATTGTTTATTAGCACACTTTCACATAACTGCCTATGCTAAAAAAAAAAGTGATTGGCAAGTTTTTACTACATCCGTCCTAAAGTGTAAATCCGTTTGGATTTTTCACACATATTAAGAAAGTTAGTTAAATTCATTATGTGTCATTATTTTTGATTAAAAAGACGAAAATAACATTTTATTGGTATTAATGCAAATTAGTAAAAAAGTGGTTGAGTATATAATAAATGAGGGGTAAAAGGAGAAAAATGTAATAAATGCTTTATTGGTTTTCGAAATGAACTTATATTTTGGGACAAAACTAAAAAACTAAATGAATTTATATTTTGGGACATAGGTGGTACTTTAGTACTTGAACAAAAAGTCTTAGTTCAATCATGGACAAATCATGGGGATTGAACTAATTAAGTTACCACTTACCACATCAAGTTTACAGGAAATATATTTGTGTGGTGTTTTTGTAATATTCCGACTTTCGTAAAAAGGGCAGACGTGTCATTTTGCGAAAACGTAATTAATATTCTTTTTTTTCGCTTCGTTGGAGGTAAAATCCTTTAAATTGTAACGGTTTCGGCCCACGGGTTGTTCGAGGGTATTTGAGTAAATTCGGGTTTAAATGATAATTAGGTTGTCGTATATAAACGGAAATATACTAAAACCTAATCATTTTTCCTAAAACCCTGAATTTTGGAGCAGCCGCACTTCTCCCCCTCAGAAAAGAGAAACCGCTGTTTTGGGCATTGAAACCGTCAATTCTCGATCCTTAATATCTCACTCGTTTCTATTCCGTTTTCAGATCGTAGCATACCGTTGGAATCCTCGTGACGAGCTTCGCATCGGTACCAGGCACAACATCCGATTCTCGAGTATTTAGGCGAAAAGGTAAAGAGAAACTCTTACGTTTTCGCTTTTGAATATGCGAAGGTTGTGTTGTTTTCTTGATGTTTTTGTGTCCTAAATGGTGTTAATTTGATTCCTAAATGGTGGATGATGTTTGGGTATGGGTGTAGTTTATTTTAGAATGAAGTTGGTTAAGAAAGGTTGGGTTTTTGTATGAAAAACGGATGGAAACGATGAAGGTTCAAAATCGCTTTTAAGGAATTTTCCAGTCGGACGGGCGTCCGGTTTTCGACGGGCGTCCGACCTTGGACGAACGTCTGGATGTATAGGACGGGCGTCTGGGGTGCAAAATTAAATACAGATTGAAAGTGTCTTTGAGTGGACGGGCGCCCACTATTTTTGGACGAAGCGCCCAGACTCGAACGGGCGTCCGTCCTTCGATCAAGGCGCCCACCTGAGCCGGTCTTCCACTTTGTTTAATTTGGTTTTCAACTATCGCTTAGGGTTGTTAAATCAACCTTAAACCTTTGTAAACGTATTACTAGGTAATTATAACACCTTTACACCTTACCTAGGTTTAGGTTTGGTCTTTTGATCATGATGAGCGGTGTCGGTGAGGTTTGTTATCTAAATGAACTAGATGGTTAGTTAATCACTTATGCTACACAACATGCTAGATAAAAGATTAAACACCATGTGGTCTTGGGTAGATCTCGAAGATCTATAGCGTGATGTGTGAACAGATAAATAAAGTGAGGTCCTATCGGCCGCAGCTATAGCATCGCGCCGATGTTCATACTATCGGAACCGGTTATTGTATCCTCAAGATTTCAATACGCTCCGGGTTATTGTATCCTCAAGATTTCAATATGTCACGTTCCACCTTGATTGCATGTTGTAACAAAGATAAGCTAAGTAGTTACAGTTTAGGCATATTGGGAGATGTAACCTTTATGCGTAGAATCGAGTCTGTCTGCTTTTTAGTTGAAATTTTAATAATAAGTCTTGTATATTCTAAGCTTAAACGTACTTCTCTTCTTTACTGAGTATTATATACTTACCCCTTGTGCATTTTTGTTATATGTGCTTGGGGGTGAGAAGGCGAACAGGATTACGAGTTTTACGAGGAGTATGTTCCCGAGGAGGATCTCTAAGCTTGATATTTCATTCTTTTTATTTATGCACTTTCATTTACATTTGAGATGTTGCACTATTTTATATACTTTGATTCATAGTACTTTCCATTGGACTATTCGAGAGACTTCAACAGATTGCTTGATACACTTTCAATTTTTAAGACTTTTTCGTATTCTAGCATCTTATTGGATATTTATTACCCGAGCATTTAATTCACAAGACTTTGATCAGTATTGATTGAGGCTACATATATGAATGAATTAAATTTTATTTATATATGTGCCGAACGTCGTATTTCCGGATAAGCGCCAGATCCTAACAGCGCTACATGATTTTCACGTGTGTGTGTGGAGATATATTAACTACACAATTTCATTCTGTATTTAAATTGTGTGGTCCTGATTCTTTCACCCGTCACTCTCCTCTCCACACAAGTATTTCTCCAAGTTTACCTACTAATGTTGTATTGAAGACTGAATATAGTGTAAGACGTTAAGCTATAATTAATGTAATATCAATTTTAGATATGATTCCATTTCAACGGATTTATCTAACACGTGTGTGGCAATTATATATCCTAACACGTTAATGCATGTTTACACTCAATTAAGACAAAATTGTCATACAGAATTGTAGAACATATGCCAAACATATTATACATCAAATCTGTAGCACACCACACAACAAATCTACATCGAGAACTGACATTGAAGCAGAGTAAATTCAACTAAAGGTTTACCATTTACAAAAGAAAAAACCATGACAACGATAATCAGGGGCGTCTTTACATTGTCAAATGCGGGTGCGTCGGACCCCTAAAATAAAAATATTATGTACAAATAGTAGAGATTTTTTAATAAACACATATATGTGTGATATTGACCTCCTTATCATTATATATTGACCCCATGTTATTATCTACTTCAACATAATTATATTTATAGAATTAAATATTCAAATATATATGTGATACGAAAAAAATTGACAAATTTCTGACTCTCGTATCGAAAATGCTGCAGCCGCACCTGACGATAACATGTCAGGTTTACCCCACCCAACATCGAAAAAAGTCAATAAGCCAAAAAAACGTTTCTCACCGTCTCATTTTATTTGTCTCATTTGACTTTTCACACGGATTAAGAAAAATATAGTTAATGCTTTGAATTTCATTAATTGATCTAATATTTTTACATTTACGCCCTTTAATTATTTGTTGATGCATTTAATGCTACACACATTTTATTGTAAATAATGCAAATTAAGGTGAAAGGACATTTGAAGAAATTTGTCAATTAATGCACAAAATGGATACTTATTTTGGGACAAACCAAAAAGAAAACGTGGACAAATAAAATGGGATGGAGGGAGTATACTTTTACCTCCAACAAATAATTTAATTCTCTTTCTTGGAGAGATATTTGCTTCATGAACAACAACAAATGCATTGATTTGTTACTACAACTCAGTATTGATGTTCAAAAAAATTGAAGATTTGTTACTGCACACAAAATTAACGAAATCTATGATATCTCGTATCTTCGTAAAAACTATGAAAGACTTTTTATTGTTTTGTGTGTCTCGATATTTTTTTAATAGCTAAGTTTCAAATAATCAAATGGTGTTGAGATAGATGGTAAAAGGGTATTTATGGGATTTTAAAGGAATACCACATTCGTCCTATGAAAAGTGTTCACTTTTTAAAAATGAACATTCCTATAAAAAATGTCTATTTAGAAAATTAATATATTATTTAATACATTTTTTTCCAAACATACCTATATCATCACATTTAATATTTATATATTTATTTCATATTCCAAAATAGCATTTATTATGCGATAGATGTGTATATGTCCATCACTACTTAATTAAAAAAAAACATTAATTGTTTTTTTAATCCGTGTGCATCATAAAAATGGATAATTTTTATGAGACGGAGGTAGTAACTTTTAGTATGGGTGAAACGGAAAATGTACCAATCCCTATTTAAACCCAACCAATCCCCAAACCCTAGTTCTTCCAAAAGCAGATAGGCGGCAAGAGGGGGAGAGGGGAAGAAAAGAGAAAAAAACGAGAAGAACAAAAAAAATCCCCTCCACAATCAATCCGGTCGTCGAAATCATAAATTAATCACATCAAAATGCTCACAAATGAAGAAAGCTTCATTTTGATACAAGTTTTACTACGAATCGGGTAAGAGTTTCGAAAACACATTATCGTTCGTTTTGGCTGTAGATTTGAAATGGTTTTTGGGCATCTCCAAGGCTCCCCAAACACCCCCCCCCCTCCCCCCCCCCCCCCCTAAATCACCAAAATGGTGTATTTTGATGCTCGAAGGCTCCCCCAAACCTTCCCTCATTTTGGGTATCACCAATTCTTTCCCCAAATTTGGGGCCGGGTTTTTCTCCCCCCAAATATCGGACTCATTGTTTTTTTTTTTCCTTCTCTCTTCACTTTCCAGCCAAGCCTTTTTTTTAGTTTAATTTAATTATCATATAAATGTGTGTTAAAAATTTATAAATTATGTTGATTGTTGTAATTTGATTTTAAAAAAATGTGTAAAAACACAACTCAATAATTTTTTTTTTGAGGAATACAATAAAAATCTAATTAGATAAATACGATAAACATCATTTTAGAAACATAAAAATCATACATTTATTTGACATTAGAAATACAAGCACACTGAATTACACTGATATTAAAAAATATATTACAAAGTTTGTTAAAAGTTTATTGGTATTTGATGAAATAAATATATTTGGAATTGTTTGTTAAAAAAATAGATTAATACGGAACATTCTTTTTTGGGGTAAGATTTGGGTGAGATGGTTGGAGATGGTATAAGATATTTGGGATAGAATTTGGTGATTTGGGGTAAAATTTGGGGTTAATCCTTAGAGATGCTCTAATTTAGAGTGAAATTTCGATGAGAAGAGTTCATTGGATAAGATGCGGTTAGTAGGCGGGTTATCGGTAGGGGCAGCAATACTTTGCTTAATTTCTTCTTTTTTTCGTGTTTCGATCAAAATGATGAACGTCATTTTGTAAAAGTGTTAGATCTGCTCATTTTCTAGTAACAACTGAGCATAAAAGTGTTTTCTTTTTTTTTTTTGTGTTTTGATCGAAAGGATGAAAGTCGTTTTTAAGAGTTTAGAAAATTCTCATTTTGCAGTAGATTAAAAAAAAGATTTAAAAAAAAAAGTCCATTTTGTGTTTTGATCAAAAAGATATACTTGTAGATTTGCGAGTCCAGCTATGTACTGATTTTTTCATCTACCCTACCCAACCTAATAGGTAAACAATGTGAATTGTATAGCAAATAGATAGTAACAAATAGGTTGATTTTAATATGTTCAAAATCGTTTTTACACCTTCCATTCCACATCAAATTTGGTACAGAAGTTGGTTTTTTTTTTTTTTATAGATTATGGAGAAGATCAACATGGAGGATGGAGGGGATGTCATACTAACGCAATATAGAAATATCGATGTAGTCCGAAATTTAAGGTATGTTTCATTATTAATTTTATTTTAGCAACTATCATTTAGCATATAACTTTTTCAATCGGAAAAAAATGATTCGTAAAAAAATAAGTAATCAAATCATTTTTTTACGAATTAGGATAGCATCATATGCAAGATATAAGCAAATCTTGCTGTTTGCGATCTTTGCCTTTGTATTCTCGCTCATTGTTACAAGAGAATGTAACCATAATATATATTCAGAAGCCACAAAAATAAAAAAACATAACAAGGGATTATAATAAAGAGAACAAAATCTAACCTCTGTCCTATTTGACCTTTTTTTTTTTCCTGTTAAACAGCTCTCTCTGTTGGAGAGTGTTAAAATTGAATAAGATCACTAACTCTTATTGATTCAAGGCCGGAAAAACATAAAACAAGAACTTCATCTTGAAGAAGATGAAGATAACGGTTTTGAAATGTGGAAAAGGCGGGAAAATGAATAGCTAATGAATCTTTACAATTGACAATGCAGAAATGTAATTCAATCTTCTAATCTCATTTTGGTGGTGTTGAATTGTATTTATAACCGCAGGAACTGATCAATTTGTTGTTGTAACTAACTAACCGACTTCTTGTTCCAAGTGTTTGATAAAATGTCCCAAAGAGCAAACAACCATCTTTTCCTCTTTTAACTTCAACACCCCCCTCAAACTAATCATGGCTGATAAATGAAGTCAGGAGCAGCTTGCAAACAACCATATTTTCCTCTTTTAAGTCCAACTATGTGTGATACAAGTCTTTTAAAGGGTATGCAAGAAGAAGCTTGTTGAGTGTTGCTTTGTCTACTGGTTTTGTTAGAATATCTGCTGGTTGTTGTGCTGTATATATAGGTAATGGTTTAAGAACTTTGGCTAGGTATTTTTCTCTAATGAAATGACAATCTATCTCTATGTGTTTTGTCCTTTCATGGAAAACTGGATTTTCCACAATATGAAGAGCATTGTCACTGTCACAATATAGTGGCACTATATCTGTGTATCTAATCTGGAAGTCTTGTAGAAGATATATGAGCCATTGGATCTCACATGCTGTGATGGCCATGGCTCTGTATTCTGCTTCACTAGAACTCCTAGAAACAGTGGGTTGTTTCTTTGATTTCCATGAAATTAAGGCACCTCCTAGATAAACCAAGTATCCTGTAACTGACCTTCTTGTCTTGGTACATGCAGCCCAATCTGAGTCACTGAATACCCTGAGACTAATAGAACTATTGCTGGGAAAGAAAAGACCTTTGCCAGGTGAAGATTTTAAAAATCTTAGTAACCTGTGAGCTGCTTTCATATGAGCCTCATTAGGTTGATCTAAAAATTGACTTAATTGTTGAGTAGCAAAGGATATATCTGGCCTTGTGTTCCCTAAATAAAGCAATTTTCCAACTAAACTTCTGTATTCAGTGTTAGAAGGTAAAGATGGGGCCTGTACTGATGTTAAATTCTGTGAAGAATCCATTGGAGTAGATGTTGGTTTGCATTCCATGAATCCAAATTCCCTAAGTAAGTCTAGGCAATATTTCCTTTGATTGATTACAATGCCAGCTTTAGATCTTGCCACTTCAAACCCTAGGAAGTATTTGAGTTCCCCTAGATCTTTGATAGTGAAAGCATCATGTAGAAGATCTTTTAGGCTCTGAATTGCTTGAAGACTGAGGCTTCCAACTACAATATCATCTACATAAACCAGTAATGCTATAAAACTATCCCCTGTGCCCTTGGTGAACAGGCTATGATCATTCTTGGACTGTGTGTAGCCATGTTCTAGTAGTTTTTGAGTTAATTTGGCATTCCACTGTCTACTGGCTTGTCTCAGCCCATAAAGATCTATTTAACTTGCAGACCATACCATTGCTGTGGAGACCTGGTGGAGGCCTCATATATACATCCTCATCCAAGTCACCATGTGAAGAGAGTTTGAGAATGTGATAAACACAAGAGTAAACTTCAACTTAGTTTATTCATTGAGTAAAAAGATGTATAAATAGATACAATTGAGATAGAGAGACTAGCTAGCTAGCTTGGCGCCACTGAGTATGTAGATGTGGGCGGCAAGCATGCAAAAGTAAAAAGTAAAAGTTATGTCTATGACATAAAGTAAACTAGAGTTTGACATATTAATTGTTTATATGACTCACAATTAATATGTCTTTTACATTTAATTTTACAATTAAATAAGGTGTACAAAATATTATGCACGAAATCTTAGGGCTCTCTCAACAGATCGAGTCTGTTGAGTAATATTTTCCACCACAGCAGATCGAGTCTGTGCGTGAGTAATATTTCCACACCCCCTCAAATCTGGGTTGTATATGTTGATGCAAACAAGTTTGCTACCGAGTCTCTTTGAACATAAGAGGTGGAATAGCCTTGGTAAGAATATCGACGATTCGATCTGCCGAGGAACATACTTTGGAGTTGAATAATCTTGGCATCAATCTGCTCCTTCGTAGTGTCACAATGTCCACATGCTTGGTTTTATCATGATGGATCGGATCTTCTCGCCATGCATAAGGTCAATTATTATCACAACAGAGTGTGATAGGTTGTCGATTCGGTTGAAGTTCGTTCGGTTACCAAGACTTTTTAGCCATAGAGCTTCACAAATGCCAAGTACAAGTGCCCTTAGTTCACTTTCAAGATCGCTTCTTGACACAAAGAGGTTGTTTCTTGCTCCTCCAAGTAACCAGTTCCCCATATATATGAGCAATAGCTCTGTGGTAGACCTCCTCATCAATGTGACATCCAAATTGAATCAAGACATCAGTGTAGACCTTGATTGATCTATCAAGAGACTTGGTGAAGTGCGTGCCTTGGCCAGAGTGGATTTTAAATACCTCAAGATCCTATTCACTGCATCCCAATGTTGCTCAAGAGGGCAATGCAGAATTGACTCGACCAGATCGACCCCATATGCAATATCGGTCTTGTGTGAGAAAGGTATATGAGTTTGCCTACAAGCCTTTGATATTGTTCTTTCCTCGACAAAGAATGTCACCATGCAAAGAGGGTATGACTGGGTCTACTGGAGATACTGACGAGTTTGCATCCCAAAGATGCCGCTTTCCTTCATGAGTCCAGGACATACTTCCTTTGGGAGACCGAAATGCCATTGGTGTTTCTAGCTACTTCCATACCAAGAAAGTACTTGAGGTAGCCCAGATCTTTAACTTGGAACACCTTTGCCAAGAGAGTCTTCAAGTTCGGATCTCAAGAGAGTCTTCCCAATAAGGATGATATCATCCACATAAACAATTAGAATGGACCTCCTCCGGTTGGTTGTCTTGACAAACATGGTGTGATCAGAGTTGCATTGATGATATCCAGCAGCTTTAACCACAGTGAGTGAGTTTTCCAAACCAGTGCTCTGGGGATTGCTTCAGCCATATAGAGATTTCCCGAGTTTGCATACCTTGCCTGAGTGTGGGGATTGACAAAACCAGAGGTACATTCATATAGACTTCCTCGGTGAGATCACCATTGAGAAAAGCATTTTTGATATCCAATTGGTGTAGAGGCCACCCATTGGACAAATAGAGAGAGATCGTAACCCTGACAAAGTTGAGTTTTGCCACTGGTGCAAAAGTTTCCTTATAGTCAATACCATAAGTTTGAGTGAATCCCTTGCTACCAATCTGCTTTGTACTTGTCAATTGTACCATCAAGATTGTATTTGATAGTGAATAACCATCTCAGAGCTAATCATCTTCTTGCCTTTGGGAAGAGTTGTGAGGTCCCAAGTATGATTATCCAGAGAGCGATCATCTCGCTTTTAACAAAGAAATTTCCCACTTATCATTTTGAAGGGCCTCCCTCAATATTTCTAGGATAGAGTGAGAGTCCAGTCCTGTGTAAACATGGCAAAGACAGAGAGACAACTGATCATAAGATAAATAAGTATGAATAGAATGATCGCGTGCATGATCTTTCCCTTTCCTTAGAGCAATAGGTCTGCATCATCAATGTCGATGATCTCGAGGATCTGCAGATTGCCGAGTGTCGGCTGGCTCGTGGATCGCAGGCTCTGAGTCGATTGGTTCTTTGGGGATCGTGAGGTCAGCCGTGAGTCAAGAGGTACTGGGGTTCACTGGCCGAGGATCGATGAGAGTTCTTGAGGTTAAGAGTTTGGTCGAAGGAAGGGGGTTTAGGTCAATTTCTATCAGTTTCCATCGATGATCGCCTCAAAGTGGACTTGTTTGTAGTAGGAGTCCTTTCAAAAACTTTACATCCATAGAATTGTAAAATCTTTTTTTCGTAAGGAGAGTAGCACTTGTAACCTTTCTCGTCCCCTTTGCATATCCTAGAATATGCACTTGTGAGCTTTGGGATCAAGTTTGCTTCGTGTTGGGCATGGATATAGACAAACACAAGACAACCAAAGATTTTTGGAGGTAATCGGGAAATAAGATGGGGCGGAGGAGTGTGTGTCCAGTAGGGTTTTGATAGGAGTTTTGAAGCCTAGTACCTCTTTGGGAAGTCTGCATGATTAAGTATGTAGAAGTCAATATGGCTTCACCCCACATATATTTTGGAACATTTGTGGTAAACATAATAGACCTAGCCATTTCAAGCAGATGCTGTTTTTTCTCTCAAAGAACCCCATTTTGGCTTGAGGGGTTTCAACACAACTAACTTGATATGGACAATCCTTTCTCCATCAAGAAATTACCGAGATGAGACTCATAATATTCAAGAGCATTGTCGGGCCTTCAAGATTTTGATCTTAGTGTCAAACCGAGTGGAGACCATGTTGTAAAATTCTTGAAAGATGGGTCCAACTTCGACTTATCCTTCATTAAAAATAACCAAGTGGTTCTGGTGTGGTCATCTATGAAGGTAACAAACCACCTCTTTCTGTTATGCTTTTTACTCTTGAGGTCCCCATACGTCACTTTGTGAATTAAGGTGAATGGTGTGGATGGTAAGTAAGGTAATTTTGCATACACAGATTTGGTGAGTTTAGCAAACCGACAAATATCACATTGAAGATCATTCAAATTACAACCTTTAAACAATTCAGATCTATAGACTTTAAATAACTAAAACTGGGGATGTCCTAGTCTATAATGCCATAACATGATATTGTCTAAGTTTTGAGTGCAGTCTGAGGCGCAGATTCGATCTTCATCTTCATCTTCAAAGAGGTTGACCACAAACAGACTGAGCAAGGTTTAGCAGTCCCAATCACTTGCTTTGAGGAATGATCCCGAATGTGCACCGATTCTCATTAAAAACAACAATCCCAGCTTCAAATCTTTAGTAAGTTTATTGACAGATATGAGATTGCAATCTAATTTTGGAACAAATAGGACATTCTGTGAGCATATCTTATTAGTAAGTCACTTTGACCAAAACCTTTTGCACTGAGATAGATCCATCGCCAGCCTTAATATTGTGAATTTGGGGACATGGCTTAAGTTGGGTAATGAGATTTTTATTACCAATCATATGGGATGAGGCCCAGAGTCAACAATCCAGGTTTCATTACTAATAGATGAGTAGAATTTACCTGTCTCGGCATGAGAGGCTATGTCAAGAGAGTGACTACCTCCCTTTTGTTGAGTTAGGAAGGCTTTGAATGCAAAGCAGTCGAGCATTCAACCTGTTGTCATCTTCTTCTCACTTATGTGTCTGCGCCTCGACTTTCCTTGGCGTGTCCTGAGGTCTTAGAGGAGTTAGGCTTGCCATGTAGCTTCCAAAGAAGTGTCCTTGGTGTGATTAGTGCGTTTGCAAAGTGGTCACGTAACGGCTTCCCGCTTTATCAAGAGGCTTCCTCAGTAGCCTCGATAGCCTCAAAGCAGGTTCCCGACGATCGGCCAGGGTGGCACTTTCAAGGGGTTGTCACAGGGGTTCAAGAAAGATCACTTTCCTCCTGCTTTCCTCATGTTTGACCTCAAGAAAACATGGATTTGAGATTTGGAAGAGGTTTAGTAGCAAGAATTCTACCTCGACATCATCAAGAGTAGGATTCACCCGATAAGGAATTTGAATACTCTCTTTTCTCGATAATGTCTTTAAAGAGTGCAAAGATCTTTAACATCATTCCAGGGTGAGTTTCCAACATATCTAGGTGTTGCCATGCCTTAGATAGTTGATTAAAGTATTGAGTCTGAGTATATATATCCCTTGTCTCGCAATTTTGAATCTGAGCTTGAGTTCATAGACTTGGATGTATTGTCCTTTTGAGTAAAGGTCTCCGGCATTGTCCTGCATTTCCTTAGCAAAGGTCATACATCATGAAGTTCTCACTGATCTCTTTTGTCATAGACCTCGTGAGGATGGTCATGACTTGGTTATTTTCTCTCGTGTCCCATGCTTCAAACTTGGGGTCGGGCCAAAGCAGGGCAGTTTTGGAACCAGCATGATATCCCATCTTGCCCTGGCCGGAGATATACATTTTCATAGACCTTGACCATAGCAAGTAATTGTTACCATCAAGTTTATGATTTGTAAAGAAGAGTGTTCGATTATCCCATCTGTTTGAGGCAAATTGTGAGTCTATCAAGAAGATGAAACATCGATAATGTTGACATTTTTCCTAAAAAGAACTGAGTTTTGCAAATGATTTTTAGAACTCAAGAAGTCTCTCGATACCATGAAGAGAGTTTGAGAATGTGATAACCACAAGAGTAAACTTCAACTTAGTTTATTCATTGAGTAAAAAGATGTATAAATAGATACAATTGAGATAGAGAGACTAGCTAGCTAGCTTGGGCGGCCACTTGAGTATGTAGATGTGGGCGGCAAGCATGCAAAAGTAAAAAGTAAAAGTTATGTCTATGACATAAAGTAAACTAGAGTTTGACATATTAATTGTTTATATGACTCACAATTAATATGTCTTTTACATTTAATTTTTACAATTAAATAAGGTGTACAAAATATTATGCACGAAATCCTAAGGCTCCTCAGCAGACTGAGTCTGCTGAGTAATATTTCCACACAGCAGACTGAGTCTGCTGAGTAATATTTCCACACCATGTAAAAAGGCATTGTTGACATCCATTTGGTGTAAATGCCAACCTCTTTGAGCAGCTAGGGCCAAAAATAATCTGATAGTGGTTTGTTTTGCCACTGGAGAAAAGGTTTCTAGAAAATCAATACCTTCTGTTTGTGTGAATCCTTTAGCTACTAGCCTTGCCTTGTATCTTTCTATGCTGCCATCTGATTTTCTTTTGATTCTGTACACCCATTTACAGCCAATAGGTTTAATTCCTTTGGGAGCTTGTACTAAAGTCCATGTATTTGTATTTGCTAAAGCCTCTAGTTCCTTGTTCATAGCATCCTGCCAATTGGAATCCTGTACTGCTTGTTGATATGTGGATGGTTCTGTTTTTGAGTTAATATTGCTGATGAACCCATGATAAGAAGGTGCTAAGTTCTCATATGTCATGACTGTGTTGAGAGTGTGAGGAGATGTCCTGTTTGCAGGATTTTGATAAACATAGTCCTGCAAGTAAGTAGGTATTGATTTGTTCCTTGTGGACCTTCTTTGATGTTGTGCAGGCATGCCTTGTGGACCTTCGGGTTCAGGAGCATCCTGAGCAGTATCACTTTCACTTGGAATATCTGTTACATTAGTAGGACTTGCATTTATGGCACTGCCACTGTTAGACATAGGAATTGGAAGACACAAAGAATCATCAGATGAGCAATCAACAGATTCAGAGAAGGGAAAAGAGTGCTCATGGAAAACAACATCCTTAGAAACAGAAATGTTTCTATTTGACAAATTTAGAACCTTGAAACCTTTGGTATGAGGCTCATACCCTAGGAAAACACATTTGTTGCTTCTAGGTTCAAACTTACCTCTACCCTGTGAAGGTGTAGAAACAAAACATAAGCAACCAAAAACTTTCAGATTATCATAGCTAGGTTCTTGTGCATACAGCAAATGATAAGGTGTTTTGTTGTGCAATAAAGGTGTGGGGGTAATATTAATCACGTAAACAGCATGTTTTACACAATGACCCCCAGTATTCCAAAGGTAAACAGGATTGTATTCTTATTGCTCTTGCAATGTTTAAAATGTGTTGATGTTTTCTTTCTATTAGACCATTTTGCTGTGGAGTTCTAACACAAGCCTTTTGGTGTACAATGCCTTTAGTTCTATAAAAGGATTTCATATTGAATTCTCCACCATGATTAGATCTGATAGTCTTAACACACCTATCATATTGATTTTGCACAAGTACACAAAACTGTTGTAAAAGAGAATCAGCTTCACTTTTAGCTTGCATAAGATATAACCAAGTAAATCTGCTATAATCATCAACAATATAAAGAAAATAGCATTCACCATTCACAGTAGGCACCCTATTAGGGCCCCAAATGTCTACATGAATCAAGTCAAAGCAAGAATTAGAAGTAGATGTACTAACAGGAAATTTAGGTTTCTTTTGCTTGGCTAAAGGACAAATTGTACAATCATGACTAGGTATTCTAATATTTTGGTCTAGGTTTCTCAAAGCTTTCATCCTTTCTAGTGAAGGATGACTTAGCCTATCATGCCATAACAAAGAATCATTTTGACTACATGATCTACAAACAGCATTAACACCAGAAGAAGCTCTTTGAGTATCATCTGTCAGGATGTAGATACCATTCTGAATCTTAAGTGTACCAATCATCTTCAAAGTTAAGAGGTCCTGCAACAGACATTGGTCAGCACTAAAAGAAACAGATAAAACACTATCATGTACCAATTTCCTGACAGATATCAAATTATACCTAAAACTAGATATACAAAATACATTCTGTAATGTGATATGAGGACCAATTTTAACTTTGCCTAAATGTGTCACAATAACATAACAACCATTAGGCAGTTTAACTGAGAGATTAGATACTATTTTAGTGTCAAACATGTGATCAACAGAATATGTGATGTGATATATTGCTCCAGAATCAAGAATCAAGTGCTTAAGATTACCATAAATACCTTGACCCTGAGATGTAGCACCTGCTGCCATAACAACAGCATTACAGTGATTAGAAGGTGCTTGAAGGCCTTGAATGAGAGACAACAGATGGTCATACTGAGACTTGGTGATTGGATCTTCTGAATCTCCAGAATGCATATCAGAATGTGAAAAACCAGATTCTTGAGCATCATCAAACTTGTCTATATCGACATTATTTGCCATAGGACCTGAACCTCTGCCATGCCCCTTGAAATTTGGTGGAAACCCATATTTCTTGTAGAACTTGTCTATGGTGTGTCCCTCCTTGCCACAGAAAGTACACTGAGGCCTTTTTCCATTGGACTGACCCCTGCCACTGCCTCCATTGCCTCTTTCTTGCCCTCTTCCCTGATTTTGAAACCTTGTATAAGCCACAGCATTGGAATAACTGGTTTCTTGACAATCTGAATTCACTTGGGAAGCCAGAATCACATGATCTACAGCATCATTTCCATAATTCAACTGCTGCTCATGGTTTAAAGCCATGACAAAAGCAGTTTTAACATCTGGAAGCGGCAAAGTCATAAGAACTTGAGACTTAACTACACTGAAATTGCCATTAAGGCCTTTCAAGAATCTTGTAGTGTATGCATTTGAATAGTATTCTCTTATGATTGGCAACGCAGCACAAGTGCAAGGTGGAACTGGCCTTAGAACTAGATATTGATCCCACAATGATTTGAGTTTTGTGAAATAATCTGTGACCGAGAGATTTCCTTGCTTTACCATTTCAATCTCCTCTTCAAGATTGGAAAGACGATAAGCTTCTCTCCTTCCAAATCTGTCTTGAAGATCCAGCACACTTCACGAGCAGTATCAAAGTACATGATACTCTCAGATAAATTGGGAACCATCGAATTGAATAACCAAGATTGCACAAGATCGTTCTGCTGCATCCAATTAGCATATCCTGGATCATCTGAATCAGGCATGACTGAAGTTCCATCAATGTAACACAACTTTCCTCTAGAAGACAACGATTTCCAGGTAGCACGTTTCCAATGATGATAATTGTCTGCACCATGAAGCGGTGGCTGCACCAACACTAAACTTGGATTCTCATTATTGTTCGCGTTGACAGGCGGATGAACAACTTGATTCTCCATTGAAAAGCCAAGAACAAAGTAAACCAAAACAGAATGAATTTCAGGAAGAACTAATCTGCAAATAAAGCGGAATCTCAGAGTACGAATGCGGAATTGCTCTCTGATACCATGTTAAAATTGAATAAGATCACTAACTCTTATTGATTCAAAGCTGGAAAAACTTAAAACAAGAACTTCATCTTGAAGAAGATGAAGATAACGGTTTTGAAATGTGGAAAAGGCCGGAAAATGAATAGCTAATGAATCTTTACAATTGACAATGCAGAATGTAATTCAATCTTCTAATCTCATTTTGGTGCTGCTGAATTGTATTTATAACCGCAGGAACTGATCAATTTGCTGTTGTAACTAACTAACCGACTTCTTGTTCCAAGTGTTTGATAAAATGTCCCAAAGAGAAAACAACCATCTTTTCCTCTTTTAACTTCAACAGAGAGATCATCCGTCTTCCGTCTTCCGTCTTCCGTGATAGAGTTTTGTAATTGTAGTAGATCGTTGATTAACCAGAGAATGGAATTTGATATTTGCTTGCTTTCTCAAATGTACGTTCAGAGTACAATACTGGTAGGCGGCACACTCAGTTCTCTTATCACTGAAGCTCGATATGTACCATCACTGAAGCCCGGTACGTACCGTGAAGGCTTTTTTGATTCCTATGGTATGCTATATTTAATTAATAGTTGGAAAGTTTCTGTTTGGTTAATGTGTACACCCATTGTGTTTGTTAATTTTTTGTTGATATATATAGATACACAAGATTCTCATAAAAGACATGAAATGATTTCGCAGCTGCTAGACAAATTCAAAGATGAATGTGACGCTCTATCCTCTATACCCGAAACAAATGGGTATGCCATAGCGAGAGGCATAACAGACAATAATAGTTGTGGATGCTGTGGGAGAGATGCAGGCTAACCGGAATTTCCTTCGGTGTATGTGATGTGTCATTTTTATCCCGGTTCAAATCGTGATGAGGTGCTTCATCATCGTGAGTTCAATAATATGTATAATTGACGTGACGTGTTCCAGCTGTATCGTCGTGAGGTGTTCCCGCTGGGCATACATTGTCACGATGAAACAGATGATTCAATTGACATGAAGAAAAAGTTTTGCAGAATTGCAAAAACTTAGCTGAAGTATTCAACGGCCTGCTTGATATTGATATGGGTATGGTTGACTTGTGTTTGGAAGAGATTATATCTTAAATCAACAAGATAGAAGATGAATTGATTGCTCTGGGATGCACCGCAGACGATGCAGCAAGTTGATTGTTTTAAATGCAGAGGTGAAACCAAAGTTATACCAGTTGAATAGTCTAATCCCAGAGTCTTGGCTGTTTGTTAACAACATTAAAGTACTATCTTCGTTCCAAAACATAAGTTATTCTAGTTAAAAGTCTAAATTTGAAGGTTAAAAGTCTAAAATAACCTTTAACTGTCATTAATACAATAATTGTTAAATAATAAAAAATTATTGAATTGATAATAAATTGAGGGTAAAATAGAGAAAGGAGCAATAAATGTTGCATTTTAAAAGATTCAAAGGCAGTTTTAGGACATCACTTAAATTATTAAGCAGGTCTGAATTTGTTTTAGAAATTGTACTTAAACTCTGTTATCGCTGAATATGCTGTGTGATGCGCCGAAATTAGCGTTATTTTTTCAAATATCATTATCGAAAAGAAGTGAATTTAACATCTGTCCTACCTGATTTTTTTTTTTTGGAAAATTCTTATAAGACACAATCTCTAATATTATTAAGAATACGACAACTACATATTTTTTATAGGAGAAGGACAACCGCATAATTTTATAATGAGAAAAAAACAAACAATGAATCCTTAAAATCAAATAATCACCTTAGTGAATCCCAAATTAGTGAATTTCGGCGATGAATTTTGATAATGAATCCCAAAATCAAATGAATCCCGACAATGAATTTTGAAAATTAGTGAATTTCGATAATGAATTTTTGCAATGATTTAAACAAATAATTTGAACACAAGTGAATTTCGATAGTGGATAAACAGTTTTATCTCTTTATGCAAAAGTTTCAAAAAAGCTGTCCTTCTACTCAATTGATGAAATATTTTGTCATTCTCCTCATTCCCCCTTTTTTTTCTTCTTTTTAAACAGCTTTCCCACTATTTAAGAAGTAAATTTAACCTCTGTCCTATCTGACTTTTATTTTCTTTTCCTTTGGGAATTCAATACTTCCTAGTTTCTGTTTTACATAATATGTATACTTAATTAACCATGGTATTTATTAATTTTATATAGTTACAAATACCCAAACTACAAAGAAAACCATTTTGGAGCTGCTAAAAAAATTCATTAAAAAACATGTGTCCTCCATACCCGAAACAAATGGGTATGCGATAGAGAAAGAAATAAGAGAAATAATAGCTATGGATGATGCGGCTGTGGATGATGCGGGAGCCATTGGTGACGGTAGTCCCAGGAGAAGGCCGGAATTTCCTCAAGTATGTAGTTGATGTGATAGACGGTAGGGTGAACCGTTTTCTGGCGATGCATTTTGATCGGTATGTCAATCGACATTTTGATGAGGTGATGCGTTTACCACGTCCTTTAGATATGTTCGAGAAGGGCGAGAAGAGGGCGATTGATGAGACGATGCGTTTACTACGTCCTTTGGATTTGTTCGAGAGGAGAGCGATGATGCGGGAGTGGATTGTTATTGATCGTATACGCTCTGAGGATAGATTCTTTGAATGAGGATGTCAAAAAAATTCTGGTAAACTGTTAGTTCCGTTCCAAGGTGATGAATGAAGTGTTCCGTTTATACAATCGCTGTGAAGCTTCAATTTCAATTAATCATGGAACAACTTCTGCAACAAAGCCTGCAAAAGTTGGCTGAAGACATCAAAGCCCTAGCTACATAACAATTTTATGGTTTTGGGAGGCATTCCATTTGGATCGAAGGTGAATTGATAAACAAGTCCGATCTATATCAAGATAGTGTTTTCCAAACTTTATATATAATGTTTACATTCACATATATTTCTAAAATAAGATGTTACAAGAAACCATAATATGACCTTGAATAAAATGTTTCATATGTATGTGTCACGTGACCACTCGCCGTTCGCCAACACACAAAGGTCTGCCCTCCGGCTCCTGGACACCTCTATGTTTGATTATTATGATAAACACTTCTATGTACATGTTTTCGTTACGATAAACATGGTTATGTATGTTTTTGTTACAATAAACACCTGTTAGTTGTGCGATACCTGTAACCAAAATATATACTACGTTGGAGTATTTATCGTAACAAAATCACATATAGGTGTGTTTATCTTTTTCTTTTTTGAAGGGTTAGGTGTGTTTATCGATGTCCTATAATTGTAACAAAAATATATACGTAAAAATGTTAAAAAGTTTAACGGATTTATATTTTGGGACGAAGGTGGTACCTTTTGTATACTATATTTGTGATTACAAGTTTTATATACAGTATTATTTATATGTAACGAATGGTATATGATATCAAAATATACGCTGCAATATGAGCTGAGGGCAACAATAGGATACCATTCTTTATAATTCGGAAATGATACCCCAGCTCCATTTCGTCTATATATTATATATACATGATAATAATAATTGATTTAAACCACACGTTTTAAATTAAAATTAAAACCCCACAAACGATAAACACTTTGTCAGCTGATCATTAATTATGTATCTTTTATGAATAGAAAATAATAAAAAACGTACGTACGGGACAAGAAAACTTATATATTGAGACGAATGTAATATATATTATGATTTTAAAAAGTTTTTGTATTGATTATGTGCCAACGGTTCTCACGATCGTCTCATAAGATATAACAGGTTTCTTCTAATGTCTAAATTGACACTTGAAACGATCAGAATACGACGAATTTGTAAATTACTTGTTGACTTGAAAATTATCCAAAATGTTTGTACGAGTATTTTTATGACGTGGTCGGCATTTTAATCAAGAAAATTCATATGAATTTTCCCTTAATTTCCATTCACATGGTCTTCTTTTTTGTAAGAAGAAAGTCTTCCGTTTTCTAGATGCATCCCCGAAATAAAATTTAAATAATTAGGTGCAATGCATATATGATTACAATTATTCATCGAATCGATGCAACTCAGATGTCGCATTATTCAATCAATTATTTATTTATTTGATTTTACTAACATGCTATTAAGCTATGATTTGTAAAGTATGTCAATTTCTAAACTTATTAATCTGAAGATATCTATCATAATTGTAACTGCTTAGTAATACAACTAAATGACTAATGTACATAAATATATACATTTTTTTTATGGAAATTCGTATTGAATGTTTTATAAGAGTGTTTGTATTAAACGTATTCCCACTATAATGTCTGTAATGTATGGAATTCCGTAATGTATAATTTAGAGGGAATTAGTCAAAAGTTCACTTTTTAATACAAAATGAATAAACATGACAGACTCATTTTTTTAGTTGCAAAAAGACAAAAAAATATCCAAACGGACAAAAGTACCTTTACTAGACAAATAGACGCGCGCGTCCCAGACTCACAGCAAGTCATTTTTTAAATAAAAAAAATTCAAACAACCGTAATTTTTGATTTAGAATTCCGATCATCAAAATTTTTTCACCAAAATTCATATTTTTTTCCCCTTTTCATTTTGAGATCTCATACGATACACTTCCGACGTAAATTTTGAAAGACGAAAAAATATTTGCATTAATCAAAGCGTTTTTCTTATAAACGACCGTAACTTTTGATTTAGAACACCGATCATCAAAATTATTTCACCAAAGTTCATATTTTTTTCCTCTTCATTTTGAGATCTCATATGATACCCTTTCGACGTAGTTTTTGAAATCCGAATAATCACAATTGCTCGGTTTCACAATAACAAGATTACAAGAATACGCTTTATTAACAAATACAATGACAACATTACCGTTACCATTACAATTACCATTAATAGTATACGATTAGCCAACAATCATGGACTCGGAAAACTTTACAACAACACCGACAACCTATATTCCCTTATGGATTAAAACAGAAACAAACCGTAAAGTAAAAATCATTTGGATAATAATGTATTCACATTAACACCCAAAAAACTTGTGTATTTTGAAATAACACATTCAATCACAATAGAAAAAAAAATACAACATATATGATAATTAAGTTACATCAAGAAAAAGATTATCTAAGCACATAAAAATCTCGACAATGTCGATTGCTACCATCATCTTCTTCTCCAACTCTACACCAAATGGTTTAACATTTTCTAAATAAAGTCAACCTCTAGTCTACGCTAAATGATTTAAATTTGTACCCTATCTCAATTCACAGATCATTACCAAGGAGCATTAGCCTCTTCTTGGAACATTATCTCGGAGATTTCCTTATTCGGTTTCAATGCGTCGACCTTAGCACCATAACTCAATACAGTATCAGTATCACAATATCAGTATCACAGTATAAGTGACTACATTTGGACATAAATATGAACTCACCTTACGGACGTCACAACGAATTAACGTGCTTGCCAATATTTACATATTCCACCACTTGATACTATTCCTCTTCAATAATTGATACACAGGTCCTAAGAAAATTTGGAACTCAACTCCAATGATGCACAATCATTATAAGAATGATTATAATTTGCAAGGACATGTTCAAGGGTGGGGGTATGGCCAAGGCTAATTTTGTTATTGTCAAGGCATTTCTATACTAAAACATTTTTGTCTTATTCACATTTGATTTGGCAATACCATTATTTGATTTGGCGATACCATGAGCCCATGTTCAATAAGAAGAAATTCCCCCAACGACTAACCCATAAAAAAACATTGAATCTTTAGGATCTTTCGGATTCCAGTCACGATGCCATGACCTAACTTTTTTTTCAATGAAATCATAAAAATAATTAACACAGTAAATAATTTTTTTTACGGGGCCCGAAATATTTTTCTATAGGTAAAATGTAGAGTATTTTTATTTTTAACGGGGTCCGTGGACCCCCATAAGTATAAGGTAGATCCACCCCTGCCAGGTCGGATCAACAGCAAGTTACCATGGGCCAGCAAGATGATGTTTCGACACTCGGTGAGGAATGAAGGATAATGAAAGTCTACGCTGCGCAGGTGTACGATGATAGTGTTCGAAGTCCAATTCTTCAGTACGGTTTTGTTAGTTCGTGATTGGTAATTTGGTACCACCCAGATTTTATCTTGAGCTTTAAGGGCCAGAAAATAAGAGGAAGGGTATTTTAGTTCGACTGAAATTATTTTGTCTTTATTGCAACTAAAAAAATGTGTGTGCATTAAAACTTAAATGAGGGTGGAAAGGTGGATTTATACCTAATTTCGCCTAATAATAATAAGAATAATAATAATACTTTTAGTATAAAATAATAATGTCACAGCGAAATAATTTCTATGTTAAAAATACTCCAAACTTTTCGCAGCTTAATCAATAGTATGAAAATAACATACTACATCCGTCCCAAAATATAAGTCTATTTGGGGGGTTTTTACACAGATTAAGAAAGTTTATTGAATTGATATATGTAATTAATTTTGATTAAAATGTCTAAAATAACGTTTGACTGCCATTAATGTAAATTACTGAAAAGAGAATGAGTAAATAATAAATGAGGGGTAAAAATAGAGAGAAAAAAGTAATAAATGCTTAATTCGTTGTTTAAATGATTTACAGTATGAAACAAAACAAAAAAAAACCTAAATGAACTTACATTATGGGACAGATGTATTATATCAGTAGATCTTAATAGTTGAAAATAAAAAGAAAGGAAAAACAATATTATCTAGACAGTTACATAGAAATGCATATAAAGTGCTTTATAAAAAAACATGGCAAAAATCAAGGTGTTACAAGGTGTGTTTTTCGATGTCCTATAGTTGTAACAAAAATATATACATAGAAATGTTAATCGTAGCAAAAACACAAATATATGTGTGTTTAACGTAACATTGAAACATAAAGATATTTATCATAACAAAAATGAGTACATAGGATGTCGTAACAATAAAATAGATATGCGAGTATTAAAGAATAAAAAAAAATGTTAAAGGTTATGAAGGACATGTTTTAATCTAAAATAGTTGAGAAGAACAAACATGTAGTAACACGTGTAGTAACACATATATAAAAATGCAGTAACACATATAGTAACTTTCATTCTCAACCATTTTATTTCACTCTTTGTTCTCAGCTTTCACCCATGGAGCTTTGATTTGCGACTATCACCTCCTCGTCTTCATCCCACTTGACCTGTTACTCCCTCGCCTGACGGTGGTGATGGTTGCCTTTTTGGTTTTTGCTTGAAGCTCTCATGGATCTGGCGGCCGATCGGTGGCTGATGGGTCGTCTTCCTATCTCTCTCTCCCTTTAGATCATTCTGTGGTCGGCTGCTGCTGCTTCTCCCTTTTGGTCTTGGATCCGTCTCCTCCGGTGATCGTAGATCGGGCTTCTTATGACGCCTTTTCTGTTCTATTGATGATGGAGGTGGCTGATTCGGTGGTTTTATCGAGTTTGAGGTGGCTGTCTGATGGTTCCTCCGCCGGTTTCCTGCTGGTGAAATGTTGTTGGTTGCTTTCGTTGGTCGATCTTTGCTTTCGTGTCACCATGGCGCTGTTCCTAGTGGTGGTCAGCGGTGTCTTGCTTCTCCGGTGGCGGTGTTTACGGGGTTGGTGGCCGATGGTGGCTCTATAGTTGTAGGGAGATAGGATTTGTTTGTTGTTGTTGCTGTCTTTCTTTTTTTGTGTTTAGTTTTGTTGTCAATTGATGGATGGACCCGGGGAATCCGTGTCTGTTGGCCAGCTTATCGGAATTTTTCCTCGATTTTTTTCTTTTGGCTAAGACTCCCGCTTTCTATCTTTTAGTTAGGCGTTGTTGTTGTTGTTTTTTTTGTGTTTGTGGTCATGGCCCGGTGCGAAAGTTTCAATCACTGGGTTGGTCCGGTTGTTGTAAAATCTTAGGGTAGTCTTAGGTTTATGTTAGTCCGCTTCCCTGCCATTTGTAATAAAAGTTTTCGTCCTTTAAAAAAAAAATACAATGTGATAACTTGTGAGGGCAATTTGGTCAATATGACCTTGAAGTAAACCCTACCCTCATAGCTATATATATATATAATGTCATGGGCCGCCCCCCTCCTAAACCTAAATAAACCAAAAGCGGCGCCTGTGTGAGTCTCTCCGCCACTGATTCACCGTCTGCCGCCACCTCGATCTTCCACGATTGCCGCCACGTATTCTGTGTTTTCAACTTGAACACAGCTACCATTCCATGATCCTTTGTTAGCACTGATATATTGGAGGTAAAAGACACACAGGTTTTTTTTTGCATTTAATTAGTTAAAACTTTTCTTTACCATGTAGCTAAGGAAGATTTATGTGGAAGATCTTTATTTTTCTGCAATCTATGAGATCGAAAGGGCTCAAGAATTAATCTTGTGTTGATATATGGAGATGTGTTTTCTATGATCGGAAAATACTTGATTCTTCAGTCTTTTTAGTTTTGCTGCATTCCGATCCAACCCAGCTGGTCCAGTCTTTTGAGTGGCTGAGAATTTCAGTTTCGGTACCACTTTCAAAGCTTTAGCAATCGTTGATGTTGTCTGTTTTGTTGTTGCTGCTTTTTACTACTGCTATTAAACGAGTTTCGAGTTTGAGCATGAGCATTTCGAACCCGATCTTGAATCTTGATCTCTACATCTTTCTTTCATGAGTTTTGTTGTAAGTTTTTTAGATCTGCTCATTCTAAGACTTCATTGCATATACACCATACAGATAGATATAAATATTACTAACCCATTTATATTAGATCTAGTGCATATATGATATGATACACAAGTTAAATCTAATAAATCAATAGATTTGGTGTTGTTTGGATTTAAAGCTTTTGTTTTGGATCTTAACAAAATAAACATTACATTTGAAGGGTGATTTAATATGACACATACTGTTTGCTTCAAGAATGATTTTGACATTTTATTCTTATGCATGTATATTAAGATAAAAAAATTTGCTTGTCAACAGGATGAATATTCGAAGCAGCCCTGTGTCAAATACCAGCATAAACTTCACAAAAACCACAATCATTAGAAGAGATTATGGTGATGAGCATGGAGGAGGTGGATTTCATGCCAAAACGACAAACAAACATTGATGCAGTCCGAATTTTACGGTATGTTTAATTATGATTATTTTTATTTTAGCACCTATCATTTAGCATATAACTAATTAAACTATGGATCGTCTTTTTTCTTCGTATTTAATAGCATCTTTCGTTTTTGCTTTGTGACTTTTATTATTCCGATTAGCATTATCTTAATTGCTTGTTTGACTTGCATTTGTTTTGTTTGAGTTGAGTGCATACAACCTGTTTGTTGAGCCTTGAACTATGAGTGCTTGCCTTACTTTTAGAGAATTAGATATATATGCACAATAATGCACCTAGTAACTATAAAAAGTCGAAACTGGAGTACACCTTAGTACATATTCAGAAGCCACAAAAATGATAAACATAACAAGGGATTATAATAAAGAACTACATTTTTAACCTCTGTCATATTTGACATTTTTTTTTTTTCTGTTAAACAGCTTTCGAACGAGTAAATTTCACCTTTGTCCTATTTGACATTTTTTTTTCCTTGTTAAACATCTTTCCCGTCATTTATTTTTGCAAAATTACTTTTTGAACGTAGGCAGTTACGTGTGACACTTTACTATTTAAGTGACAGTTCACTATTTTCTACCCGATGATATATTCACGTGTTAGTGTTGTTGGAAAATTTGATCTTCCGGTGACGCCACGAACACGTAATTGTCTTCAAACCGATTCACGAACAAGTAACGATCTTGATAGTATACACTCGAACAGGTAATGGTCTTCATAATCGAGCATCGAACATATAGCAATCTTCGTTGTGGACCATTAATAATAACTAATCAACCAAATAACACCGTCCTAAAGGACTTATTTCGGGTGAATCGAAATATCCCACTAGGATAAAACAGAGTCTTCCTCTAATAGAGGGCATCAAAATCAGTAATATTATTTGACATGTTCCTATCCAACAAAGTATAGCCAAAACAAGAGAAGTTGAAATGATAGATAATAATTATTTTCACTCTTCTTCTTTTCATCGAAAAGATTATAATTTACACTTCAATAAAACTGCCTTATATATGGACCATAAAAGAAAGAACATGTTGAAATACTTTGTTTGCAGAACCAAAACGTCCGCCGGAATTTTCTCAAGAAAAGATAATGCAGCCTGCTTTAAAGGAGGAAATAAAACTGCACTCTTTTAACATTTAAATAACTTGAATAGGTGATAAATACTTAATAAAAAATTAAAATGAATGCTTACTCGGTCAAAGCACCAAAAACAAGATATGAATCCACAAATTTTGTAGATTAAAATAAAATATAATAATATAAGCTGATGTATTTTAACTTATCTCAAATAAGTAATATAAAATAAATCTTTTGAAATATTTTATCATATAAAAATACCAACAAGTGTGAAAGATTTTTATTTTATTTTATTTTTTTCTCACACTTTTATTTATGGCATGGATTGATTATTTTTAGTATATATTTAGTTTCCCACTTTCTTCATTTAATGTTCATTTAATTTTAGGATTACAGTCTTTCAAAAAATTACAGATTTTGGTATTGAATGGGTTCAAGTGAAAATCCACGTAAAAACAAATTGATCGGCTTCTATGTGCATGATGAAAAATCGATACAAAATTGTTCATAACGTTTTTTGAACACAGGTAACGTTTCTTGAATATTGGGTTGTCGATGGAATTATACAGTCCTTTCGTGCCTCTTATCCAAAACGGAGGAGACGGTGGAGACGGAGATGGAATTACACAGTCCTTTCGATCCCCCTTATTCAAAACGGAGGAGACGGAGGAGGGATGGACGTTCAAGATTACTCGACCAATGCTGAACAGTAACGGAGGAGACGGAGGAGGGATGGACGTTCAAGATTACTCGACCAATGCTGAACAGTTTAGGGGACAAGCTTGCGATCTTGAAGAGACTTCCTTGGTAGCCGTAAGAATACTAACACGATCAAGGATCAAGGATCAAGTAAGAGTCAGATTCTACAGGCACGACCAGGCCGAACTCTATTTGGTTCCGGATACAACAAACGGGTATGCCATAGCGACATATCAGAAACAAATAGCGAGAGGCATAACATGTATACACTAGGGTGACAAGTTATTTAATGTTTCATCATCAGCATAAAAAAAGAAACGGCCTGCTTGATATTGTTATGGGGTAGGGTTGATTTGTGTTTGGAAGAGATTATCTGAATGATTCCAACCAAATCAGTGCAGATGTAGATGATTTCAACGTGTCAAGCGGCAAGCAGCAAGTTGTACTAGTTGAAGAGTCTAAGCCTAAAGTCTTGTTAACAACATTAAAGTACCTCACCTGTCCAATTTCTGTTTTTAATTTCAGTGTCTAAATAAACGTATAGATCATTTGTCCAATTTCAGTGTCTAATTTGGTGACTAACTAAAAACAAAATTTATGAAAACAGGAAAGCAAACCCAAAAATACGTAGTTTTTATTCAGATATCGAAATTTGATCTCAAATTGAACCACTTACTTTATCAAGCAAGTCTGAATTTGCTTTAGAAAATTGATTTTAAATTTTAAGCTCTGTTATTGCTGAATACTCTGATTTTTTTTTTCCTCCAAGAAACGAGAACTTTTATTAACGGAAACTGATTTACAGCAAAAGCTAGCTAAAGTTTATACTAAAACGCAAACCCAACGCCGCACTATAACACGGCCAAAACACACACTACAGCGACTATAAGCCGTAGGAAAATGACGTACTCTCTGATTATGTGCTGAAATTAGCTATTTTTACCAAGATATCCTTTTTTAAAATATCATTATCTGCTTTTTCAAATACATCATTTTTTTTTAATTTTTTTCCTAAAACTCGTATGAATATTCTGACACATCAATCAATGTGGTGGTATTAGGATATTAAATCAATGTTGAGTATATATGCACCATAATTCACCTAGCAACTATAATACGTCGAAAACGGAGGAGGAAGTAAATTTAACCACCTCTGTCCTCTTTGACGTTCTTTTTTCTTCTCTTTTAAAACAGCTTTCCAACTGCTCAATAAGTAAATTTAACCTTAAAGGTCCTATCTGACGTTTTTTTTTTTCTTTTTTTCCTTTCTTTTGGAATTCAATACTTCCTAGTTTCTGTTTTACATAATGTGTATTATCCATTGTGTTTATTAAGTTTATATAGTTACAGATTCCGAAACTAGAAAGAAACCATTTCAGGGCTGCTAAAAAAATTCAAAAAAGCATGTGACCTCCATACCCGAAACAAATGGGTATGCAATAGAGAAAGACATAAGAGAAATATAGTTATCAATGATGCGGCTGTGGATGATGCGTGAGCCAAGCACAAAGAACAGTAATGTCCCACATGGGAAAAATAGTAGAATGATCACCCCATATAATGCTGAGACATAAATGCTCATGTAACTCGGAGCTAACCCTATTAGACCAAGCGAGGACGACGGTCTGCGCAATGACCGACATTTATGACTTATTTAACGTTACCAAACGCAAGGTCCGGGGCGTTACGAATGGTATTCGAGCCGACTATCAGACGGAACTATGCGCTACACCGCATAAGAAGACGGTGTAAGGATGACCTCTAGTTACCTCTGGTAGGGACGATCCGAATAACAGCCTCGCCGCCCTAGCGAGGACGCCACCCCATATAAGTGTGAGACATAAAGGTCTTGTCAACTCGGGTTAGCCTTTTAGACCAAGCCGACGGCGGTCTAAGCGATTGACGGACATTTATGACTCATTTAACGCTACCAGGCCCGGTCCAGGGGCGTTATAAGCGATCTAGAGAAGGCCGAATTTCCTCGAGTATGTAGCTGATGTGATACATGGTAGGGTGAACCGTTTTCTGGCGATGCATTTTGATCGGTATGTCAATCGAAATTTTGATGAGGCGATGCGTTTACTACGTCCTTTGGATATGTTTGAGAGGAGAGCGATGATGCGGGAGTGGCTTGTGATTGATCGTATACACTCTGGGGATAGATTCCTTGAATGAGGATGTCAAAAATATCCTAAAAACCTGTTAGACGTTCCGTCCCGAGGTGATGAATGAAGTGTTCCGTTTATACAATCGCTGTGAAGCGTCAATTTCAATTAATCATGGACCAACTTCTGCAACAAAGCCTGCAAAAGTTGGCTGAAGACATCAAAGCCCTACATAACAATTTTATGGTTTTGGGAGACATTCCATTTGGAATCGCTAGGATCGAAGGTGAATTGATAAACAAGTCCGATCTATATCAAATATAGTGTTTTCCACACTTAATATAATGTTTACATTCACATATATTTCTAAAATAAAAGGTTACAAGAAACCATAATATGACCTTGAATAAAATGTTTCATATGTATGTGTCATGTGACCACTCGCCAACACACAGATATCTCAAAGGCCCAAGTCGTGGGAATCATTTTTATGGAAACTTTGTCACAACGCTCTCCCAGCTCCTTTACCATCAAAAGTGTCCAATACTAGCATATGCAACTTGTGCGGTGAAGAGGAAGAATCAGTTCTACATGCGCTACGAGATTGCCCCTGGCCTAGAACAATTTGGAGGAATTTTAACGATGCAGCTACCAACCTTTTGAACACCTCTATGTTTGATTAATATGATAAACACTTCTATGAACGTGTTTTTGTTACGATAAACATCGTTATGTATGCGTTTTTGTTATGATAAACACGTGTTAGTTGTGCTATAACTGTAACCAAAATATATACTACGTTGGAGTATTTATAGTAACAAAATCACATATAGGTATGTTTATCTTTTTCTTTTTTGAAGGGTTAGGTGTGTTTATCGATGTCCTATAATTGTGACAAAAATATATATGTAAAATTGTTAAAAGTTTTAACTGACTTATATTTTTGGGATGATGTAAAACTATTGTATACTATATTTGTGATTACAAGTTTTATATACTGTATTATTTATATGTAACGAATGGTATATGATATCAATATATACGCTGCAATATTAAGGCAACAATCGGATACCACTCTTTATAATTCGAAAATGATACCCCAGCTCCATTTCGTCTATATATTATATACATAATAATAATAATAATTCTCTTCACACAAAAAAAAAAAAAAAAATATTTAAACCACACTTTTTAAATTTAAATTAAAACCCCACAAACCATAAATACTTTGTCAGCTGATCATTAATTATGTATCTTTTATGAATAGAAAATAGAAAAAGCGTACGTACGGGACAAGAAAACTTATATATTGAGATGAGTGTAATATTATGATTTTAAAACGTTTTGATTGATTATGTGCCAACGGTTCTCACGACCGTCTCATAAGATACAACATGCTTCTTCTCATGTCTGAATTGACACTTGAAAACGATCAGAATACGACAATTTGTAAATTACTTGTTGACTTGAAAATTATCCAAAATGTTTGTACGAGTATTTTTATGACGTGGTCGGCATTTTATTCAAGAAAATTCATATGAATTCTTCCTTAATTTCCATTCACATGGTCTTCTTTTTGTAAGAAGAAAGTCTTCCGTTTTTAGATGCATCCCTGAAATAAAATTTATATAATTAGGTGCAATGCATATATGATTACAACTTTTAATCGAATCAATGCAATTCAGATGTCGCATTATTAAATCAATTATTTATTTATTTGATTTTAGTAACATGCTATTAAACTATGATTTGTCAAGTATGTCAATTTCTAAACTTATTAATCTGAAGATATCTATCATAATTGTAACTGCTTAGTAATACAACTAAATGACTAACGTATCAAAAATATATACATTTTTTTTATGGAAATTCGTATTGAATGTTTTATAAGAGTGTTTGTATTAAACGTATTCCCACTATAATGTCCGTAATGTATGGAATTCCGTAGTGTATAATTTAGAGGGAATGAGTCAAAAGTGCACTTTTTAATACAAAATGAATAAACATGACACACTTATTTTTTTAGTTGTAAAAAGGATAAAAAAAAATCCAGACGGACAAAAATACCTTACTATACAAATAGACGTGCGCGCGTCCCAGGCTCACAACAAGTCTTTTTTTTAAACAACCGTAACTTTTGATTTAGAACTCCGACCATCAAAAAAATTTCAACAAAATTCATATTTTTTCCCTCTTCATTTTGAGATCTCATACGATACTGCCAAGCGTAAATTTTGAAAGACGAAAAAATATTTGCATTAATCAAAGCATTTTTCTTATACATGACCGTAACTTTTGATTTAAAACACCGATCATCAAAATTCTTTCACCAAAGTTCATATTTTTCCTCTTCATTTTGTGATCTCATATGATACCCTTTCGGCGTAGTTTTGAAATCCGAATAATCGCAGCGGCGTTACTCTAACATAATCACGATGATCGATATCACAATATCGGTTTACGCAAAAGCAATTATCACAATAACACGCTTTATTAACAAACGTAAGGACACCATTACCATTAATAGTATACGATTAGCCAACAATCATGGACTCGCAAACTTTACAACAACACCGACAAATTATATTCCTTTATGGATTAAAACGAAACAAACAATGAAACTACAAATCATTTGGACAATAATGTAATCACATTAACTCCCAAAAAACTTGTGTATTTTGAAATAACACATTTAATCACAATGGAATAAAAAGTACAACATATATGATAAACAACTTTAACATCAACATATATGATAATTAAGTTACATCAAGGAAATGATTATCTAAGCACATAAAAATCTCGACAATGGTGATTATATCACCAATGTGATTTAGTGTGATTGGATTTAGTTTGAGGTTTGGTAAGCTTGAAACAATCAATATGAGTTAGGAGATGCGGGTGCATGCTTACATTTGATATTTACAAGCTTACGAGTGTTAGATCAAATGTTGAACAAAACCATTTTTCTGCTTTGCATTTTGGACGGGCGTCCCATATACTGACGAGCGTCTGTAATTCATGGACGGGCGCCCATGGATTGATTTAGATACGAGATGTATCTCGACGCTTAGTGGACGGGCATCCATACGCTTTTGGACGAAAGGTCCATGTGTTTTGAACGGGCGTCCTGATCTTTGGATTTGATTCAGGATGCAACCTGATGTTATGGACGAGCGTCTGAATGTTCTGGACGGGCGCCCGTCGAATATTCGACGACGGGCGTTCAAGGCGTCCAGCCTCGATTATATGGCGATTTTTGTTCGGTTTTGTTGGTGTCTTTTCGGGATTTTGCTATTACAACTGATCCTGAAGGTTGTATATGGTAAGTTATGTTGATATAACATTATATATACATAAAGTAACACTAGAAAAAGATCTTAACATGATCTAAGCATAAATTAAGCCAATTTTTGGTCTTTTTGCTTTTTCTTGAAAACTTCAACTTTAAACACACATATCCACAAAACTTTTGCAGCATTTTCTTTCATCTTATTGCCAAAGATAGAAAGAGCAGCAGTTATATCCCGTGATTATATTCGAGTAATTCCCGAGGCAATTCAAGGGATCGAATAGTTTTCGCAGAAAGACTTTCAAGTCATCTCTGCGGTGTTATCAAGTTCTTTTATTTTTCCAGTTTGATACTATTGTTCAATTCTCCACAAACTTCACTAACAATCATAAAACTATTGTTGTTTTGAACAATGTCGAGTATCAAGGAGATGACATCGAACTTCAGCAAATTAGAACAGTTCAATGGTGAAGATTTCCGTAGATGGCAAAAGAAGATGCACTTTCTTCTGACCGCATTGAAGGTGGTATACGTGTTGAGTACACCTTGCCCGCAAATCGATGATAACAGCACCATGGAAGAGACAAGGAAGAAAAGTAAGTGGGAAAACGATGATTATATATGCCGTGGTCACATCCTGAACGGTATGTCTAATAATTTGTTTGATACCTATCTTGAAATTGAAACATCTAAAGAGTTGTGGATACTTTGGAGGCAAAGTATGTAAGTGAGGATGCATCTAGTAAGAAGTTTCTTGTTGGTAACTTTATGAAATATGTGATGGTAGATAATCGTCCCGTCATGGATCAATATCATGAATTGCTACGCTTTGTTTGGTCGAGTTTTCTATGCATAAGATGGCTATGGATGAGTCCATATGTGTTTCAAGCATTATTGAAAAGTTGCCTCCTTCTTGGAAGGATTTCAAGAATTCACTGAAACATAAAAAGGAAGAACTTTCTTTGATTGAACTTGGTTCTCATTTGAGAATAGAAGAAAGTTTACGTTTGCAGAGAATGGTAAAAATATTGTAGGTTGCGGAAAGAACATTGCAGGTGGTTCAACTTCAATCAACATGGTTGAAGTTGGAGAAACTTCCAAAAAGAATAACAAAAGAAAGTCCGATTCCAACAACAACAAGAACAAAGCAAAGTTCAACAAAAAGCCTAAAGGGGCTTGTTGGTATTGCGATAAGGAAGGCCATTTCAGGGCTGATTGTTTTTCTAGAAAGAACAACAATGGTAAGGGCAAAGGCCCGTGAATGGGTCGAAAGATCCAAGTCCACCTAAACAACAAGGTACAATTGTTTATAATTGTGGTTTTAATTCTGGTTTGAATTATGTTCCACTGATTTCCGAAGCATGTTATTTGCAGGATGATGATGTAAGTTGGTGGATAGACTCGGGAGCGACTAGACATGTGTGCAAAGATAGATCGTGGTTTTCAACATATGAAAAAGTTGAAGATGGATCCATTGTGCATATGGGAAACGAGTCTAAATCTTTTGTTGTTGGAAGAGGAATAGTTAACTTGCAATTTAGTTCTGGAAAATTTGTAACTTTAAACAATGTTTTACATGTTCCTTTAATCCGGAAGAACTTGGTTTCCGGTAGTATTTTGTGTAAAGAGGGCTACAAACAAGTTTATGAGTCCTCTCGTTATGTATTATCTAAACATGGTATGTTTGTAGGATTTGGTTATCTTAGTAATGGTATGTATATGCTTAATATTAGTAATGGTTTGAATGACAATGTTGCTATGAATGTAATGAATATTAATGTTGATGAATCATACTTATGGCATGCAAGATTAGGTCATGTACATTTTAGAAGAATGTTGCAAATGTCTAAAAATGACTTAATTCCTGTTTGTAGTACGACTATGAATAAGTGTGATACTTGTAGCTTAACTAAAATTGTAAGACAACCTTTTAAAGGTGTTGAAAGGTCATCTACAATTTTGGAACTTGTTCATAGTGACTTGTGTGATTTTCATTCTTCTCCTTCTTTTGGAAACAAGAAGTATGTTGTTACTTTCATTGATGATTGCACTCGCTTTTGCTATGTGTACTTGCTTTTACAAAAGACGAGGCAATGGAAAAATTTAAAGTATTTAAAACCAAGTAGAATTACAACTTGAAAGTAAAATTAAGAAGCTTCAGCGGATAGAGGTGGAGAATATTTTGATCCACCATTCTTTGAATCGTGTGGGATTATACATGAAATCACTTCACCTTATACACCACAACAAAATGGCATATCTGAAAGAAAGAATCGAACATTAAAAGAAATGGTAAATGCTATGCTTTCTTACTCAGGATTGAGTGAGGGTTTTTGGGGAGAAGCTATACTGACAGCTTGTTATCTTTTGAATAGAATTCCTAATAAAAAGAATCCTATTACCCCATATGAGCAATGGTATAAGAAGAAGCCAAACTTGCATTATTTGCGTGTTTGGGGATGTAGGGCAGTCGTGAGACTACCCAATCCCAAGATTAAAACCTTGGGGGAAAGAGGCATTGATTGCATTTTTGTTGGATATGCACTGCATTCCAAGGCATATAGGTTCTATGTTATAGAACCAAATGATTCGATTATGTTTCATTCCATAATTGAATCAAGGGATGCTCTCTTTGATGAAAGTCGGTTTTCTTCTATATCAAGGCCAAGAAATGTTGTTCCTATTGGAACTAGTGAAAGTTGTGGTGGTGAGAAATCACAAGATGAGCCTTTGGTGCTTCGAAAAAGCAAAAGGGCTAGAAAAGAAAAATCTTTTGGTCCCGATTTCCAAACATATTTGGTGGAGGGTACAAGAGATGAAGTAGGATTGCAATATGCTTATTGTTATCATATTGATGATGATCCTAGAACTTATAAAGAGGCTATGGAGTCTCGGGATATTGCCTTTTGGAAGGAAGCCATTAATGATGAGATGGATTCCATTTTAGGCAATGATACGTGGATATTAACGGATCTTCCACGTGGTTGTAAACCGTTAGGTTGCAAATGGATCTTCAAAAGAAAAATGAAGATTGATGGATCCGTTGAAAGGTATAAAGCCGGTTGGTGATACAAGGCTTTAGACAAAAAGAAGGCATTGATTATTTTGATACTTATGCCCCGGTTGCTCGAATCTCCACTATTAGGTTGTTGATAGCCTTGGCAGCCATTAACAATCTTGTTATCCATCAAATGGATGTTAAAACAGCCTTCTTGAATGGAGATCTAGATGAGGAAATTTATATGAAACAACCGGAGGGTTTTGTGATACCCGAAATGAGCATAAAGTGTGTAAGCTTGTTAAATCACCAGTATGGGCTGAAGCAGGCTCCCAAACAATGGCACCATAAGTTTGATGAAGTTGTTTTGTCTAATGGTTTTAAGCTTAACCAAATGGACAAGTGTTTATATAGCAAATTTGATGAAACCGAAATGGTGTAATCATTTGTCTATATGTTGATGACATGTTGATCTTTGGTACAAGCCAAGATCAAGTTGACCAATGCAAATCATTTTGTCATCAAGTTTTTCAATGAAAGACATGGGGAGGCGGATGTTATCCTTGGTATAAAAATCATAAGGAATGACAAAGGGATTACTTTGACACAATCTCACTATATTGAGAAAGTGTTGAAGAAGTTCAATTGTGAAAATTCATTCCGGCTAGAACTCCCATGGATCCACATGAGAAATTTGAGTTGAATACGGGTAAACCGTAGTCTCAACTTGAATATTCTCGAGTAATAGGATGTTTAATGTATGCAATGACTAGCACTCGTCCGGACATTGCATATGCGGTTGGAAAACTTAGTAGATATACTAGTAATCCTAGCAGTGTTCATTGGCATGCGGTAACACGTGTGTTGAGGTATCTTAAGTTTACCAAAAATTTTGGTTTAACTTATGTTGGACGACCTTCGGTAATAGAAGGCTACTCGGATGCTAGTTAGATATCAAATGAGAATCATTCTTCAACAAGTGGTTGGGTGTTTCTACTTGGAGGTGGTGCCATTTCATGGGCTTCCAAGAAGCAAACATGTAATGCTACTTCAACAATGGAATCGAAATTTATTGCCTTGGCTTCGCCGGTTTAGAGCGGAATGGCTTAAAAATCTGATTTATAAGATTCCATTGTGGCCAAAACCGATATCACCAATTTCTATCAATTGTGATAGTGAAAATACCTTGGCTAAGTGTTATAGTCAAGTGTACAACGGAAAGTCGCGACATATTGGAGTTAGACATAGCTCGATTCGTGAATTGATCACTCACGGGGTGATATCAGTTGCTTTTGTGAGATCTCAAAAGAATTTAGCCGATCATTTGACCAAAGCATTGGCTAAGGATTTGTTCATCAAGTCGGTCGTCGGGATGGGTCTACAACCTATTGAATCTTTGCATTAGAATACCCAATTCCCTCCTAATATGACGTTAGGGGCTGAATTCAATGAGGAAGGTCTAATGACTTAGATTTGGCACATGTTTTTGTCCGAAGGTTTGTGCTTAACCCGCTTGTGAGGTTGATAATTTTACTTAATGAGTCTTATGAAAAAGTGTCGTTGCAGGTACACGATTAATAAGACTCACCTATATGAGTTTGAAGTTTGGCCACTTCAAGAAAGTTAGGGTTGGCTTTCTACATTCTCATGAATTGATATGGACACAAGGCCTGGATAAAGAGTGTCAAGCAAGCTATAGAAGTTGTTTTTAATTCATGTGTATATTATCTTTGAAGTATTCATTTGTGTAAAAGGGTTCAATGCATAGTCACACCCTAATACTAGAATATTTTGGAATGTGTAATATACTAGATGGTAATTCAATCTGCGTGATATTATCATTGAAAAATGAATTGTTGTGTGTTAATGATTTTAACTAAGTCAAGGGTTACACTAAATGGGGGAGGATTGTTGGTGATTATTAGGGGTGTAAACGATCCGATCCGAATCGAGTATTTACTTATCGAGTCGAGCAACCTCCATAAAACAGTGATGCTCGAACTCGGCTCGAGATCGATCGAGCATGAAAAAAAATGCTCGAGATCGGTTCGATAACACATTAATCATGCTCGAGTTCGACTTCGATTATGCTCGATAAAATTCGAGCACTTTCAAACTCGAACTCGAACTCGAGCAAATTTCGAAAAATTTGAGTATTACTAATAAAAATTATTTTTTTAAAATATATATATATATATATATATATATATATATATATATATATATATATATATATATATATATATATATATATATATATATAATGTAATGCTCGATTAGGCTCATGAGCAGATCGAGTCAAGCATTAAACTGCTCGAGTTCGGCTCGTTAACTATGACGAGCTGCTCGAGTTCGGCTCGAGTTCGATTAAAATCATATTCGAGCGAGCATTTACCGAGTCGAGCGGCGAGCGGCTCGTGAGCTGCTCGGATCGTTTACACCCCTAGTGATTATATCACCAATGTGATTTAGTGTGATTGGATTTAGTTTGAGGTTTGGTAAGCTTGAAACAATCAATATGAGTTAGGAGATGCGGGTGCATGCTTACATTTGATATTTACAAGCTTACGAGTGTTAGATCAAATGTTGAACAAAACCATTTTTCTGCTTTGCATTTTGGACGGCGTCCATTTCATATGGACGGGCGTCCATATACGAACGAGCGTCCAGAATTCATGGACGGGCGTCCATGGATTGATTTAGATACAGGATGTATCTGACGCTTGGTGGACGGGCATCCATACGCTTGGACGAAGCGTCCATGTGTTTTGAACGGGCGCCCCGATCTTTGGATTTGATTCGTGATGCAACTTTGATGTTATGGATTTAGCGTCAATGTTCTCGACGGGCGCCCGTCGAGATCATTCACGGGCGCGTTCAAGGCGTCCATTCGATTATATGGCGCTTTTTGTTCGGTTTTGTTGGTGTCTTTTCGGGATTTTGCTATTACAACTGATCCTGAAGGGTTGTATATGGTAAGTTATGTTGATATAACATTATATATACATAAAGTAACACTAGAAAAAGATCTTAACATGATCTAAGCATAAATTAAGCCAATTTTTGGTCTTTTTGCTTTTTCTTGAAAACTTCAACTTTAAACACACATATCCACAAAACTTTTGGAGCATTTTCTTTCATCTTATTGCCAAAGATAGAAAGAGCAGCAGTTATATCCCGTGATTATATTCGAGTAATTCCCGGAGGCAATTCAAGGGATCGAATAGTTTTCGCAGGAAAGACTTTCAAGTCGTCTCTGCGGTGTTATCAAGTTCTTTTTATTTTTCCAGTTTGATACTATTGTTCAATTCTCCACAAACTTCACTAACATGTCGATTGCTACAATCATCTACTTCTCCAACTCTACACCAAATGGTTTAACATTTTCTTAATAAAGTCAACCTCTACAGTCTACACTAAAATGATTAACATTTGTACCATATCTCAATTCGCAGATCATTACCAATGAGCATTAGCCACTTCTTGGAAAATTAGCTCGTATATCTCCGCATTCGGTTTCAATGCGTCGACCTCAGCACCATACCAAAATACGATTATCGATGTCGATCACAATATCAATATCACAATATCGATGATCACAAAGATAAGTGACTACATTTGGAATAAATCTGAACTCACCTTACGGACGTCACAACGAACCTGCTTGCGAATATTTACATATTCCACCAACTGATACTATTTCTCTTCAATAATTCAACTCCAAGTTCAATAAGAAAAAATATCCCAGCGACTAACCCATAAAGAAACATTTATGGATATTTTCCATACCAATCACACATTTTTCCTTTGAAAATCCAATTGGTATTATTATTCTTATTATTTTCTCCAAGCTGTGCAACAAAACGTATAACCCTTGCAGAAAACACTCTTTAAAATGATGCCCCAAACCTCACCTATGATAAACCAATTACGTACTAGAAATTCATGGCGGTAACTTAAGAAATCTGTTGTTCAATTCTAAGAATAAAGTAAGCAGAAGTTCACTATAAGAACATCATACAATCATAAACAAGAAAATCATGCCAGTAAATTGAAACTAAACTACCTTGATAAGAACATTTGCAGAGTAGTGTAAAGACTTCCTTAGAGCTCTTGGAATCATTTTCACATATTTATATCCTCACTTTACTTCTACCAATAAACCCATCTCCATTCTTTCCAACCTCACATTTCTCCATAACCTTCTGACTAGGGGTGACCCGGATTAGTCCACGTGTCCAGTAGGGAAAAGCGAACCAAACAGAGCTATACCTAATCTGGGTACTACTGCGACCACGACGACTGAAGAAGAAGTCGACCAGACAAGTCCCGACCGGAAGAAGTCTCGATCGGGGCGGGCGTGTCCCTGAACTCCCTGACTGAGAAGAAGTCTCGACCAGGCGGGTCCTCGACGAAGAAGTCCGATCGGGACGAGGCGAGTCCCTGAACTCCCGACTGAAGAAGAAGTCGACCAGGCGGGTCCCCACTGTAAGAAGTCCGATCGGGGCGAGGCGTGTCCCCGACTGAAGAAGAAGTCTGATCAGGCCAAGGCAGGTCCCTGACCAGATGAAGCAGATCGAAGACATGCTCATCTGAATAAAGAGCAGTTGTGACTGAACGTGAGGCGTGGGGGTTTACATAACCGCCCATAGCCCCATTATCACCGATAACCGCCTGAACTACGGTTGGACTTGATTCCAAGCATATACTTGGATACGTAGGCAGCTTATTGATTAAGTTCAGTCCATAAGAGAAATAACAACTATTGTCTGTATAATCCTAGAGCAAGAAAGACCCGGTTGTTTATCAGTTTCATACAGAACTCGATCATTGGCGCTAGAAGGAGGGTCTTTTTGTTTCTAGTGACGAATTACAGAATAGCCGATATGAAATCGAAAAAAGTTCAACAAGAGAAGAATCACGCAGGGTCCTCGCACAATCAAGAAAATATGGATTAAGATCCAATGAAAAATCCAGAAAAACAACCAGAAGATCAACCCAGTACGAAGGAAATGGCGAAACAACTCCTAGTTGATGCTTTAAAGACCATGGGAGATGAAGACTTTCAGTCCTTTTTTGAAAGTGTGAGAAAAGAAGGAAAAAGTAGACGCTGTTGGAGAAGAAAAGCAACTATCTTCGTAAAAGCAGAGTGGTCATAAGGAAGTTGCGAAATCCAAAGATCAAGTTGTTAAGAGCGAGAGCCCGTCACGCTGGACGAGGCTGCAAGAGCCGAGTTAGATGCGATGTTAGAAAACAAGGAGGATGAATTCCAACTTGCTTCTCCTTTGTAGAGCATATTGAAGCATACCCACATCCCAGAGGGTTTAAGATACCCGAAATCACTCCATATGACGGAACCAGAGACCCGTATGATCATATGAATCAAGATATAGCACATATGCAATTATACAATGCCCCCGCGAAAATGAAATGCAAAGCTTTCCCCGCACTCCTTTCTGGAAGGGCTAGGGACTGGTTCAATAAGTTACCGTCCAGATCTATCGCCAGCTTTACAGTTTTGACAAAGAAGTTCATGAGCATGTTTATTGTTGCAAGACCGTTTCAAAGGAACAGTACCCATTTGCTCACCATTAAGCAAAAATCAGACGAAACGGTTCTACAATTCATAAAGAGATTTAATGCAGAATCAACCCAGGTGGCTGATGTGGATGACCGATTTCTAGTAGCCTCATTCGTAGCAGGACTACGAGAAGGGCGGCTACACGCTAAGTTAAATGGGAAAAACCCCAAAACTATGGAAGAATGATTGGACATCGCTTTTAAACATTGTCAAGGTGAAGAAGCTAATCGTGCCAAGCGCGAGTTGGAGAAAGGAAATCACAGAAAGGAAAAAACAGAGGAGAAATCCGATAAGAAGCGCAAATCAGTTTGGGATAGGGTGCAGGCACCCATAACCGACAGATTGGGCAAAAGAGGTGCTCTGCAGGACAGAGACATGATTCCGTTGAACAGACCACGAGAACAAGTTCTCGCTATCATGGAACGTAAAGGCATAGCCAGAACTCCATTCCCTATGAAGGGACCCAGAGAAAAGAGAGATCAAACCAAGTTCTGTAAATTCCACCAGGATGTTGGTCACGATACAGAATCATGCAGGGAGTTAATCAGGGACATAGATGCAGCGGTCATGGAAGGACAACTTGATGAGGTTGTGGACAGATCTCGTAACGAACAGCCCAGGGGGCGCAGAGAATTTAGGAGAGGACCACACCAGACCGAGAGGGGTAGGAATAACGAACAGGGAAGGCATAAACACCCATCCCCAGATCAGGATGGACAAATCGATAACCGTCCAGTAAATACAATTAACACAATCATGGGAGGTCCCAGGCGGACTGATCATGAAAAGGAAACAAGCTCAGCAGGTCAAACGAGTCAAGATCAGAATTCTGGTAAACGTCTAAAGGTGTCAGGAGAAGTAAGGTATGGACCAGAGGATCCACTACCGCTGGTCATCAATAACGAAGGGCTGGTCATTGAAGCTGTGATCAACAAAAACTGGGTGAAGAGAATTTGCGTCGATACAGGAAGTGCTGTTAACATCTTGTATCACAGGCTTTCCCGCCCATGAAGTTAAAAGATTCCGATTTAACACCGATGTTCACGCCATCGCTTGGATTTGCCGCCCGCCTATCCACCCTATGGGTATGATTACATTACCTACAACTTATGGTAAAATACCTAAGGGCGTGACCCTTATGGTAAATTACATTGTGGTTAAAGCCCTTCAAGATACAATGTCATTATGGGAGGCCGGCAATCATCGATCTGCGGTTATCTCTCCAAATCACAACACATGAAATTTCCCGTTGATTCTCGGATCGGTTGAAATTAAAGGAGATGTGGAAATAGCCGAGAGTCGTTACACATCTATAGTGGGTGAAAAATGATTGGTTCAAAGAGTCGCTCTTGAAGAGCTATTGCCGTAAGAGAAGACTTGGGTAATCGCAGATCAAACCGAGTCTGCTTGAGATAGGAGAACCAGGGGACGTAATCGGGGTCAATATAGGATCATGGATTCCGCACCCTACAAGAGAACGTTAATGTACTTGCTCAGGGAATACCAAGATGTTTCACATGGAAGACGGATGATATGCCTGGTTTATCGCCAGAATTCATAGTACATAGCTTGAATGTGGATCGAAATGCACCCCCAGGCTCATCAAAAGAAGAGACATTTCGCACCAGAAAGGATCTCAGTCATCGAACAATAAGTGGCCAAGTTGAAACAAGCAGGAATTGTCAAGGAGGTGGTTTACCCAGAATGGCTTGCCAATCCGGTTTTAGTAAAGAAATCAGATGGATCATGGAGAATGTGTGTAGACTTTACGGATTTAAATAAGGCTTGCCCTAAAGACAGTTATACCTCCCCCAGAATTGATAGGCTGGTGGATTCAACTGTGGGTTTTGAGATTTTTGGGTTCTTGGATGCGTATAAAGGGTATCACCAGATATTCATGGACCCAAAGGACGCAGAGAAAACGGCCTTTATCACAGAATTTTGCACATATTATTATGTGACTATGCCGTTTGGGCTGAAGAATGCAGGAGCCACATACCAGAGAGCAGTTAATCGAATTTTCCAAGATCAGATAGGCAAGTCTATGGAGGTCTATGTTGATGACTTACTGATCAAAAGCAGGTCTTTAGATCAATATTTACATGATGTGAGAGAAGTTTGTAAGGTGCTTCGAGCCACCAAGATGAAATTGAACCCAAAGAAGTGCACATTCGGGGTCAGATCTGGAAAGTTTTTGGGTTATATGATCTCTAAAGTTGGAATCCGGGCCAATCCGGACAAATTGGATGCTTTGAAAACGATGCCACCTCCTACCAATATTAGGGAGGTCCAAAGATTAACAGGAAGACTAGCAGCATTGAATAGATTCCTCTCACGTTCAGCACAGCGTGCACTGCCTTTCTTCAAGATTTTAAGGAAAGCTTCACCATTTCATTGGGGGACAGATTGTCAAGAAGCCTTTAATGATCTGAAAAAATACCTATTAGAGTTACCGACTCTAACCTCCCCTCAAGAAGGAGAGGTTCTGTACCTTTATCTATCAGTTTGTGATGAAGCTGTTAGTGCTGTATTGGTTAGGCAACATGACACATTTCAAAAGCCGGTTTATTACACAAGCAAAGCCTTACATGGACCTGAAGTGAGGTACTCAGATGCGGAGAAGTTAGTGCTAGCATTAGTACACGCGACCAGGAAATTGAGTCTTATTTCCAGAGTCACCCAGCCATCGTCTTGACCGATCAACCATTGAAGCAAATATTGAGCAGGCCAGATAGCTCGGGTCGTTTAGCCAAATGGGTTGTAGAATTGGCAGGTTACGATCTAGAATATAGGCCACGAACAACCGTGGAAAGCTCAGGCCCTGGCAGATTTCCCGGCGAAGAGAAATCAATCTCTATCGATCAACAAATGAATATGAAAGAACCAGGTCAATGGAAATTGTTTGTTGATGGAGCATCCATCAAAAATGGGTCAGGAGCAGGTCTCCTCCTCATAAGTCCAAAGGGTGCAGAGTTCCCCTATGCTTTACACTTTAACTTCCAGGCAACCAATAATGAAGTCGAGCACGGCTAATCGATTACGGTTTGAACTTAGCTTTAAAGCTGGGGGTTAAGCAGCTCAAAGTTTACAGTGACTCTCAGCTGGTAGTAAACCACATCAGGGGAGATTATGAAGCAAAAGAGGAACCTATGAAGAAGTATTTATCTCTGGCCCAATCAATCATTAACCAGTTTCAAGAAGTACAGGTGGAGCAGGTCTCCAGATCACAAAATACCAGAGCAGATGCCCTGTCCAAGTTGGCTTCCAATTTCTTATCGGACAAGAAGGTTCTGATCGAGCAGTTAAATCAGCGTAGCTATGAAATTCCTGAGGTGCAACCGGTCACACAAAGGGAAACATGGATGGATACCATTGTATCATACTTAAAACACGGCCAGCTACCAGAAGACCGAGGTCAAGCTCGCAAAATTCAGCGCTTATCTGACATGTATGCCTTATTCAATGAGATTTTGTATAGGAAATCATTCATATCTCCTTGGCTGCGTTGTGTTACTATGGAAGAAGGCAATTACCTATTGAGAGAAATTCATCTTGGTATCTGTGGGAACCATATGGGATCAAGGGCATTAGCTAGGAAGTGCAGGTTGTTTGGATATTATTGGCCTAAAATGCAGCAAGATGCAGAGGAATTAGTCTTGGCGTGCAGGTCATGTCAGATTCATGGTAATCTATCCCATCGACCATCTGAAAATTTGACTCCAGTCATCGCAGCCTGGCCCTTTGATCAATGGGGTGTCGATCTGGTGGGACCACTTCCAACAGCACCAAGAAATTATAAATTCTTAGTAGTGGCCGTTGACTATTTCACTAAATAGGTGGAGGCTGAACCATTAACCACTATCACAGCCAAACAGATCCAAAAATTCTTGTGGAAAAATCTGATATGCAGGTACGGGATACCAAAGACTATAATTTCAGACAACGGTACCCAATTTGAAGACAGTGGAGTTCAGGAATGGTGTACAGAGTTGGGCATAAAACAACATTTCACCTCTGTTGGTCACCCCCAGGCAAATGGTCAGGTGGAACAAACTAACAGGCAGATCAAGCTTGGTTTGAAAAAGAGGCTGGAGCAAGAGGGAAAGCACTGGGTGGAGCATCTCCCAAACATTCTTTGGGCTTATAGGACTACCCCAAATATGTCAACACATGAAACCCCATTCTCATTAGCCTATGGGTGTGAAGCTGTTATTCCAGCAGAAATTGGGCTGCCATCTCCCAGAACCACGCTACATAATGACCAGATCCAGGAAGAGGAAATAAGGCACACCAAGGATGAACTGGAAGAGAAAAGAGATGTTGCTTTGATCCGAATGGCCAAATATAAGCAACAGGTTTCCCAGTATTACAAATCCAAGGTGAAACAATGCTACTTTAAGATTGGCGATCCGTGTTGCGCAAAAGGAGATCAAGAGGCGAGAGCCAAGTGGAAATCTCGATCCCTAATCGGGAGGGTCCTACCAAATCATCAAGGTACATGGAAAGGGGCGTATCAATTGGCTGATAGCCAAGGAAAGACCATCCCTAGAAGCTGGAATGCAATTAATTTGAAGAAGTTTTATATTTAAGGCAAGTGATTGTCATCTTATCTTGTAAACCTTTATGCACTATGAATTTTTAAGTTCTTGATTATGTTGAATCGATGTATTATGTTCCCATTGTTAAACTCTTGGAAAGAAAAAATTCGCTAAGTCTGATAAATCAGACCGCTTCACGACCTCAGGTCAAGTCGTGAATTTTTAGACCTCAGGTCAGGTCATTACTCTTAAAAGATAACTTTCATCAAGTCTGATAAATCAGACCGCTTCACGACCTCGGGTCAGGTCGTGAATTTCTAGACCTCAGGACAGGTCAATAACTCTTAAAAAGAGAAAATTTGCTAAATCTGAGAAATCAGATCGCTTTTTAGACCTCAGGTCAGGTCGTTTATTTTAGACCTCAGGCCAGGTCAACAACTCTTAAAAAGAAAATTTGTTAAGTCCGAGAAATCGACGCCTTTTAGACCTCAGTCAGGTCGTTTTAGACCTCAGGCCAGGTCGACAACTCTTAAAGAGAGAAAATTTGTTAAGTCTGAGAAATCAGATCGCTTTTTAGACCTCAGGTCAGGTCGTTTATTTTAGACCTCAGGCCAGGTCGACAACTCTTAAAAAGAGAAAATTTGTTAAGTCTGAGAAATCAGATCGCCTTTTAGACCTCAGGTCAGGTCGTTTTAGACCTCCGGCCAGGTCGACAACTCTTAAAGAGAGAAAATTTGTTAAGTCTGAGAAATCAGATCGCTTTTTAGACCTCAGGTCAAGTCGTTTATTTTAGACCTCAGGCCAGGTCGACAACTCTTAAAGAAAAAATTTGTTAAGTCTGTAAATCAGATCGCTTTTTAGACCTAAAGTCAGATCGTTCATTTAAGGCCTCAGGCCAGGTCCAAAACGCTTCAAAGAGGAAATTCATTTCTTAAAAATCAGATTAAACCTGGGAATAACTACAGTATGACGTGTGCTACACAGCAAATCACACTTCATACTGGGGGGAACAGAGCATAATGAAGGGATACACTACAAGGCACAAGGCAAACACAACAAGCTGCAGGCACAAGGCAAACACAACAAGTTAATGCGCAGCAAAGATGGAACCAAAAAACCAAAAAACTTTCATAAAGATAACCAAGTTGAAAGACAACAACAGCAGGAAATACAATGTTTGAAATCAAAATTAAAGTAGAGGACAGGCTGAATGTTTTTATTTGGAACTTGGAGGAACTTGAGATTGAGATGAGGAGCTAGTTTGAACAGGGGGGCTTCTTGCCATACTTAGAGACCAAATCCACCCCATCTCTGAACTCTTTGAATCTGGTCTCATAGATTTGAGACCCATCACTTCTGTTCCAGCCCGCATGAGAAAGCTTGGTAGCATCAACATTGAGACCAGCAGCTTTCATGTCCTCAATGGCTGAGGAGTACCCAAACCAAATGATTGGGGCAAATAACATCTTGATGCTGTCGGCTAGCTCATCAGACCTCCTATAATTGGCAATGGCCTCAGCAATGTGTTCAGGCAATTTGCTCTTCAGACAATCCCTCTCCTTTTCAAGAGTGTCCACCATCTTCTCCAAGCCGGATTTGATCTGGTTAGCAGAGTGTGTCGGGTCCGAATTCTTCTTCTTTGGTTTTCAATTCATCGATAAAGCCATCTTCTCAAAGAATGTAGTATTCAAAGAAGTCTTCGTGATTTGGCCTTCCACTCGGATAGAGAATTGGCGAGTCTTCTTCAACCTTCCTGCACTTCTTAGCCCGGACAGGATCTCTTTGCCAAGTTTAGCTCCCTAAAAAGGAATACATGAAGCAAGATCAGCATGTGTTATATAAAATATATATATATATATATATATATATATATATATATATAAAACAAAACGCTACTTATGAAGAAAACACTTACAAAGGTAGACAAATCTTGATTGGACCATTCTCTCCATCCATATCTTTCCCCAGGTGTCGATCTCGAGGTCTCACCCTCCATCAGCGTGATCCTCGAGATCTAAAACGCTTGGCTGCACGCTAGTCTCAGTCGTAGTCTCTACCAAAGCACTGTGAGAAACAATCCGAAAGTCATTGGTCTCCTCAGAGTCGTCATCAGCAGGATCTATCTCAACTGAAGGCTCAATAGGATGACTGTCAACAGGCTTGACAGTCTGATCTGGAACATCTGGATGGACGACGGGTCCAGATGTGTTCTGACCTTTGGGTGGTGAAGCCTCATCAGCGATCTGGACGATGTCAGTGAAGCTTGCCACTGCAAATGCCAACAAAAATTAAAAACATGTCATGGAAGAAAAATATAAAGGTACAAAACAAGAGACCAAACAAGAGACCCTACTTAAATTATATCTCTCCTCTGATAATTCAACATAAGGTTCTGGGCCAGCAGTCTCCAAATGAGCAAAGATCAATCGATTAGAATCAGATCGCTTTGCACCAGTATATCGGGATTCGGCCGATATCCTTTAACAATTTCTTACCCGCTTTGCTCTCTAGCACATCACTATTCTTAGTGGAAGTGTTCCATTTGCCCAGATCCCTAACAGTGTTGTGTCTAATGAAGAAGAAATGTTTCTTCCAATCAGAAAAAGACTGGTCTGTTTTCTTAATCAAGCGGACACCACTCAGATTGTCAGTTCTCCTACAGAAGCAATACCAACCAGGGTTCTTCTTAACCTGTTTGCACTGGTAAAAGGTTCTAAAAAGTACTAAAGAGAAGGGGGTCACAAAGCACCTACACCAAATCAAAAAACCAGTAATGGCCCTTATACTATTGGGAACTATCTGGCCAAGCCCCAGATCATAATATCGGAGTATTTTCCAGGAGAGCTGGAGGAAGAGGAAATCTAAGGCCGCACTCAAACTGTTCTTTATAAACAGTGCAGTATCCAGCAGGAGGAGCAGCAGCGCTCTTCCCAGGGGCAGGTCGGATAGGAGCATAAATGTTCCTATTTAGCCCAAACCTATCACAAATGTCTGTGATATCCGAATCCTTCAGGGTAGAATTGATTGCGTGACAGGCCATCATTTTCTTAGTCTCGTAGGTCCTTCTCAATGCTCTTATGGGCGCGGATAAGCTAGATATGTTATACTCAGTCGGGGGCGATTCGACAAGAGTAGAAACGATAGAAGCAATCGGATGAGGAGGAAGAATAGAAAAGAGGATTTTATTGGGGTTGGATACTTCAGGCTGGTCTGGATTCATATGGAGTAAACGAAGATTAAGAAAAGGGAAGAAAGACTTACTTGCAAATCGAAGAGCAAATCCACCAAATCTGACGTTTGCCTCTATAAATAATGAAGGCTGGTTACAGAGTTTAATAGGTGTAATGATTTTTAACCAAAGGATGGGACGTTTGAGTTACACATCGATTGGAAAGAAAGCGTGTGCATTTATGGTGGCGTTTGAGATAACCAAGGCAAAGATAGACAGGTCATCCGGACGGTACACATGTAGTGACTTTGAACTTCAGATCTTAACCCGTTTAAGGCCAGGCCAGGTCGTTTAAGATCTGGGGGGCTTTGACTAGGGGTGACCCGGATTAGTCCACGTGTCCAGGTGAGGAAAAGCGAACCAAACAGAGCTATACCTAATCCGGGTACTCTGCGACCACTGACTGAAGAAGAAGTCGACCAGGCGGGTCCCCGACGAAGAAGTCGATCGGACGAGGCGAAGTCCCCGAACTCCCGACTGAAGAAGAAGTCGACCAGGCGGAGTCCCCACGACGTAAGAAGTCCCGATCAGGGCAGGCGGAGTCCTCGAGGTCCCCGACTGTAAGAAGAAGTCTGATCAGGCCAAGGCAGGTCCCTGACCAGATGAAGCAGATCGAAGACATGCTCATCTGAATAAAGAGCAGTTGTGACTGAACGTGAGGCGTGGGGGTTTACATAACCGCCCATTAGCCCCATTATCACCGATAACCGCCTGAACTACGGTTGGACTTGATTCCAAGCATATACTTGGATACGTAGGCAGCTTATTGATTAAGTTCAGTCCATAAGAGAAATAACAACTATTGTCTGTATAATCCTAGAGCAAGAAAGACCCGGTTGTTTATCAGTTTCATACAGAACTCGATCACCTTCCTCATAAAATTCACTGAAAACTCTCTTTAAAATGATGCCCCAAGCCCCTAATTTGAACACCTACACAATTTACTGCTACAAAATTCCCATCTCATTTGGTAAAACAAAAACCAACATCCCATAATCTTTTGATACGGTCACCATCCTTTCAAGATTAAACTGCCAATCACGAAGCATGACCTAACTTAAGGAAACACCGGTTGCTTTCCTTTTCTGTGTTTCTATTTGAATTCCAACCATGAAGAATAGACAAGTGAGCTTTGATACTGCTGCTAAAATATAGAAATAACCCCAGATTATCAGCTATCATCCCATGAAGAGAGAAAGCAAGAAATTAGATGGAAAATAGCAGGTGGGCTATTGGAAATTTGGAGCGCCAACATTGAATCTTTAGGATCTTTCGGGATTCCAGGTCGGATCAACATCAAGTTACCATCATGGTTCAAAGTCGCGATCTCGGTCACTGACTCGGAGACCACCGAGTCACATGACTCGTCGCGTATCGGTATCGTTTCGGGCGAGACGAGTTTTCTCCTATATAAAATGCTTTAAAAAATTGAACTAAAAAATTCAAAAAAAATATGAATAAGTAAATACAACATCAAAATGTCCCAAAACAATCTTCAAGATCATTTTTTCTTATTAAATACAACAAAATATGCGCTGTCGCGTTACGTAATCCAAATAAGACATGATACTCATAGTTTTTACATCAAATCATCAAATAAATTTTAATCTAGAATAAATAGTTAAATGCATCATCATCATATAACATCTTCAAGGAATTCCCTATGTGAACATGTTTACCATCTTTAGATTCCTGAGAATAACATTCAAAAAATTGTTATTTATAAATGTAGTCATTAAAATTAAAGTTAAAGTTAAAGCGCTAAAAAAATTGTTTGCTTGATAAACTAAACTATAATATGACTACACATACCAATCAATACCAAGTGGAATGACGGGGAGGATCGATTTCATTGTATTCTTGGTTGTTGAAGTCCGTGTAAAAGTGTGAAGCCGTCGGATTTGGTACAAGTGGATTTGAGGGAAAAGAATGTTCACCTCTAGGTTGAGGATGATGTGTAGGGTATAAATAATTTGGAAGAGGACGAGCATGTGAATATGGCCTTTCCGCAGGGTCATGATGTGGATAATATCCAAAGCCTCGGTAATGAACACGGTCACTATTGTTACTTGAAGAACCATAACTTTGACCATAGTGATGGACCTTGTCGCTGGTGTTACTTGAAGAACCATAGCTTTGACCATAGTGACGGACATTGTCGTTGGTGTTATTTGAAGAACCATAACTTTGACCATAATAACCTAGGCTGTTCGATCTAGACAAACCTCTGTCATACGATCTCTGAGTTGTTTGCTCAACATTCCTGCTACTGGTAGATGTAATAGATATCTCACTGTCAATAGGCCGATCATAAGATCTATAATCACGGTATGAACCACTATAAGGTAAGTATGACCTATTATGCTCGTTGTCAGACCGTCTAGTGCTCAAACCTCCATAATCATTGTGTCGCTCAAGCCTTACATGTCGCATGCGCTCATCAACTTCTCTATACCTCTCTAAGTGTCCATGGTCGTCTGAACGTGTATCCTCACTAGAGATCTCAACTAGTCTATCTAAGTGTTTGTGTTGAGCTTCTGTTCCCCAACGAGGGCCAGGATCAGTATCTTGGGCAGCATTATAGTTATTAGGATCTTCACGTGCCCAGGACATACCACCAGTTTCTTCACCAGCAGAATAATCAATACCTCTGTTTCTATAGTCATATTTTCCGCGTTGTTCCATGGCTTTTGTACTTCCTCCACCACCATCATTATCAGAACTGCTTTTACTCTTATTATCCTCATTTTTTTCGTCATCGTTGCCATCAGAGTCACTGGAGCCAGAAGACACAATATTGTTTTTGTTTGTAATTTTTTCTTTCCGTTTGTGCGTGTCTTTTTTTGACAACTCAGCAAGACTCTTTGTTTTCCTTCTGAACAAATGACTTAAAGGAATATTTGCGTCATCTTCCCCAGAATCACGAATCCCTTCATCTAACCAGCTTAGATCATCTTCATCAATTTGTTGTGTGTCACTTTCCCTGATCCACTCACCCAATATGTCGTCATTGTGGAATATATGATTCAAGTCAATTGGGTTGTAATAATCATCATATTCCTTTTGATACATGAGGTTTCTCAATCTTAATCTCATATTGAAATGCACATATACCAGCTTATGTAACTTCTGAACCGCTAGAAGGTTACGAAGCTTTGTGTGAATCAATGACCATGTGCTCCAGTTTCTTTCACAACCAGAAGATGAGCATGTTTGACTTAAAATTCTGATGGCGATTTTACGCAGATTTGGAGCTTCATCTCCATAAAGGTTCCACCATTGAGCTAATTGATTATAAAGCATACAAAAGAATATGAATATGAAATAATCATTAACTACACGAATAAAAAATGTAAGTTACTATCAATTTACAGAATCACGCTTATACGGTTATACCTGGAAGGGACTTATTCACTGCGTTCATTGCTAGGGGGTCCCAAAATTCTCCCATCTTATTAACGAAAAGAGTCACCTGAGAGTTTTTTTTATAACGGTTAGTTGCGTAAAACAACAAAAGATTTTCAAATCACTCAAAATCTTATAATAATCATTAATTGTACCTCATTCATCGCACTAGTTTGTGTATCCAAATCGGGTTCAAGTCTTCTTATAGCCTCTTTCAATCCTCTTCTTACTTCATCCGTGTCGAATTCACAAGTATTTGAGTATTGAAGTACGGGATTTAAGAAGTATGCTTCAATAATGATCATGTAAAATTAAATCATTAAGAACTTACTATATGCAATTACAAATGTACGAATAAAATTATAATGTACCTGCTGCATGGAGGCTTTGGTGCAATTGATTGTACCATCTGTCGTCGATTACTTCCCAATATTTCTCATAATTTTTCACTGTTTTGCGTATTGCCATTTTTGCTCTATCCATTGCCTCATAAATAATCTGACAGTGTAGGCTATTTGTCTTGATCAACAACTTTTAAGACTCTCACCAATGGATCCATGATTGCAGAAACATCTTTTGCTCTTTTCCAAAATCTGTCTGAAAAAATAAGGCTAGATACTTTTTCAGCTTGCTTTCTTCTTTTCGAAGTATTGTTATACTCATTCCATTCACTTGATGCGCACATCTGTTTGAGCTCACTGGAATATAACAAAGAAGACTTTCTATGGCAATGAATTCAGTAGCAAATCTTGTTATACCTGGTCCAAGTAGTTCTCTATCTTTGGTATACACTTTCATCAGATTTACTACTTTGTCACTATTATAAATGAAACTAGTTATGGACTTACTGTCATCAATAGTGGACTTTACGCGATTCATTTTTCCAATATCCTCTAACATTAAATCAACACAATGTGCGGCACAAGGAGACCAAAACAAATAAAATCGAATAATTAAACAAAAAAAAAAATGAATTAATTAAACAAATCGAAAGTAATAAAATCTCTTGGTTACCTTGACGCGGTGGCATGGATGGTCCTGCACCAGACACAGAATGTCGACCTGTTCCTTCCTCAGAGAAGGCCATATATCGACTTTCTTTTAATGCTTGTTGAAATTGCCTTTTTTCTATACCTGATAAATGTTCTCCGGGCATCTCATATTCATCGTCATCATCCTCACTATTATTTGTCCCCCCATATGCGTCTTCATTGTTTATAGCATCGAGAACTGCTTTCTTTTTTTTCCTTACTCACTGCTCTTTCCGCTTTGCCATCACTTCAACTTTTTTTTAATTAATAACCGTATTTCTTGTGGAACATGTAGACACGGTTGGACTTGCCCTGACACATGACCAATGTGTTCTTTCAATCTTGTTATGCCACCGTTCACCACTTTTCCACAATAATTACACTGGGGGTTTTTTTTTTTTCTGTTACCCCCATATGGTACAGCATGTTCCCAACCGATATCTAAAACCATGATAACCTGGATATATGTAATTTACCATAAATTAATGGAGGATATATAATTTATCTAACGAAAATTACTATATTACTCATTATGGCTTTTCAAAATCATAATATATTTTAATTCCATGATAGCATAACTCAAACTAAAATTAAATAATAATCATCGATTTATTGTTGAAAAATTGTTGTTTTCAATATGTTTATAATGTGATATTTGATTGTTTTAAAAAGTAATGTTATTATATGATATCATCATTTTTTTTTGTTTGAAGGGAAGATATCATTATTAATATTACATTATGTCTTCTTATGACTTGGTCAAATTAGACTCGTAGAGATACTAATTTTTTCTTTTTAAAAAACACCGCTCTTATAAATAGCAAAAAAATCCATCAAGATGCAACAAAAAAATACTAATTACTATTATCTTCAGCTAAATTGAGATACTAATTTACTATAATCAGTTAAAGATAAATATTTACTCTTTTTTTTTTTTACAAATAAATATTTACTTCAAAAGTTAAGTTAAAAGACAAATATATGGTAAATTTTACTCATTGACTAAGTTTTAGACATCCTAGTAGTTACATTTCAACCAATAATAAATTGACAACTATGTTTTGGAGTAATCCTAACCATGGTTAATCTTTTCAAAACAAAATTAAAAATGAAAACCTGTCCACCAATTCTTTGTAAAATGCTTCCAGAATGAAGTTACACGCTCTCTCTATTTTTTATTTTTATCTCCTATCAAAGGGTTTGGGAATTGGATATTAGCCAGAATAATTGCAGAGGATTTTTTTCTGGATCACCGAGCAGCATATTTCAAAGTATTTCGGTAACAGATTGGAATGGATATGGGTCTGAAAGGTAATATTTCAGTTTAATAAAATATTATTATATTATATTTATTATTCTTGTAAATCAGCAAATTACTTTACAGTTCATTGAGGTGGATTCCATAGGAAAATGAAAAGAAAAAAATAAAAATAAAAAAAAAACAAACCTCTCGCCGTCGCTCAGGAGTCAGGTCGCTGCGGTGACCCAGTCACTCAGATGGTGGCGTCAAAGGATTGAAGTAGAAGACTCCAACTCCAATTCAAGTCGGCGCTCAAAAAATGGGTTTTTGGTTTTGGTTTTGTTTCTTGGTCAGAACTTAGAAATTGAGGAAATTGAATCAGAAATTGAGGAAATTTAACTAAAAAATGGAGTTGTGGTAGCTGTGTTGTGGCTTGTGTTGGTGCTTTTGCTCTATAAATTTTTTTTTTTATAAAGAGGGCAAGACTCAAGAGGCTGGAGTTCACGGGTGTACTATTATTTCTAATGAAAAGAGGTAAGATTCTCTGCTATAGTCATTCTCTGCTGCTGATGTTTTTTTTTTTTTTTTTTTTTTTTTTTGAAAAGATGCTGCTGGTGTTTTTGGAGTGTAGTTATTGTCTAGACTGGCTGAAAATGATGTAGATTGCTTTTGCTTTATCGGATTGGCTGAAGAAGGTGTTCCAGTTGAAATCATTATTGTTATCGGATTGACTCGGCTTTTGCTTTATCGGATTGGCTGAAGAAGGTGTTCCAGTTGAAATCATTATTGTTATCGGATTGACTCGGCCGAGTCAGACCGATTTTTCCCGAGTCAGACCGATTTTTCCCGAGTCATACCGAGTTTTGCCGAGTCAGGCCGATACATACCCGATTCATATCTAAATCGAGATGAATCCATAACTTTGTACCGGTAAGCTTCGAGTCGGAGTCGACTCGGCCGAGTCGGAAATTGACTCGGCCGAGATTTTGAACCATGGTTACCATGGGCCAAAGAAGATGATGTTTCGACACTCAAGCAGGAATGAAGGATAATGAAACTCTACGCTGCTCGGTGTACGATGATAGTGTTCAAGTCCAATTTTTGGTATGGTTTTGTTAGTTCGTGATCGGTAATTTGGTACCACCCTGATTTTATCTTGAGCTTTAAGGGCGTAATATAGGAGGAATGGTATTTTAGTCCGACTGAAATTATATTATCCTTATTGCAATTAAAAAAAGAGTGTGGATTAAAACTTAAATGAGGGAGGAAAGGTGGATTTATACCTAGTTTTTCTAATAATTAATAATAAGAAAATAATAGTACTTTTAGTATAAAATAATAATGTCACAGCGAATCATTTATAGGTTGAAAGTACTCCAAACTTTTCGCACCTTAATCAATTGTATGAAAATAACATACTACCCCCGTCCCAAAATATAAGTCCATTTGAGAGTTTTCACACAGATTAAGAAAGTTTGTTGAGTTGATATATGTAATTAATTTTGATTAAAATGTCTAAAATAACAGACTGTCATTAATGTAAAGTACTGAAAAGAGAATGATTAAATAATAAATTATGGATAAAAAGAGGGTAAAAAAAGTAATAGAAATGCTTATTTCGTTATTTAAATGGATTTACATTATAAAACAAAATAAAAAGACCTAAATGAACTTACATACTGGGACGGATGTAGTATATCACTATATCTTAATAGTTGAAAATAAAAAGAAAAGAAAAACGAAATTATCTAGAAAGTTACATAGAAATGCATATAAAGTGCTTTATAAAAAACATGGCGAAAATCGAGGTGTTACAAATTGTGTTTTTCGATGTCCTATAATTGTAATAAAAATAAATACATAGAAATGTTTATCATAACAAAAACACAAACATATGTTTATTTTATCGTAATATTGAAACATAAAGATATTTATTGTAACAAAACAAGTAAATAGAGTGTTTATCATAACAATAAAATACATATGTGAGTTTTGAAGAATAATAAAAAAAACATAAGAACTATAAGGACTAAAAGGGTAATTTAAAAACAATAATACAATGTGATAACTTGTGAGGGCAATTTGGTCAACATGACCTTGAAGTAGACCCTACCCTCATAGCTATATCTATATATATATATAAATGAGTTCTTATACATACCTATTGATCCATGCTTACCGTACTTACTACTAATTAAAACCCTCAATTTACTTAAGTTTCCAATTTTCAAAGATCATTATCCTCGATTTCCTCCATCTCAAAAGCAGTAACCCACGCAATTTCCTCTTCCTTCCTCCTGTTCTCCAACTTCCGAAGTCTACATCGCTCCAACACCCTTCCTCCTTCCTCCTTGCACTCCGGCGACGACGAGTTCAGAACAACGACATTGCGATTGTTGTCTCATCAAATTCTCTCGAGACGTTTTCCTTTCTCCTCGTTGATCTAAAGGTACTGATTCGACCAGTTATTTCAAGCTACTTACTGTGTTTTTATTCATTTCTTTTTCAATTGTGAAGATAGTCTGATGGATTGCGATGTTTTGATGGCTTAATTTTATGATTTTTATACTCTGGTTTGATTGTTTGAATCCGATTTTAAATCTTGATTTTTAGGGGTTTTTGTTTGAATGCAGCTTGTGACAAATGAAGAGGAAGGAGATAGTGAAGTTAGGGAATGCCAAACAAATTTCGAAGAAGATGAAGCACCATAACAACGATTCATCTTCGACAAGCAAAGCCATTATTTAAAAACCAGGATGTCTCCTTGTGCCATCACAAAATTTATTGAAAGTTGTCCAAGTGATGAGCAAATACGGGACATTGAGGCCATTGGTTTTGGTGGTCTGCTTGAAGTTGAAAGCGGACACGCCTCTCTACTCGCCTTAAATACGCTGGTTGTTTGTCAGGACTTTAACACTAGTGCGTGTTCACCGATGAACAATCAACTTCAAATAAAAGACACGGACATTCATATTGCGACGGGTTACCAATGGGTTCCATTGAGTTGTATGAAGCCACGTCGAGTGAAAAATCAGAAGATTTTTTAGAGGGAAAAAAGAAATGGTTGCTACAGTTTGGTTGTATTCCTAAAGTTTTGAAGAGATCATTGTTGGACAAATTAATTTCACAGCGAGCGGGAGGTGTGGAATTCAAGAGAAATTTTATAGTTTATATCGCATCTACACTTTTGATGGGCGTTAAGGGGACACAGATAAACATCTTGTTTTGAAATTCTTAGGCGGAGATCTGGTAAATGCATCGAATTTCAATTGGTGTTCATTTACTAGAAGGCAGCTGGTTACCTCTATTTGTAATTGGCAAAAGATGGTTGGCAAAGGTAATACTGAAGCTAGTTCTACGTTGGTGTATAAGGGTCCGATAATGGTTTTGGTCTTTATATATCTTGACAGTTGTTTTTCGATGGAGGATCGTTGAACGTATCTTCCCAACGCTTGCAAATTGGGGCAATGATGAAATTAGAAGGAGGATGAAGGAAAGAAAAAGATGTTGGTTTTGGAAAGGGTCGTAGTAAGGTCCTATAGTTATGGACGAGATGGATAAAAAGCAAGAGACAATGGAGGATAAGGAGGATAAAAAAGATGAGCGAGGAGGAGAAGAACGATGCTAAAGAAGATCGAACGATAATTCTTCGGTTAAGTTGTTGGCTCAGCGGCCTTGAGTTTGCCAAGGCGTATGATAACTTTTATTTCCATTGAGGAAAGCAATTGTGAAAAACTCGATTCGATTTTGTTAAGCGGATGGCTTCTCTGCGTATAGCGATTTGTGATGGGTATATTGCTACCAGACAGAAGGCAATGTGGCGGCTAGACGAAGGAGGAAAAGTTAGACAGACAGAAGTTGAAAGAGATGAGAAAAATGATGAAAAGGCATATTGCTATTCTCTATCTTCTTATTTATCATTATTGTCATCATCCTTCTTATTCTGAGCTATGTTATCAAATTTTTACTCCCTTTTCAGGTTCAAAATGCTAATCTTTTTGGCGAAATAACTGACGAAGCCATACTGGAGGTGTTCCTCAAGCTTGAGAAAACTTTAGGAAAGCGTCCAATGCAAGAGGGAGAGGTAAAGAAGAAGAAGGTTCATTTTGTCGACCCTACGGTGCCATCTTTCGATCTTTTGGGTTACGATTTTGACTCCACCCAAGAGACCACCCAAGGGAGCCAAAGATGTCCCCTCAAAACAGCCACTCCTTTGAGTTGTCTTAGGCGTTCATCACGAATTGCATTTGCAAGTGGAAGTGGCACACATAGTGGAAATGGTGCATATAACGCATCACCTGTAGCCTTTGATGTTGCTCTCAATGAAGAAGACTCATTTTCTAGTCAGCCATCACCAGAACCAATTGCAAGTGGAAGTGGTACAAAGGACACCTCCCCTCGGGAAGTTGAGCATGAGGAAAATTTGAAAACGAAACGGAACGTTGTTCGTTCTAATGTTTATCGATCACCGCTTTTGTAGAGGAACATTGACATCTTCTCTCATTTGACTAAGCTTGAGAAGTATGTGATTGATTATGCTCTCTTAGACAACTCGACGAGAGAGTTTGTTTTTGTTATATCAACGCCATATGCATTACTATTTACTTTATTTTCGTGAAACGCATACTCTCTTAGTGTTATTATTTAGCCAAAGGTACCATAATTCAAATTGAGTCAGTGTTCGATAATTCAAATTGACCTCTTAAAAATGTGATGTTTAGAGTCGTAATGTGGAGGTTGGTCTTCTAATTTTACAATTATTTTTATTCTAACATATCAGTTCACATTTTGAACTACTATATGTATTTTTCTTACGTGATATGTGCACTTTTCGGAGTGCTAATGTTTTTGTGCACTGTTAAGTAGTTTGGTGCACCTGTAACTAGTTTGGTGCACTGGTTATTGTTTTATGTCTCTTGGTGTGTTTGAGAAACTTGTGCTAGTAGATGGATGCACTTTTTCAAGTACTAGATGCATTGTTTATTATATTAGATGCATTAGAATATTTTCTTTTTCTGCCTTATGCATTATCTACCATGTTGTTTTTGTGTAGGAAATTCTCTTGTGATGGCAAACATGAATTGACCCGCTTCAGATTTGAAATCTTTAGTCGTTGGAGATAATGTTTCTCCTTCGCTTATATATGTCAGTGTGACATTTTAAACAAGGAGAGTATAACAAGTCTAGTGATTCCCCCACGTTTGTTTCTCTACTTGTCATCATCCGTTGATGTAAGCTCTTATATGCTATGTTTTTTAAATATAAAAACAACGTCAATTTTATGCTTATATTTTCTAACAAACATTGTATTTTTTTCAGCCCATGATGGTGTGGAGATCAATTTCAATGATGTAGACTGGTAAATAGATTGTAAAGCATATGCTTTTTATTTAAAATTTATTTTCGTTTTTTTGAAGTCATGTCCACTTTTGTACCTCTGATTTTTGTGCCCCACCTTACCCACGTCGATCCCAATCCTATTCTCTTCTCAGTGTAAACTTGGGAAAATCAAAGCTTGAAGTTATTCATGCTATGAAACCAAAGTCGGTCAAATATGGTACCTATGTAAAACATGTGGTATGTGTTTCAACTTTTTGTACCCATTATCTAATAAGTTTTTTTTATTATAATATGTTCTTTTTTATTCGCATTTGACACAGTTGGCTTTCATGGGTGAGATATTGAAAGGGAAAGCAAAAGCTTGTGAAAACCTCTTTAGGTTTGATGTTCAGGAGTTCGTGCCGAAACCTCATATTGTTGATGGTGTAGATTCGGGTGTTTACATGATGTGGTTCATGGACACCTACAAAGGCATGAAGCAAGGATACACTCCATGCTTTAAAGATGTAAGAACTAGTTTTAAAATTACTTTGTTTTACAATATTCATTTCAATCAAAAAAATTCACTAGGAAGGAACCTGTTATATTGTTCAGAGTGCTCAATTGAAGAAGTTTAGCTGTAGAGCATGCTATCGGATCCTGACTTCTGACCAAAACATCCTGAATTTTAAAATCAAACAATTTGCTCACTCTATGACTTGCGGATTACGGTAATTTGAACCATTTTCATAACATGTGTTCTTAGACTTTTATGTACTAGTTTACTCCGTCTTTTCTAATATAAGACACTTATTTCCGTGTAATAGTCAGCCAGCACCCTCAAATCGTATAGAATACACGGATGCACATCTTACTGAATTTGTTCATAAAGGCGACAATGCATCAATGTAAGAAATTTTTTATTTATGTGTTTATGTTGCTTATTAGGTTATTTGTCAATATGTAATCGTCTTACTTATATTTTTAGTCTTGTTGATGCCGAGTGGATGCAAGTCACTCGAAAAGGGATGATGAGTTTAAAGCCACGCCATTGGATAATGTATAATGTAAGTTTACTTGCATTTGCAAACTTTTTTTAGTTTAATTCTAAAGCTTTACTACGTTTATTCTCATTATATATTCTGACATCCTTTAATCAATACATTATAAGCATCAAAAAACTAGTAATCACCGCACTCAAACAATAACCAGAGTGCGATCAACACAACTTCTTCATTTCATTCTCATTATATATTCTAACACTTATCGTATTTTAGGTGATTGATATTGTTGGAATTAAATGTTCTCTTTCGAATCCGAGTTTCTCTTTATGCCTACAATTGTTAAGGTAAAATTTTAAACACAAGCAGATTTGTATAGTTTCACGAGAATGTTTTATTCTCGTAATTTAACTGCATTTTCTACCATTCGAGATTTGAAGCCGGATGGAAGAAAAACAATTCACAATGCATATATAGTTGCATTACATGCCTAATGATGGAAAAGACATCAAAAAAGTTATAAAAAAAAAAAAAAAAAAAAAACTATGTATAATGTTTATGCATCAAACAAGAGTTTGTAACGTTATACCGTACCATTTTGTTCATTTGTTTTCTTTTTCTTCACCACTGCACAAGTGTTTATTCCTCTATTAAACGATGACCATTGGTTTTGCTGTGTTTGCGATTTGGAGAAGAAGACAACATTCATCTTAGACTCACTAATGCATAAAAGGAAAATGGTTGCAAAGAATCACTTTGCCAGTGAAGTGGTAAGTTTTTTTTCTTGTCTAAAACATACATATAAGTTTTAAGTATTACGCTAATGATTTACTCATTCTTGTGATTATTTTCAAAAGTGTGATTGTTGATGCACTAGTAGATGCATTGTTAGGTGGGCTAGATGTATTGTTAGTTGTGTTAGATGCACTATTGTTAACCTTGACATATCATGCTATTGTATTAAGGTAAATCTGAGAATGTTGGTTGGAGTGTATTTAGAGCCTAAAATGTACCTGGGTAAATATTTGGATGTTCTTTGTTGTTGTTTTGTTATGTGTCTCGGAAGTGTCTCGGGTACACAAAGCAAAACAGGTATCTTGCTGCTCTGCACCCTTTCTGTGCTCCTTCTACTCGCTTCATTATTCGTGATGCTAATCTGCTGCAGAATCGCATTGGCTCCTAGATGTGTCGATGGAAATGAGGTTTTGTTTTTGATTTGGTGTCTGAGTTTATCGTGTTACTTTTACAAGGTTTATAATGTTGAGCTGGCTATCGATGAAAACTTTGTTGGTTATGATAAGTTAAAAGGGATGAACATGTTTGAAGTGGTGAATGTTAAGGTGCCCCAGCAAAAGAATGGGTACTTGAGGTTATATATAATTTCCTATGTTTCTTATTCTACATAGGCATGAAACAAGTTTGTTAAAAAAATTGCATGCTTGTTTTCTATGCTCAATTTGTAAGGTATGATTGTGGAGTGTATGTCTTGAAATTTTTGGAAGCTACAAGCGATGAAACGTTATGGACCAACACAAATTATTTCAAGGTATGCATAGTCAACTTGATTTAATGATTTACTTAATTATGATAATTTTGTATCATAATATTATCTATGATTCTTTGTGCGTAAGTTGGATGAATACCGTTCTCGCGTAATGCTCGATCTACTCGGATGGGATATGAATTTTGAAAGGTAACAAATTTTATGTCTTTTAATATTATACATCTAAATCCCGAGAGCAATATTTTAAAAGACCTTTTTAAATTTTTTTAACATTTTAATAAACACTTTTCTTTATGAATTTAGTAGTTACATTAAAAAATGCATTAGGTACATTAAAATTTCTATCGATGCACTCAGTTTGCACTTTGTAGGATTTATGATTTTTTTGTTTTTTTTTTTTTTATGCGGTGTTTGATTTTAGTCGGTGTTATTAAAAGGGTTTGTAGTCCAAATTAGTTGGAACAAGGTCTTGATGATTTAAGGATGAAGATAGTCTTGAACAAAGTGAATTGTAAATGTATGCATGTATGTATTTGGAAACAAAGTGGATGTCAATGTTTTTATGAGATTGCGTTAGGGATCATATTCTCTAGTTTATATTTCTGCACTTGTTCAATAAATTACACTAATATTTACTCTTTCGATCATTTAAAAGATACTAACATTTGGTGCACCAAAATAGTAAGAGAGCGATTAAAACATCTATCAGTGCACTCAAACAATAACCAGTGCACTAAAATAGTAATCGATGAACTAAAATCATTAAAAGTGAAATGAGTCTAAATTGAATCTACATATGCACAAATTCAACCAACCCATCAAATAATTCATGCAGTTAGGATTTATTCCATGATTATTCTTTCTTTCCTTTCGAGACGGTTATCCATAGAGATTAGAATATTAAAGGTAAAAGAAAATCGGACCAAAAGTAATCAGGTGCACTGAAACAATAACTAGGTGTACTCAAACAATAACTAGGTGCACTAAAATAGCGATCAGATGCACTAAAATCATTAAAAGTGAAATGAGTCTAAATTGAATCTACATATGCACACATTCAACCAACCCATCAAATAATTCATGCAATTAGGATTTATTCCATGATTATTCTTTCTTCTTTCTTTCCTTCCGAGACGGTTATCCATAGAGATTAGAAGATTAAAGGTAAAAGAAAATCCAACCAAAAGTAATCAGGTGCACTTGAACAATAACTAGGTGCACTCAAACAATAACCAGGTGCACTAAAATAGTGATCAGATGCACTAAAATTATCAAAAGCAGCAGAATCGGAAATATAAAAAAACAGCCAGTGTTCCGTATGATTTATACAACGCATACAGGCAAAACATCGTTACCTTACAAAGGTCTGGTTGCTTGCAACCCCCACAAGCAGCAGAATTGGAAAACAACACACGCAAAGCAAAAGCTAACAATAAACAGAATCAAAAGCAAAAGATCATGAGCTAATAGGGGATCCAAATTCATCCATAGTAAGAAGGCAAACATAACAAAGTTACAACTGCATCAAAATCAACTATATAAACCAAATAGATAACCAGTACTAGGTTGCAACCCAAAAGAGAACAGTCACCATACAAAATATTGTATCTTAGGAAAAGTAATGACTCTTGACAACTATGACATATATAATCATGACAATAAACACACCCTGCAGACTCTGGAACTACTCTAGTTGCTTGATAGAGCAAAGATCGATCATCTCGTATATCTTCCCACCAATGTCTGTGTTTTCAGGCTGCAAAAACAAATATACTATTATAAGCACTTTAAATATAAAGACCCTCTAATTTCTGATGTTCAAATAACCTAATACAAATGCAAATGTGGAATGTTCAACAACACTTTTATGTACATGTTTCCTTCGTTGTGGCATCTTTCTGTAGGAGACGTGTGGGGCAATTTCTGTAGTCATGGTATGACATTTTTGTTAGGAAATCACTAGTTTAACGTAGCGGAATTTAAAATTTTGATTTCCTTTTCTAGATCGTTCTTCGTTTAATGCAATAAACACGTTAAGTAGTTTGACGGTTATACCTCAGATGATCTATAAGATCGTCGCTTTGACCGCCAACGGAGAGTAGTTCAATGCACAAGCCGTCCACGCGCGTCCGGCCTCTATCGCTAATCCACACGAACCCCTCGCCGGAATCCTCCTTGGATTGCTATCGGAAAACTCCGGTCGCTAGACCGACCTTTTCTTCCTCACAAACTCACTATGGAAGGCTCTCTATTTTACACAAGAATTATGAACTCTTGCAATTGTGATGTACAAAAGAGCTTGACACCCACCTCCTATATATAGTAGAAGGTGGCGCCCCAAAGGTGTGTGAGAAGAAAAACCTTTTTCCAATAAAATAAGGAAAATCAACTAGATTGATTTATCTCTTTAATTATAATTTATTTTGCCAATATCCTATATTGATTATAATTATCTTATTACCATAAATCTATTTTTTCAAAATCAATTAATATCTTATATTAATATTATGACAATCTCATTAATTAAAGTACACAGTCCAAGTGTATCTCATACACTCAAAAGTGGCGCCCCATATGCCAATAAATTGGCTTCCGGAATATTCTTTAATTAATATAATTTATACATAATTAATATCTTGTATTTTATTTATTCATAATAAATAAATACCACCATATTAATTTACCACTATAACCTTTATAGTCTAGAGATAAACTTTCCTTATTTGGTTATCAACTATAACCGCATTTTAATCCGACTCGATGTTCATATGTGTGTGACCCGATAGGCTTCCAAATATGTTGGCCGTAGACACAAAGTGCAATTTACTAAAATGCCCTTCATACCTAACGATCACGGGATAGCGTCTAGCAACACACCGTGACCCCCAATCATCGGAAGAGTCAAAAGCAGTGACTACTACCTTTCATGTGAAGCAGTTACCGTGTAACTTACAATCCTATCGCTGTAACAATATCCATACGATCGTATCTCGAGTGTCAATACATTGACGATCGTATCTTATAATCTGGATATCATGCTCTCTCGGAATAACACATATACTCCCACTTTGCAAAGATTCTCGAGAGCTAGACATTCCTTATAAGATTGCCATTTCGGATATTCGATCCCAATCACGGGATACGCGATTCCCGGACGACCAATCATGTATACTCCGCATGCTTCAATATCATACCCAATCACTACCGCATGATCGCCCCGTGGTTAGGAGAAATCTCAATAGTGTCAAAGCATGACAATCCACACCGTGATGCCATGAAGACTCCGGTCAAAAGGATAATTACACAACCGCCACATAGTGTGACACTTAATGTAAGTGGAGTCGACTCTAACGTCGCATTCTCTAATACACGTCCACGTACAGTCCAAGTGTCCCTACACTTCGATAGATGAGATCTATCCCTATCTTCTAAAAGATAGAAGACATCCAATACGTGCTAGTCTGATTATACTATCAATGTCCCATTTGATAATATATAAGACTATAGACATTTAAGTACCAACCTTGTTATAGTGATTAGAGATCTCATCAACCATAATCACTATCATGGTTTCTCTATCACAGATTGATACTAGGGACGTTACTATATATACACAACAAATAATGTGAAGATAAACAATATATAATAACATAAGTGCTTTTATTAATCATAATAAAGTTATTACATGAACTAAATAGACTGTAAACGACCCGACCTGGTCGGATCCGGTCCAACCCGATTGGGTTTAGGACACCTTTCCAACAATCTCCCACTTGGCCTAAAGCCAATCACCCATGTGCCTAAGCCCGTGCAAGTGAACATGTTTCTCATGCTTAGCTTGAGACAATGCCTTGGTTAACGGATTAGCTATGTTATCATCCGTGTGGACTTTCTCTATCTTTACATCTCCTCTATCTACTATCTCTCTAATCAAGTGATAGCGCCGTAGCACATGTTTGGACTTCTGATGAGACCTTGGTTCCTTAGACTGAGATATCGCTCCATTATTATCACAAATGAAGAGGCACTGGACCTTCAATGGAGGAACCACACCAAGTTCGATGATGAACTTCTTCATCCAAACTGCTTCTTTTGCCGCCTCCGAGGCTGCTATGTATTCGGCTTCCGTTGTAGAGTCCACAGTAGTCTCCTGCTTGGAACTCTTCCAACTCAATGCTCCGCCATTAAGCGTGAAAACAAATCCAGATTGCGACTTGAAGTCGTCCTTGTCAGTTTGGAAACTGGCATCTGTGTAACCTCGTAATACTAAATCATCGTTCCGAAAACCAGGAACATATCCCTGAGTACGTCTCAAGTACTTAAGGATATTCTTGACAACAATCCAAAGACCATCACCTGGATTGGTGGTACCTACTAGTCATACTAAGAGGGTACAAGACGTCTGTCTTGTGCATAACATGGCATACATGATAGACTGATTGCCGAAGCATAAGGGGACTTTACTCATTAGTGCCCTTTCCCCTCTGTCTTAGGACTCATTCCCTTTGTGGTAGACCCCATATGTGACATGGGCAAAGAATCCTTTCTTGGGCACTCTGTCTTTGAATCTCTTGACATCTCTTGTCTATGTAGGTGGATTGCGACGGACCAAGCAACCTTTTAGATCTATCTCTATAGATCTTTATTCCTAGAATATAGGTTGCATCACCCAAGTCCTTCATAGAAGTTCTTGGATAACCAAGCTTTGACTGATTGTAACATAGGCACATCATTCCCTATGAGCAATATGTCATCTACATAAAGCACTAAGAACACAATGGCACTCCCACTAACCTTCTTGTAAACACAGGGCTCATATTCATTCTTGATGAAATCAAACTGTTTGATTATCTCATCAAAGCGAAGATTCCAACTCCGAGAAGCTTGCTTTAATCCATAAATGGATCTTTGCGGTTTACATACCATCCCAGCGTCATTGGTTGTGAAACCTCAGTACATGTCATATACACTTCCTCGCAGACGAGTTCCCATTAAGGAAAATTTGTTTTCACATCCATCTGCCAGATTTCGTAATCATGATATGCTTGCAATAGCGAGCAAAATTTTAATGGATTTTAACATGGCAACAAAGTAAAAGGTTTCGTCATAGTCAACTCCTTGTCTTTGCTTATAACCCTTTGCCACTAACCTAGCCTTGTAGGTAGTCACGTTACCGTCCATGTCGGTCTTTCTCTTAAAGACCCATTTACACCCTATGGGAACTATTCCCTCAGGTGGATCAAGTAAGTTCCAAACTTGGTTGTCTTTCATGGATTCCATTTTAGAATTCATGGCTTCCAGCCATTTCTCTTTGTCATGCCTTAATAGCACTTCCTCATAAGTTCTAAGGTCCTCATCTTCCATGAGATATACGCCTGTGTACCTTTCAGGTTCACGGCGTTCCCTGGTGGATCTTCGAGGTGCTAGTGTGTCCACGGTAGAGGCTGGTGTCACATCTGTGTGTGGCAAGTCCTCTACTTCCATCAACTGACTATTATCCGTAAGTGGTTCTTGAATTTCTTCAAGATCAATTTTACTCCCACTCGACCCTATCCGAATAAACTCTTTCTCCGTAGTGGCCATCCTGGCAACAAACACCTTTTGTTCCTCGGGATGGTAAAATTGGTACCACTTTGGTTTCCTACGATATCCCACAAATAGACATTTGTCGGACACAGGCTCTAATTTGTCGAGCATCATCCGTTTCACGTAAGTCGGACAACCCCAAGGTTTTAGATGACCTAGGCTTGGTTTTCTCTTAGTCCATACCTCGTATGGCGTAGAGTCAACCGTCTTTGATGGAACTCGGTTCGAGTGTATAGGATGCGGTTTCTAGAGCATACCCCAAAACAATTTTGGAAGAATGCACAGTAGCTCATCATGGATCGCACCATGTCTAACAAGGTGCGGTTCCTCCTCTCGAACACGCCCATTCATTTGTGGCGTTCGGGAGGAGTCCATTCAGTAGAATCCCATTCTCCTTCAAATAATCTTGAAACTCTCCATCTAGGTATTCTCCGCCTCGATCGGATCGAAGTGTTTTGATTTCTTTACCTAGTTGTTTCTCCACCTCATACAATTCCTTGAAATTTTCAAAGGCTTGGACTTATACTTCACTAAGTATATATAACCATAAGCGAGAATGGTCATCGGTGAAGGTGATAAAATAAGAGTATCCTCATTTGGCTTGAATTGACATTGGGCCACACACATCGGTATGTATGAGCTCAAGAAATTCATTGGATCTTATCCCTTTGCCATTTGAAAGGTGACTTTGTCATCTTGCCAAGTAAACAAGCTTCGATACGTCAAGCGATTCGTGTCGAATTGATCCAACATTCCATCTTTATGGAGTTTGGAAATGCGATTCTTATTTATATGGACAAGTCTACAATGCCATAAGTAGGATTCATTCAAGTCATTTGTTTTGGCTTTCTTGTTATTTATATTAAGTACGCCAACATTCATATCTAATATGTAGAGACCATTGCTAAGTATGCCATTACCATAAAAGATTCCATCACGGAAAAGAACAACATTTATTCTCAAACGTAAATGAAAAACCATCAACATCTAATGCGGAAATAGAAATAATGCTCTTCGTAAGAAGCGGGGAACAAAATAACAGCTTATTGAGTTCTAGTACTAGCCCACTCGGGCAATGAAAGAAAATAAACTCCTACGGCCGGTCACAAAGAACACTTGCTTCATTTCCAACGCGTAGTCCACCTCTCCTTTCCTCGGATCTCTAGTTCTTCTTAATGCCTCGCATATTCGTTTAAATATGAGAACCACAACCATGATCTAATACCCAAAGTGGTTAGACTTAGAAGAAGCAATATTGATCTCAATCATAAATATACACTGAAGTCGAAGCATCGTAATGCTTCTTCTTGGTACTCAAGAAGCCTTTGCGCTTTCTCCTCCAATGTCCGGTCTCACCGCAATGGAAGCAAGCATCCTTGGATTTGTCTTTCGCTATCTTAGGCGTTGGCTTAGGTGCGACCTTCGCCTTCTTGGACTTCTTTTGGGCTTTTGCCTTGCCCTTGCTCAAAGTGACCAAAGAACACTTGCTTTCTCTTCCCTACAAAGGTGCCTCAAAGAGCCTTCAACATGTTCAATAACTCCGCATGAGAGCAATCTATCTTGTTCATGTGATAGTTCATCACGAATCATGAGAATGAGTCGGTAGAGATTGCGAGAATCAAGTCAATACTCAACTCGTTCCAACTTGGGCCCGGCTTTCCAAGCCTCCCTATGTACCCGATCATTTTAAGCACGTGTGACCCCACAGCAGTCCCAGATGCCATCTTACAACTAAACAGGGCCTTCGAGACCTCGTACCTCTCAGTGCGAGACTGAGAAGCATAAAGTTCCTTTAGGTGGACCATGATAGAGTAGGCGTCCATAGACTCATGTTGTTTCTGCAGTTCAGGTGTCATAGAAGCAAGCATGATACATGTAGCATCGATCTTGTCGAGCAGTTGCTTGTTGTACTTCTCGACAACATCTGCAAATTGAGCCCTCGGCTGGCTTTTCCGGTAGAGCCTCGTCCAAGACATAGCCAATCTTCTCGTGCCTCAAAACGATTTTGAGGTTTCTTTCCCAATCGAGAAAATTTGTCTCGTCAAGCTTGTTTTCGATCATAAAACGAAGGTTCAATTTGTTTGGCATTTTCTACAACAATAAATAAAGATAGAATAAGTAAAAGCTCATGTATAAAAAACCTAAATTTGCACTTAATAAATCTATAAGGTTTTACTCCCACTAGCCAACTATTCCCTATTGGCTTTCAAGAAAATAATTCCTTTAGTGGGCAAGATCCCATCGAACTATCCCGACCCCAACTTTGGTGATGGGCGAAGATAATTAAACAGTGGACAACGATTTGTCGATCGTATCTTATACGATTCTTGTTGTTTGACCAGTCAACTCTTTGACAATATTTCCTTATGAAAAATAGCCAAACCCTTGCCTCTAAAATCCAAACGACCCGCTTTGGTGGTGGCCGAGAGAATTCTTAGTCGAGTCTTAACCCCAATATTCATGAGATCTCTTTCGATCATATCTCGATAACGACGATATACCCGAGGTAGGTCAACCCCCGCTTTGGCTGGTGAGTTGGGTCCGAACAAGGGCTCTTCACCGTCGTTACAATATGGGGAGGCAATTCCGACTTGATTTTTGACGTGGGAATAATTTTAAATTAATTCACTTAATTAATTTGGTTTAATTATGGTCTCATCTACTATGTGCATATTACTACTATATCATATAAAGTAAAACATACACAACATTCCGCGCATAAAATAACCGGTATGATCATGGACTTTTCCTAGGTGCGGTTTCGAATACAAACTAACGAAACCGCGGGTTTCTCTATCACAGATTGATACTAGGGACGTTACTATATATACACAACAAATAATGTGAAGATAAACAATATATAATAACATAAGTGCTTTTATTAATCATAATAAAGTTATTACATGAACTAAATAGACTGTAAACGACCCGATCCGGTCGGATCCGGTCCAACCCGATTGGGTTTATGACACCTTTCCAACAATTTTACCACAATAGTTGCACTTTCTTGGGTCCCTCTTCTGCTCTTCGATAGCTTTTTCCTTTTCCGAAATAATCCTTCTTCCCGATCTTCCAGACCCTTTGGTTTTTGACTGTTTTGGAGGAAGTATAGTAACTTCTTTTGGAAGTTTTGTTCCTAGCAATTTCTCAATCTCATCATCTTTGTTGAATTTTTTTCTTTCGATTTTCACAACAATCTTTAACGCCTCTGTGACATTCTCTCTAAAGTCACGAAGTAGTTTCAACAACTCATCCGCCTTTTCTTCATTGTCTTCAACCATAGATATACAGCAAATGCTTGACATACAACTCTCCAATCTTTTTGTTTTTAGTGTCTAATGTTGAACAATCAACAAGTAACGCTCCATCTACACTAAAAATCGGTGACAAGTTGCGTTTTTTCATCCACCTATCCAACAAGTACTCTTTGAACTTCATCGAAACCCTTATCTTTCAACACACAAATCGCGTGGCGACACAAGAGACCTTCTCTCGGTGAACTTCTTGCAAGAGCATACCAATTTATATTCAGAGATAACAAATTGGACTATGTAATCCTTATTCATGTCCCAATCTGTGATGATAATAGTATTTACCACACCATCTGTAGTGCTATTCTTAAACCCACATCTAAAACAAGCAGCCTTTTACCTCCTGCTTGAAACTCGTAAAATATAACAGCGTGTATATTTTAGAAGCATGCTCCTCCATTTCAAGCGGGGTAATAAGTTGAGGCGATGAATTTTGGAATCACTACCAACTTGGAGTGTTTCCATCGTTGAGAATCCATTGCGCTCTCGTATCTCATGTAAAATTCAACCAAGGATAAATTGGGGTTAGTGAAGTTTCCAAAGAAACTGCTTTTGATTCGATCTTGAGGTCGTTCTCATAAGCCCTCCTAAGAACAAATCCCTTGAATAGGCAGGATCCAATAGGCACATAATTTCTTCATGCTACCCAACCATTCATTATCCTTTAATTTGTAAGTCGAAATCATCGATGCCCATTTTTGCTCAAACTCCTGTACCTCAATGTCATCGCCCACACACAAGCATTAATGTCTTTTAGAAAGTTGGTTTCTTTACATGTAGCCGACCTACTTTCTCTCATCACTTTTTTCATGATATGCCACACACAAAACTTGTGTTATGCTTTTATCTCCAAAGACCTTTCTATTCCTCGCTTTGATCGCGGATCTTGATCCGTTATTATGAAGTTTGGATAACACCCACCCATGGCCTTCAAAAGTTTTCAAAAAGCCAAACAAATGACTCTGTGGTCTCATTTGATAACAGACACCTCAAAGACCACACATCTCTTATGGTTATCCACACCCGTAAATGGACCAAACACCATTTTATATTGGTTCTTATTAAAAGTTGTATCAAACGCAAAGCGGATCACCAAAGAGCATGTAGTTTTTATAGCAATAGGATCACCCGAATATTACGCTCAAATTCCCATCCTTGTCCACATCAAAATCAAAGTAGAATGCAAAGACACACATTGCTTTTTTTTTTGCATAAACTTTTCAATTAACATCCATGCATCATACTCTTTGATAAATTTCTTTACATATCTGTAGAAGTTCTTAAAATCTTCTAATGACGCACCAATATTACGAGCCGCTTACATGTTCCTTGAACATCTTAAATGACTTGGTCGCCCCAAAATTTACCTTTGCATTGTCAATTATTATTTTCTTATGCACGATGTTTATATCTCTAGCTTGCTTCAAATGGACCATGGTATTTGGAGTATTCAAATGGTGTGAGTGGCCTTCTATAAAAGTAGCAACCATGTATTTCACTGTTTTCTCTTCTCTACACCATCTTCTATTATTTTGAAAACTATTTTAGCCTCGACAACCAACCCTAGTTATTGGAACCCTTCTTAGTTTCCACTGCCGGCTTACTTATCCCCGCCTTATTACATACATAACACTTGTATATAATATTTCATTGGTCCTTTACCATGTTTTTCTATATCCAACTTTGATGTTAAACCCGCGACTTCACTATACTTCCTATAAAAATGTATTCCATTGCTTAGGTCATCAAACAACATCCCTACAACCGGCTTTAAATTCTCTAGAACATAGGGTATTTGGTTGATAGGGTCTCTAGTGACGACGAGATTAGCTTCATAAAAACATTAAAATTTAATATCGATGCACATTAAAAGTGACTAGATGCACTAAAATACTAATAAGATGCAATTGAACGTAAAAGCGAGCATAAATAACTATAACCTATAGTACCATCTTGTTCGACTACCTCTTCTCGCTAAAGGTGACTCATAGTTGATTCCTTCCACACTATCTCGCATTATTTGAATGATAAATTAAACACACCCGTTCATTTATTTTACATGATATTCTATCAAAAATATGGAAGAAGAAGTAAAATTATAAGAAAATTCACCTCTTGTACTAATGTCGTGGTACAACGTCACCATCTTGCCATACTTGTCAAACTAGAAGTGTTGATTTCTTCACTTAATTCTCGTAGTTTCACGTAGCAGAGTGAAAAGGTTATGATAACGAAATTTAAAATCACCAACTAGATGCACTAAATCAACAACCACATGCACTAAATCACCAACTAGTATTGTATGTTTTAACAAACAATTTGCCAAAACAATTTGAGTGAAAAATTACCTGCTTGATAAGGTGTATTTTGTACTCTTTCATCCGAAATATAAGCTGTGTACAAAACAATTTGAGTATTCTCCATCGCCGGATTTCCATCATCATATTCCGATTCCGAATCCATTGCTATGCTACGCAAAAAAACAATAATCAAAACTAGTTATTGTTCGCCGTCGCCGGATTCCCAAGTAGCGCAGTCGTATAACCAAGTAGAGCCGTCGCCGGATTTGAAGAAGGAAGGCTGTGGCAGAATCGAAGGAGGAAGGCTGAATAGAAGGAGGAAGGGTAGGAAGGGTAATTCGAAGCTTATGTTTCTGATTGGTTTGGGTTATTAATTTAAGTGGTATGTAGGTATGTATGGATAGTATGGTATGTAGGGGAACCCAACCCTATATATATATATATATATACTAGAAGGGTGCACCGTGCTATGCACGGTGTGCCCTGTTTCTTATAGAATATATGAGTCTGTACTTTACACTCCAAAAGTAATATTCATCATTCATTACATGCATAGGCAACCATTTTATAGCCTTGTTGAACTTCCTGAAGCCCCCAAACCCTATTTACTTGGATGTTTATCCTTGCTGGTAATATATATAGCAGTTTGACATATATGTATACAAAAGTGAGACTGCTATGGCAATCTCGTTGTCAAGATGTACAAAATGTAAACGTGGCATATTATTAAGGCCTTGTTATATAGCAAAAGATTTTCGTTGGGCTGATGATATTATCCTGAGTTGTGCGTTTTAATTGGTTGTGCCTTATCTGGAAATTCCAGCTTCACCTTCTTCATTGGGGCAGATTATGTGGCGTCATGTGCTCTTTTCTCCTTCTTAAAGTTGGCAGGATCGGGTGTTTCTTGTAGAGTTGTTATCACTTTCTTTCCTTCCTGTTTGTCTGTAATGAGCAGTACAATGTAGTACTTTAGTGTCTGTTTTTGTATTTAAATGTTGTCTGACAGTGTTAATTTGGCATGTCTTACCTAGAGTGCCTCCGACTTGTTTCGTGCTGTCTTTTTTTCCAGATGTTGATGGTTCATTAATCCCAGATTGGATCCACTCCTGAACTGTGTATCTTGTCTTCTTGTCTGTGTATTTCTTGTTTGAGGCTCTGATTTCCACAATTAATTTTGTCGACTTGAGGTCCTCGTTAGTCTTGGCAAGCAGATTTTGTATTTGCTTCAATATTGGTGCAAGAGCAATCATCAATATGTGTATCTATATGACCAAACAGGATATTTTAGGCCTTCAATTGCTTACCTGAGGATTCATTTCGTACAGCATGCTTGCTGTCTGGTGTAGGAGCTTTTCTGCACATTTGTCGAACAATGTTGCTGGTATGTTTCCAGTAATGTCTTGTAGTTCCACACTGATTTTGCACCTGTGGATGTTATGGTGTTGTAAGTTAGTTTTTTTGTGTATAGTATATGAATATAATGATGTAGATGTAGTTGTCAATGTACCTTGGGACTGCGATTTGGTCTGTGTCGCATGTATTGCAGTAGAACTCTTCATTTCCCTACGCTTTGGTGAGCTGAAAGCATTTGGGGCATGTGGAGTAGTGAATTTTCTGAAGTATGTTTGGAATGGACATAGTGGCTTTGATGTGCACATTCTGCAAATGAGTGAGTTAGATATTTGTTTAAATCAGTGTAAGTGTGCGTATGTAAAGATTACATGTGTTTATTGAGTTCGTGTTTGTGTTGTACCTTTGTGTCTGGTCGTATGAGTGATATATCTGTTATTTGTACTGATTCGTTGTTGTCGACCGTTGATTCGAGGTACGAGTTGGTCGGTTTTTGGGCAATGCCTTTGATGACAGCCATGTTTGCTTCAACCCTACGGGGAAAATATTAGTTACAACCTATATTTAGGAATTGCTGTGTTGATTTTTTTAGCTATTGGTGTAAGTGAATGTACCAGCTACGTAGTTCTTTGACTTGTGGAATGTCCGGTTCCAACGTGATGTAAGAGAATGGAACAGTCGATAATGAACCACCTTTATAAACAACGAGTAATAAATATATGTATTCGTGTACGTGCTAATGTAAAGTTTCACTACTAATGTGAAATGGGTACTAAACCTGAGAATTGTGTAGCTATTAGTCCCCTGTAGACGATAATGGGCATGCTTTCTCTGATCACATATATTTCTGCTCCCTGATTGGTTATGAACTCTCCCCACATTGTTAGCATCACTGGTTTGTGCCTGCGTGAAGAATGAAATGGTTAATACCGAAGGGCATTATGTAGGTGTGTTTATAGCATAACTATAACACTGATTGTCATAAACCATCATATTGATAACAAATAATATGCTGATGCAGAATAAGCATTGGGTTTCCTTTGTCCCCCAGAAATGGTGATAGGATTACACAAGAGAATTATGTAAATACATGGATGTTGTTGCTGTATTGTTACAAGCATGAGTAGTTGAGGCATTCCGTTTTCGTTTTTACTTTACCAAGTGAAATGTTGGTAATTTTGACATGATGTTTTTGATACAGCATACAGGTAGAAGCACACCAACTTGTACGTACAATTAAGTTTACAGTAGTACATCTACTGAATAAGACATGTATTACGCATGAATGGACGTGCAGATTATTACATTTCAGAATATACAGTGCAAGCAGTATATTAGACATATTTGATTTATTTGGTATGCAGTTCAGCGTAAACAGGCTGAATTGAATGTGTCGTGTGTGGTGCGACCTTTCAAGTTTTGAGAAGGTCCACCTGGGGTTGTAATAGCTTGTGTCGGCCAAATTACCACGGCAAGACACCTAGTTATATACAGTGACTATTTCAAGCTAACAACGAATCAGGTTTATGGAAAACCATATAGAGGCGGAGTCACACGACAGTCGCTGCAATTTGTTTGTTAGTAATACAACTATTTAGTAACACATATGTTACATGTGAGTGGATGGATAAATAGCTTTGAGATGACACAGTACATGCAAAACATTCAGGATGAGCAGTGGATGTATGACATGAAATTTGCGGACACAAACTCGTACGTAGTATATTAGGAAAATCGAGAAACATGGAAATAGAATGAGGGAAAGGGAGCAAACTTACTTATGATCTATAATAGTATATTCCTGGAGCTGTGTCAGCTTTGATTTCACCTCACATTCCTTTGGTGGTTTCATGTCAACAACTACGGCTATTATATCTGGAAGTAGGTGATTTGCAGACTCGCGCAATTATATTTAAATCAATATAACGTCTATGAATGAAATACTGGTGTAAGTGTATTTGCGAATTACATACCGATGGGACTTCTAGTGCCTGCGAGTGCACGAATGTTTGCCAAGGGCATTGTCTGTAAGACGGGGTATGCAATGGGTTCCTGTGTGTCTGTTATTTGTCGTATATAGGTTGATGTAGTGAAGACCCATTGCAATGTCATACCGGGTGACATATGCAGAAATGCAGCCTTAATATGTTGAACCATTGCGTCGCCGATGGTATACATTGAAAAGAGGCGAAGACTTCGTTGGAGCAGTCCAATTGTCTGGTCCCACAAAATACCCTCAATTTTATTTCCCTGTTTCATGTTAAGAATGTGAAATATTAATAAATAAGAATAACAGAAGACGAACCAGTGAAGGGAATGAATAATACTAAACCTGCATGTACCTGTGCATCCTGAAGGAGTACCTTCTGAGTCCTCCGACCACCTTCGCTTGTATGAGCATTCGTTTTGTCGAGTACCAATACCTTCACCCTCCAATCGGTAGTTGAGGGGGTAATATCCGCAATCGATAAGTACTTTCTTGCTTGCGCCATTACTCCGTAGAATGAATACTAAAACAAAGAATAATTAATTTGAATAAGCTTAGGTTATTTACGATGATTTAAAATACATGTGCCGATCTTCATCGTGGTCCTGGAGGAAAAAATGTTGAGAATTTTGTGCTTTTTGAATAATCTCATGGAAAACAATATTCTGTGTTTTATTTGTTTCTGATTTATCCAGGAATGTCGGAGGTGCTATCACCACTTTTAATGCATTGAATCTTCTAACCCTCGAAAAATCCACGTAGAGCTGACCATGGGAAAAAATGGGTTCGCGTAGGTATATTCCAACGCGGTCGAGTGTCTGACCTTGGGCCTTGTTAATTGTCATGGCGTAACACAACCGTACTGGAAATTGGTATCGCTTGAAACGTATACCGGATCTGTCATTGTTGGAAGATTCCAATGGTATTTTGTGTAATATTGTTGTTTGTCCGGCATAAGGGCCAGTGGCAATTTGGACAACAATGGTGTGTTTCTTTAGTTCTCTGCAAATTAGTCTAGTACCATTGCATAGCCCTTCAATAGGACTGAGATTTCTTAGCAGCATTACTGGTGAGTTAACCTTGAGCAGTAGCCGGTGTGGGGGTAGACTGCTAGGATTTAATGAATTTAGGAAGTCCTCATAATCTCCTTGGTGTTGTGGATCGATGGTTACGTCGGTACTTATGTAGGACGTCATTTCCCCTTCCATTTTATTTAACATAGCATCGTTTATATCGTCAACACAACCATTTGTGGGTGCTAGTAAAGCTCTGTTCATTACTGTTTCATAATCATCAATAAACGCACGCATGTCTGGGTAGACAAAATGAATTAATTGTTGCATCGATGTATCCTCATCAGTAAAAGGAATAGTCATGTTTGCAGGCAATATGATGTTGCCGTTTTCGTCTTGAGGCTCCGTTCCATTTCCTATCCGCAGTAGATATTGGGTGAAGAAAGGGTCAGTTATTGATCGCATGTTTTGTTTAAGCTGTATCTTTGTAAGGTAAGGCCAGAGGGGAGAATTAAATAAGGTAGCACCTAATTGTTCTTGCCTAGTTGCTCTTGTAACTCTGAGTGCAATACACAGCGGAAATCTCCTCCGAAGACGACAACCTTATCTCCAAAAGGTAAATCCACTCCGGTTATGTCTTTAAGCATTTCTGCGAATGCTTCAACAGCCTCTCTATGTGCCATTGGGGCCTCATCCCAGATTATTAGTTTAGATTCCTTTATCAGCTTGGCAGTTGTGGATTGTTTGCTGACGTTGGCAATTTTCATATTCTCATCGTGGAAAGGTAGTTTAAACTTTGAGTGTGCTGTTCTACCTCCAGGGAGTGCACATGCTGCAACTCCAGAAGTTGCTCTTGCTAGTACGATATAACCCTGGGACCTGAGGGCAGCCATAAGTGCTTTATAAAGGTAGGTCTTCCATGTCCCTCCTAGACCATCAATGAAAAATGCAGCCGGCTCTCCTGCTAAAGCTTTTTGCAAAATTGTATCGTAAGCGTAACGCTGTTCCCTATTAAGTTTTTGGACACTTAGGCTATCGCTTTGACCAATCATCATGCTTCTTTCGTACGAAATTTCTTTGCCTACGCTAGTACGCTGTGATACAAAATCAGCCTCAGGACCAAGCTGGAAATCCTCTAATTTTCTACCCATGTCATCCAAGAAGGTCGATATATCTTCGAGAGCTTTCAATCTTACTTCAGAGTCTTGCAAGCCAGATACTTGTTGGGTCCTTAAATAGTCCTCGCATAAGGAGTTAGTGTACTTTTCCCAAAGAGACCTCGGATTGGATGGTGAGCAAGAAGCAAGGATAGAGGCAAAGAGATGGCGTAGCTGTCTAGGCATCTGATACAATGTAGCTTCCTCTAGGCATTTATCTAGATCGTAATCAGTGGAAAGTAGATCTCGTGCCAAAGCCGCCTCTCTAAATGTACTGTGTAGGTACCCTTTAACTGTCAACAGGTCATTATATGATTTGGGTGCTCTTACGTGGTTCAACAGTAGACGAAGATAATACCTTTCACCTTCAATTGGCCCAACTGATACAATTCGACCTATCACTCTACCTTTCTTTCGTTCAGTCCATAAGCGTTTTCCTAAATCCCAAACAAAATATTTAGGGAAGTCTTTGTACAGAATTTGTAGGGATTTTGCTCGCTCATTAGTTTTGTTCATGTAGAAAAACTGAGTTAGCATGGTCTTGGACAAGAAGTTATTTGATACTATGTCATTGAGATCCTGATTAGTTGAGAAGGACACAAAGTAGTTATCAGGTAAGTGCAACTGCAATGCTATGACGGCAGGTTGCATCTCAAAGAGATCGAAAGAGTACAGACGCCAGGCCGCCTCGGGTGGGCCAACCCACCTTCCTTGTTGATATTTCTGAATTTCATTCTCAGAATTGTTCACTGCCATTTGGAACCCAATTTTATCAGGGCCTTTGTAAATGTATTTATAGATATATTTCACCAGCTTAATAGTGGAACAGATCTCAACATTAATATGATGATCATATTTCTCATGAGTAAGTAGGATTGTATGGCACGACCCAACGGTTATCAATGTTACACCTTCTCATCAGAAAGTGAGATACCCCATTATTGCGGCGTCTATAATGAGGATAGCTATCACATCCATGTGTAGTGAACTCCTGGAACTCTCTCGGATACTTATTCTTGCACTTCTTATTTTGCATGCATGGGCTTTTTTGATTACATGGGCCACATGGACCATGAATCATGTGCTTTAGAACAAGTGCGTGTAGATGTGGATTTAAGACGGGGTCAGGTAATTCAGCACTTATGAATCGGTCATAGGCCTCAGAATTCAAAAGTTTGTATTCTTTACCCATTATCAGCAAGAGATGTGTATGAGGCAAACCTCGCTTTTGGAACTCGATGGAGTACACACAGGCATCTGGTGTTCCAAATACTTTGTCTTTAAGAAGATCTTTTTTCAGGAGTTCAAGTTTAGATTTGAAGACCCGCGTAAGCAAATCTGGTCGATTTTGTGGCAACTCTCCTGGGAGTAGATGTTCGGTAATCTCTAACCAAGCAGGATTGCACGTCATGGTTAAGAAGAAATCAGGTTTTCCAAACTGCTGGACTAAAGCCATCGCATCCATGTACCTTCTTTTCATATCTCTTGGGCCACCCACAAAAGAAGGGGGAAGAATGAACTTTCGGCCTACATTAGAACTTTCTGTGTTTCCAGAAGCAATGCTGTCAATTATATGCCTTGCAAGCATTCGGTCCGGATTTCTTTCTGTTGCTTGTAAAGGTATTCTAATCGGGAGGTTTCTACTTTGATAAACATATCTACGATGTATTGCTGAAGTAATCTGCCAGTGTGCAGCAACATTGACTCATCGCTGTCACGCATTTGCAACTTGTAACAATAATATTGTCGGCAGGACACAATGTTACGCTTGCGTGCACTGCTCCGGAAGGCTGTGAATTCGAAAGCATGATATGTTTCAGAAGTGAACCGGTTATGTTCTCATATCAGTGTGAAATAGATGGTTCTCACCTTCTTCTTCCTGGAAAATTAGCTGCTCAGCAGTAGAGATGTTCTTATCCACAAGTGGCAAAGGCATGTGGCACGCACGCTTTTGTTTGCCCATATTTGGGGGAAGTTTTTCAATACCGCAATGCCAACCAATTTGGCCACCAGGGAAGAGTAAAGGGTACTGCAATGGATCATAGCATCCGTAGTTATGAGAGATTCTGTGTGGTGTGGTATTTTGGGAATATATTTGGATGTGACATTGAGGGTTGAAAGTTTTCTCATCTTCCAAAGATACTATTGCAGAAACATCATTGCAGGTTGGTTCGTTGTACACACGTTGATCCAGTTTGGGATTATTGACAAGGTATATTCCATACTGTTCAAGAGTTTGCATGTCCTTAAGTTGGCGTAGAAAAATAGCATAAGGATTCTGAGCAAGAATGTGTGTTAATCGCTGCATTATGTCCCTGGAAAAACGATCTGAAGTCTTCAAACGTTCCTCAATTTCAATTTCCGGATCATAGAAGTATAGCTGAAGGCCGGCTGGTGAGTCGTTGTCTGGCTTTAAAGAGTTAATGAAATGATGTATTTTTCCTTGAACCTTGAAGGTATATATGCCTTGAGTGTTCTTAAGCAATTCGTTGTCTTTTCGGGCTGAGAAGGTAGTGAAGGCTAGATTGTTGTTGTAGGTTCTTGCATACTTTCTGAAAGTAATGGATTCAGGATCAGAGGCAGTAAACAGTTGAGACAGAGGTAATGGCATTTTTGGTGTTGCAAGCCTAATCTCACCCTCAGAACAGCAGAAAGAAGGAGGCTCATGGAAGAATCGTTTTGCAGAACAATGCACACAGTTGGGTACCCTAGGTAAGACGGGAATCATTTCCTCGGATCCTGAGGGTACCGTGTTGGTTGGCAAGTACCTCGCACGCATTTCTTCCCGACATGTTTCTGAGGGGTAGAAACTTTGATTTATATGGGCTGTACGAGTTAGGTTAGTTCGCTTAGGTAACCTGGCAACACTCGGAATGATGTTCTGGTGGTGAGTATGATTGGGAGAAATAATATTAGGACCTGACAGAGGAATATTTGCACCATAGTCATTGGATGAGGTAGATGTTGATGGTTGTACATGCCTTTCGGTCAGAACAACCGGGCTTTGCATACGAGAGTCAATTGTGGTATTGGCCCTTTTTTTTCCAGCATATTGGAGACGCCGGCGTTTGAGAAGGGCCTCTTTGTCAGCCTCATTCATACGAGAATAAGCATTGCGCCTCTTCTCATTTTTAGCGTTACGTATCTCGTGGTCCATTTTAAGACACGAATTACGACGAAATACGAGCAAAGGTAAAGTTATCCGGTGAAGGTACTTTACTTTGACAGATTGGAACCAAGGAACCTATGTAGGAAAATAATCAGTTGACAAAGATGCAATATCTCTAAGCTAACTAACGAGAACATAGAGAGCAGAAGAAGACAGTTTAAAAAAAAAAACTAAACAGTCAAATAAAGATGATGCCTAAAAATATCCAGCAAACAAAGTGCAAGACATGAAAAACCACAGAAGTTTAATAGCTAAAAGAAGGGTAGTGTTGCGCGCGTATGAATCACCTTGAAATGCAGACAAGCCAATTCCTAATATCGTATGCACGTGACCAATGATATTGCGGAACCTGTGATATCACGAATAAATTATGAATGAACCACGTATTTTTAGTAATGAATAGTAATAGTAAATTGTGAGAGGGTAGAAAATAAATCAAAGGCTGCATGTAATTTTATGAAATCCAGGGAGGGAAAAATAGTAAGTCAAGTAAGTCCTTAGAAAGAAATATTGGAGTACTCAGCAATATGTAGGCCAAAGCAAGGTGTGATGCAGTATACATGGGGTATGTACTCAGCAATATGTAGGCCAAAAATGAAAGCATAAACTGATGCAATACTTCTGACATTAATAAGAGTGAAACAATGAAGGCATTACAAGAAATAAGACCTATGGAAAGAGTGGAATAAACATGTACGCACATGGGATTTAGTCTTTAAGACATAACCTAATGCAATATTATCGTGGAAGTAACAAACACAGATAAAACCGATACAGAAGGACAAACCACCAGCCCTATGCATTTAACAGTATTTAACCACAGTAAACGACAAATAACAGCGCAGCAACATAGGCAGAGGGCCGAACATAATGCGACGTGACTGTATGGGTATTAAGGAAAGTACTAACCAATGATAATGACTGAAATTGTTGTTTTAAAGTGGACACTTTGTATTGCTTGTACAATATACATGCAGGCAAGTAAGTCCTTAGAAACCTATTACAGCTTACTGAAACAGTGTTGGAACCGAGTAATTCCCTAAAATTTTGCTACCTAGCTAAATAGTTAAATAAAGATGAAGACATAAAATATGCAGCAAACATAGTACAATACATGAAACACCTCAGCTAAAAGCAGGGTAGTGTTGTGCGCATAAGAATTACCTCGAAACGTAGACAAGCCAATCGTCAACCCCGTATGCACGTAACCAACGAAACTGCGGAACCTGTGATAACACGAATAAATTATGACTGATCCACGCATTTTTAGTAATGAACAGTAATAGTAAAATGTGACAGCCTTGAAAAAAAACCAAAGACCAAATGTAATTTTATGAAATACAGGGAGGGAAAAATAGTAATGTGTTGCGGGTACGATTCCGTTTACACATGAAAGGTAAGTATGATTTTGAGATCATACAGTATACTTGGGGTACATAGTGAACAATATGTAGCCCAGAACTGAGAAGCTAAAGTGATGCAATGTTTCTGCCATTACTAAGTGTAAAAAAATGAAGAAAATTTCATAAATCTTGCTACCTAGGTACCGTAGTCAACTTCCCCCAGTAACATAATTTGGTTCTTATGTTCAAATTTGTATTTAGTGAAATTTTTTATCTCCTTTCACCTTAATAGTTGAGCATGCAGGGTGTAATGTTGCCTAACAAGAGTAGAACAGAGAAGTCAATCCTGCGTGTAACACCAAAAATGTACAAAATTGTCAACACATAGTTATACATTTACGATTCACTTCCCAACTAACACCTCAATGTTTGCAAGTGACGAGAATATAACATCCACAAGAGAAAAAGAAAACCAGAAAGAGAGAAGAAGGAACCAAACTGCAAGGCATTCCAAAATTCTTCTCCAACGTTATGAACAAAAACCAAAAGGGGAAAAAAATAAAATTGAAGGTAGATTATACACAGTAAAGATGATAGTAGAGCATGGGTCAAAGCACAATTCAGGAAATAGAATCGAAAAGTATGTTTCTTTTATTAACCTTTTTTTCCCTATATGAATATGCGTAGAAATGGGTTTTTCTAATACACCCAAAAAATCAAAGACGAATAATCAGATGAAGAGGTCTGGTTGCAGAAATCAGAAATTAAAAGAAATATAAACAGAGGAGAGGAAGAAGAAAACCTGATTGAAAATAGTTTGCCAGCGAGAAGAAGTAAACACCAAGAGACAGAAACGGAAAATGCAACAACAATTGAACCCATAACCTCCAGCCGGATGTTTTATCTGTCAGTGGAATTTGTCAGTGGACATGAAACACACTGATAGGGGAAGAGGGGCGGTGGTGGAGATGGGAAGGCGGTGGTGGACATGAGAAGCGGACATATGCAGGATGAGTCATTGTACACACAGAGGTAAAGAGGACAGCCACGTCTGGTGGAGGTTGGTGGAGGTTTGTGTTGCACAGGACGACATAGTATGACAGGTCAGACGACGTCGTTTTGGAAGGAAAAAAAAAGAAAAAAAAAAAACCAGAAGACGACAAAATAGTCGTCCATTTTATGGAAAAATAATAGGTACTCCCTATTATGATATATACATCTCAAGTGCCGCCCCCTAAACATAAATAAACCAAAAGCGGCGCCTCTGTCAGTCTCTCCGCCACCGATTCACCGTCTGCCGCCACCTCGATCTTCCACGATTGCCGCCACGTATTCTGTGTTTTCAACTTGAACACAGCTACCATTACATTCTTTATATCCTTTGTTAGCACTGATATATTGGAGGTAAAAGACGCACACGCTTTTTTGCATTTAACTAGATAACACTTTTCTTTAGCTTAGGTAGATTTATGTGGAATCTCTTTATTTTTCTGCAATCTATGAGATCGAAAGGGCTCAAGAATTAATCTTGTGTTGATACTGTATATGGAGATGAGTTTTCTATGATGGGAAAATACTTGATTCTTGATCGAGTAATTTTTTTTTTTTTTTTTTCTTTTTTTTGCTGCATTCCGATCCAACCCAGCTGGTCTAGTTGTTTGAGTGGCTGAGAATTTCAGTTTCGGTGCCACTTTCAAAGCTTTAGCAATCGTTGATGTTGTCTGTTTTGTTGTTGCTGCATTTTAGTACTGCTATTAAACGAGTTTCGAGTTTGAGCACGAGCATTTCGAACCGGATCTTGAATCGTGATTTCCTCCATCTTTCTTTCATGAGCTTGGACACGCTTTCAATGTCGTAAGATTTTTAGATCTGCTCATTCTAAGACATCATTGCATATACACCAAAAAATAATCACAGACAGATATAATAGATAGTATATAAATATTACTAACCCATTTATATTAGATCTAGTGCATATATGGTAGGATACAAAAGTTAAATCTAATAAATCATGGCTTCTTACAAAAATACTGTAATAAAAAGCCTTGCATTGGTGTTGTTTGGATCTAAAGCTTTAAATATGTGATACATAGTTTTCTTCAAGAATGATTTTGACATATTAATCTTTATGCATGTAGATTAAGATAAATTCTTTTGCTATGAATATTGGAAGCTGGAGCCACAATCAATAATTTCGATAAAGAAACATCGACGTAGCCCGAAATTTACGGTATGTTTTATTATGATTATTTTTATTGTAGCACCTATCATTTATCCTATAACTAATTAAACAATGTATCGTCTTTTTCCGTACGAATAGCTTCTTTCGTTTTTGCTTTGTCACTTTTATTATTCTGATTAGTTTCCATTTTAATTTATGATATGATGTACGGTCACAGCGTGATGCAATGATTTAATTTATGAAGTACGGTCACAGCTTGATGCAGAGATAGAGTATAAGTTGGGCCATTTTTGTTTTGTATAATAATAATAATTATTATTATTATTTTGTTTAGTGTTTAGATATCATATCGGTTGTATGATTAGTTGAATTCATCATGTTGTTTCTAAAAAGATGTATCGAAACATGGTATCGTGATGACCTTACTTTACACGTTGAATGTTTGGCTAGTCATAGTGTCATACTACATGTGTTGCAACAACGTGCCCTCATGTTTGTGTGTTATCATGCGTTATACCATTGACTGATGGATTGGATGATGCTTAAATTGAGAAGTTTCATTTTCATATGACTTATTTTGTTTAGTTGCCCAATAGACGATGTTGTGTTGTCGGCTAGCCCATCCGTGACATCAGATTATATTGTTATGGGTGCTTATGTGGAACCATGTTATAGGGCGCTATGTGGGGTTTTGGAAACCCCGAAACGAGACATGGACAAGAGTAGAAATACCACATACTTCTTCTTTTTTGTCTTTGGTTTCGTCATTTAATATAATTCTTTTTATATAAAAAAATTGCAAATTTTTTATTACATTTTCTCATAATTAATTTTCCTAATATTCAAAAGTATTACTTTAATAATTAATATTATAGCTAAAGTATTTTTTTCAAAAATTTTGTTTTAAAATTTATGATATTTACATAATAAAAGTCTTATACTTAAAGAATGAATGTAGTAATAATATAAATACAGTCAAATTAAAATATTTATGTAGTTCTATATATATTTAGTAATATATCACATAAAAAATAAATCTTTTTTTTTTTGAAGCGATAAATAAATATTTCAAATAATAATAAATGGGAGTATAATTTATTAAGTGGATTGTTTGAATAGTATATGCAGGACGGAGGTTCGGAGGCAATATATTTCGTAGCATTTCTCGTCCGTTGACATTCTGAGCTGTCAATCCTTTGAAAAGAAGGAAAAAAAAGAGTATTGAAAAAATGGCAAATCTGAACGGAACTACATCCGATATGAGGACTACATTCTTGGAAGTCTATTCCGTACTCAAATCTGAGCTTTTGAATGACCCTGCTTTCGAGTGGTCTCCTGATTCTCGTCAATGGGTCGAACGGGTTCGTCTTCTTCCCCTTTTTTCATTCTGTATTTGTGACCTTCTTAAGTAAATCTACTGTGTGGATAAACATCACATCACATCACACCAGTTTGTAGAATATATATATCCCTCGTTTAAAGTTGTTTTTTTTGTATTATAGTAGCTCCCTTAATTGCTGGCAAGATGTTGACTTTAATGCTTCTTGCAACATTTTTTCTACTATATATTCAGTTGAAGTAGTGACCATGCGCACAGGGATGTCTAAATTGTTGTGAGATGTCTCTCAGGACATTTAGATCAACATCTTTTATTGAATCAGCTTCTTAATCTAATGGTTTCTTTCACCTATGCGATATCCCATAAGTGGAACAAAAGAAGGGCCCTGAGTATTTTACAGCCCCCCAAATATGGGACTAAAATGCATTTTTACCAACTTAATTGGAAATAGTACTCTTGAATGTATAAATCTTAGAATTACACCAACATAAATAGAACTTGACTTAGGTGTAACATTCTAGGGAACAAGATCCGGGTAACACTTTTCTAAACCGTAGTGCACTTTACTTTTTCTGTGTCGAGTACGAGTATGAAATGAATCAGCTATTTTTTAGGCAGACACAACATTACTTGTATCTGTCTACGAGAGTACGAGATGTTTGCATGAGTACGAGTAGTCATACATGTTTCAAGATGAGATTTCTGTGATATTTTTTATTACTACCTTCATGCCTTGTGCCATTGATTATGTTTTATTGTTCGTTGTTCCTCTATTTTTGACATATTTGTTTCGAAATTCATCCATCTTCCCCTTTGCTTTTATCTTTGTCAATCTCCATTTTAATCAACTGCAAATTTTCTCTTTAGAGCCTTGTTCTGTGATTGCTTTTGTGTTGTACATTTGAGCTGCCATCATTTACTAAGGTTGTGTCCCAATAGTTGATCAATCAAAAACAACAAGAACATTGTATTAGAATCCTTTTTTCCTCTTCGAGTGTAAATTCTGACCCTTGATATTGTTGTGACAGATGCTGGATTACACTGTCCCTGGAGGTAAGATTTGAGATTTGAGATTTGAGCTTGCAGCTGTATATGGAAAAGTGCGCTATGGGGAGATGTAGTTTTAACTATTGTGCTAATGTGATTGTCTCAAACCTATCAGAACCACTCATTTGCAGGAAAACTCAACAGAGGCCTTTCTGTCATTGATAGCTATGAACAGCTTAAAGAAGGAAAGGAGTTAACAAAGGATGAGGTCTTTCTTGCAAGTGCTCTGGGCTGGTGTATTGAATGGGTATGTCATTGTCTATTTCAAGTTAATTTTGCTTCTTATGAATATTATTATTAAGAAAACTTACCATTTTGAGTGGATAAAATGTGCAGCTCCAGGCGTACTTTCTTGTCCTTGATGACATTATGGATGGCTCTCACACTAGGCGAAGCCAACCTTGTTGGTTCAGATTGCCAAAGGTTCATTCCTGGATTGAGAGATTTAATCTTATTACGCTAATTAAAGCTCGACAGATGAATAACTTCAAGATTTACGCTAATTAAAGCTCTGACAGATGAATAACTTCAAGATTTTGTTCTTTAGGTTGGAATGATAGCTGTAAATGACGGTGTTCTTCTTCGCAACCACATACCCAGAATTCTTAAGAAGCACTTTAGAGAAAAGCCTTACTATATAGACCTATTGGACCTTTTCAATGAGGTAAATTGCTTAGCAAGGTCCCAAATCCTTTGAATTTTATAACATGCTGAATATGATGCCGTGTTCCTTAGGTTGAGTTCCGACTCGCATCTGGACAGATGATAGATTTGATTACTACTCTTGAAGGAGAAAAGGATCTATCCAAATATTCCTCGCCTCTGTGAGTCTAATAATTTGACCTTTAATGTTCTTTTCTCTAAAAGTTTATCTCGACAGTGAAGTGCCAACTACCGATGGGGATCAACACTGCTTGTTAATTTTTTCCTTTTACGAAGCATTTGTAATTTCAGCCTTTCAATAATTATGGACATGATATATGCTATTATTCTACTAATGTTTTTCGGCTGACCTTTATTTTGATCATTATTATGAATGTAGACACCGGAGGATTGTTCAGTACAAAACTGCGTACTACTCGTTTTACCTTCCCGTGAGTTGGTAACAGATTATGCTTATTAGTAATTAGTGCTCCTCGGCGTTTGAAGCACCTTTATCAATGGAATAATTCCTTGACGTGACACCACTTTTTATGTAGGTTGCATGTGCAATGCTTATGGCTGGTGAAAATTTGGACAACCATGTAGATGTTAAGAACGTTCTTCTTGACATGGGAATATACTTCCAAGTTCAGGTACTTATAACCCATTTTTATAAATATTTTCCTTCTTTTACGTGATGTACACTGCTCATTAGTCAAGCCATTTATATCATGCCATGCCACAAAGCGTGCAAAATACAAATTAGAACTAGGCTTTCTAAAATCTGCACGTGGAAAGGTTTTAACTTGTGACCTATCGTCGTTGCTAGGATGACTATTTGGACTGCTTTGGTGAACCAGAGAAGATTGGAAAGGTATGAGAAACTTAATGAATTCTCTAGTCATTAGATTTTGACATTTTTTAGAAGATCAATTTATGTGATTTGACTCAATTTACCAAATAGATTGGAACCGATATTGAAGATTTCAAATGCTCTTGGTTGGTTGTCAAAGCATTAGAGAAGTGTAATGAAGAGCAAAAACAAATTTTGATGGTAAGGATAGCTTCTGTTTTCTGCACATTGTTCTACTGTTAGAATTTCATGCCGACGGTTTGTTCATATACAGGAACACTATGGAAAGGCAAATCCTGAAGATGTCAAGATAGTCAAGTGCCTTTACAATGATCTGGATCTTGAGGTTAGGAAATAAGATCATTTGATAACGATTCATGTAAGATAGTGTGTAAAATACACTTTGTTTGATGTCAGAATATATACAATTCTTATGTGTAGGGCGTATTTAAAGAATTTGAAAGCAAGAGCTACGAGAAACTGAATTCTTCCATTGAAGCTCATCCAAGCAAAGCTGTGCAAGAAGTACTCAAGTCGTTTTTGGGTAAGATATACAAGAGGCAAAAATAATTATTTTGACACGTTAGTTCACAGCCTGCTGGCATTGGTGAAGGAAACTGATGTTGGTGGTTCTTCATATTCATTAATTTTGAGATGATATGTATCTTATGTATCTTGTTGTAGCTTCTGCCTAATGAGCAAGAAAGACACCAACATTTCATCAATTAGGGAGAAGGACAAGCTTTTTGAAATTTTTGAATAAATGACTTCCCCTTCCCAAAAAAATAAATTAAACCAATCAATTTCTCTCTAATCCATCTTTTTTAGATACTCGCATCTCTTAATCTAGAATTTCAAATTTTAAAATTATTTCACCAATATTTTTATTTTTTCTTGCTCTTTATTTTGAGACTATATTCAATATATTCCGACGTGATTTCAGAAAATCTTTTATTGAAATTAACATAAATCACTGAATTATCATGGGGTTCTTCAAGACCTAAAGCACAACTTGTGTTATTGTTGTACTATGCACTCTTGGGTTTACGAACTATTCACTCTTGGGTTTACGAACTCGAATTGGAGCACCACATTCAACTATTTGCATATGGGTGATCTATATTGGTCCATCCGTTAGAACGTCCATCATCCTAGCATGTGTAGCGGCGAGAAATGCCTGCAAACGTCTTCTATACTCATCAAAACGATCCAATTGTGTGTAACGGCGAGAAATGCTTGCAAACGTCTTCTATACTCATCAAAACGATCCAAGTTGCACATAAGCATTTGTCTAGCACACTGATTGTTATCAATGATGTAAGCTTTGAAAACTGGGCTTTGAAAAACTGAAAGCTGAGTTTTTTCAAAATCATTTTATCTGCAATTTTGATGTAAAATTACTCCATCTATGTTATTCAATCCATATCAATGTTACTACATTTTTCTCTTGTAACTACATCTCATTTATTGGTTGTTACTGCTTCTTTATTTTTATCAATGTTACTATATTTTTTTTGTTGTAGCTATATCTATTTTATTTTCTGTTACTACCTTTTTTCCGAGTGTAACTACCTTTTTTTATGTCTAACTACATTCATTTGTAACTATATTATATTAGTTGTTACTAATTTTTATGTTACTACATTTTTTTTGGTTGTGACTACATCTTTTTTATAAGTGGTACAATATTTATTTGATAAACTACCACTCGAACGAACTCTTAGTCTCTACATAGTTTACTATGTTGGAATGTGAGAGGTGCCGACACTGACACTGAGAGACGAAAGCTAGGGGAGCTACCTTGTTAAGACTTCACCCCAGTCGAAGACCCCACCGGGTTGCTGTGTAACAAGTGCATACTGTCCGCTGGAGCGCCCATGGATTTTATCATCAACTTGGTGGATAGAGAGCCAGGAAATGAATCGGTGAAGTTAGCCTGCCAGCAGATAGTGTGGGTGCGAAGCCACTCTTAGTATGTGAGAGGAACTGAGGGACCTTCTCGAGAACAGAGGTGCGTACGCCACTCGTTAGAGGGCCAAACGACTCCGTCAATAAGAGCTCTTGGGAGTCATCAGCCTGTTATCCCCGGCGTACCTTTGATCCGTTGAGCGTGAGAGTACTCAGTAGGGGTTAGCAGCATAAATGCAGAGGTGACAGGAGTGTTCCGCACCTGATAGGCTCTACTCTAGTGATAAGAGAGATCGTAGGGCTGGAGCTCCGTCAATCCGCTGTTCATCGATAGACTCCGCTCTCTCTTTATCATCTCGTGCCAGATGCAACAAAGTATGAGTCCTTTAAATCTCTATAATTACTTCAACTTAATTGTCAGACTTAAATACTCAATATTTATGTGACTCCTTTTCTAAAAAAAACCATTTCTATTTTATCTTTTAAGGTATTTTGGTCCATTAATAATGAAATTGTCATTTTTAATCGCCAGAAAATGAAATCGTCATTTGATCCTAATTTGTTAACTTCTTTGTTTTTCTAGCAGACTAGCACCTTTCCCCTAAATTCCTGACTTTAAAATTTGCCGATAAATTGTTTCCGATATTCCTGACTTTTGTTTTATTTACCTCCATTTTTTTAGAAAATCAATACAAATTTTATTTTTTATTCGCTTTGATCCTCGGTTTAATTATAATAATTAAAGAAAATACATTAAAAAAAAATTTGAGAATCAATTTTCAATAATGAAAAAGAAAAAATCATTCCCAATATGTGTTGATCAACGTAAATGTGTGAATTACACAAAAAAAAATTTAAGAAGAATTACACAATCTGACAAATGGATGTTAAGACAGCGTTTTTAAACGGCTTTCTCGACGAGGAAATCTATATGCAGCAACCAGAGGGATTCATTGAAGAAGGTCGAGAGCACATGGTGTGCAAGTTGCTCAGATCCATTTATGGGTTAAATCAAGCATCTCGTTCCTGGTATCATAGATTCGATCACACGATCAAGTCTTATGATTTCGAACAACACTTTGCTGAATCTTGTGTGTACAAGAAGGTTATCAAAGATAGTGTTGTATTTCTAGTGTTGTACGTTGATGACATACTCCTAATTGGAAATGATAAGGAGATGATGTCCGATGTGGAAAGTTGGTTGACCACGCAATTCCAAATGAAAGATTTGGGAGAAGCGAGCTATGTTCTAGGGATCCAAATTATAAGGGATCGCAAGAACAGGATGTTAGCTCTGTCCCCAAGCAACTTATATAGTTAAGGTCTTTGCACGCTCAGATTATGGAGAACGCAAAGAAGGGTTTTCTACCAACCCGTCACGGCATTTACCTCTCTAAGACTCAGGGGCCTCAAACTCCTGAAGAGATTGAAGCTATGGGAAGAGTACCATATGCCTCGGCTGTTGGTAGTCTTATGTATGCTATGAGGTGTACGAGACTGACATTTGTTACGGCGTTGGATTAGTCGGCCGCTTTCCAAATCCAGGCAATCGCCTTTGGGCGAGTGATAAGAACCTCATCAAATATTTGAAGAGAACCGAAAATTATATGCTCGCTCTATTCGAGTGGGAGTTTGGAGTTAGCGGGGTACACCGATTCGACTTTCATCGATGCAGAGATGATTCAAAATCTACCTGCGGTTCAATGTTTACGCTTGGTGGCGGTGCAGGTGGAATGGAGAAGCCAAAAGCAATCCAAAGACAAATTCAACAATGGAAGCCGAGTTCATAGCGGCCTCGAGGCGACTAAAGAAGCGCTTTGGTTAAGAAAGTTCATCGGATTAGGCTTTGTCCCGAATGTCAAGATCCTATTACTCTCTATTGTGATAACAATGGGGCCATTGCCAACTCAAAGGAACCTCGAAAGCACAGTAAGTCGAAGCATATATAGAGGAAATACTGGGTGATCAACGATTTTGTCGATAGAGGGAACATTTCCGTCAAGAAAATCGCTCCGCCGATAATCCTGCTGATCCATTCACCAAGACGCTGTCGATTGAAGCTTTTAGTCGACACTTGGAGACTATAGGTATTAGAGACATGTCTCATTTGCTTTAGAGCAAGTGGGAGTGATAGTTTCTTTGTATTTTAAATAATAGGGTGTGCTCTAAAACAATTAATCACATGCTTTCGTGCAAGTGGGAGATTGTTAGGTGTGATGCCCGAAAGACAATTTTGTAATTTTTTTATTTAATAAATGAAATGATATTGTTGTTCATATTTATTATTCTTATATTCACCGATGTGACAATAGTATTTACACTACGTAAAACCCTAAAGTATATCGTTTATGTAATCACTTAACTCAAAGGTGAGATATACACGGGAGGATTGAGTTAGTGAAGATGTAATTAAAATACAATTAGCCCGTAGTGAAGTTAATCGAGAGTATCGGGTCTCTCCTTTAACGTGCTATTAATGCGCCCATAACACAATAGGTGTGATTGTTTTATCCGGACTTTCGGTTAAGAGAAACTAATGGGGCATTTATATATGATAGATATATCATATAGTATTTGACCGATTTGATTAGAGTTCACGATATAATTCCGTAATCGAGAAGTCTTATCGAATCAATGGATGATCATATTTATGGATATATCTTAATCCTCGAGGTGATCACGATCACCGCTTGAATCATGATTATGAGGTTTGACTTGACGGTTAAAGATTACACCGAGTCTGTGGTCCGAATTACCCCATCTTGGTATTGTAATCGATTGAGTGAGTAGTCCGTGTTATCACAGATACGGAATCCATTCCTTCCATTTATGGAAGATAGATGATTCCTTTATTTGTTAATCCTAAAACTGATCGATCGTATTTGAGTTCATATTACACCGATTAGCTACCAAATGAGTTGTATGAATTAATTGATCACTAGGGGTTAATGGTAAATAAGGATAAGAGGTTCTAAAAAAGGTTAACGGTAACTTCCCGATTTAGAATGAATAGTCTATGGAGGATTAATCCATATGTAATGATTATATCAATGGACGCTTATTATTATTCTCACTGAGGAGATAAATATAATCTCATAATCGGAGGAGTGCGATCACGGGATTATGGTGGCATATTCTCGTGATTGATTTATCGAATATAATTATTCTGTTCGTAAGATAATTATTTATTTGATTTATCGGAGTCACCGATTATTAGTCCATTGGCCCCGACGCTCTTCCTATATAAAGATAAATATTCTCGACGTCGAATCCTAATAATATTAATTTAGTTCTTGTTGGACTTTATTAAAACGATATGTGAATTAATTGTTTAGTGAACTATTAAATTAGTTGGGCTAAATAATTAAATATGCGAAAAGACATTTTCCATAATCTTGTCCCAATTATTGTGTAATGGCAAAAATTAATATTGACTAGGTCAATAAGGGGTAATTTTCACCTATGCTTTTTATGGAAACAAGAAATTGATTTCTTGTGTATTAATAAGATATGTCAGACAAAATATTTATTGGATAAATATTTATGGTAATAAATGTTCTAGAATATTTTGGGATTATCTTTTATTTATTGGATTTATTTAATTGCATAATAAAATCTTTGGAGTTAAGTTTTACTCTCCTATATAAAGAGAGCCTCCTGCCTTACAACACACATAAAAATTCGACTATCAACTCTCGTAGAGAAGATAGAAAATTCGCCAGGGGTTTGGGGAAAAATCTTGGAGGTTTTTCCCAGAAAGCATATCGTAAGGGTTCGAGACGAGGATTTCCTTCCACCGGGAGTTGCTTGGATCACACGTCACGGAAGATCGTGCTCTTTCTTCACATCTTCTTGCATTCTTTCTTTGCGGTTCTTCAACTTGAATTTTGAGATTCAAGAGGTATGTTTTACAACCCCTCAGATATAGATCTAGTTATTTTATTACGTGTATTTTATAGATCTGATCCTTAAAATCGCTTCCGTTGTGGATGGTATTACTAACAAAGGTAACCACCGCTCTACTAACTTATTATTACTAATCGCTTAGAACATCGCCATCGCTAAGTCTAAAAGGTCCAACTCCGAGTTGATGAAGACATTTATGCCTCATATTTATAATGCTAAAAGTTACTCCTACATTCCTAATGTGGGATATCACAGGCCGGAAGCACGGAATATGGATTGTGAAGTTTTCTAGAAGATAGAATGGTCCAAATCCAATGGCCAATATCCTCTAGAAAGTGGAACTTAGAGTATGTCCAACGGGGTGGCTTAATTTTTTTTTGTAAAGCTTTAGCAAAAGCTATATCACCATTGGACCTTGGATGAATCACCAAAGCTTTAACCAAAAGCTTCACAAATATCAACCAGTTCATCCTTGAATAAAGCTGCAAGAGTGGTTTTTTTTTTTTTTTTTTTTTTTTTTTTTTTTTTTTGTAAAAAAGTTGGTGTGGTGAGTCCGTCTTTATAAAAGCTTTTTAAAAGGTTTAAGATAGTAGTTGGTGTGGTGAGTCCGTGCTATAAAGCTTTTTAAAAGGTTTAAGATAGTAGAGAATATGTTTATAGAGAAAAAGATTTATAAAATGATGACGTGGCGATACTTCGCTTTTAACCTTTTAAAAGAGTGGAGAGATGCTCAGCATGACTCGCGTTTGGTAGTCACTCTTTGAAGTGAACGGGTCGTGTTCAAGACCGGAGGTGAAACACATAAAGATACAAATCGGTGACCTTTTTGGTTGTACTGCGTTTGAGTAGACTTATAGTTTTGTTTTTGTGAGCCTATTTGTCCGTGTGAATTTTTTTGTGGTATGTGGTTGATCTTTGCTTTATAGTTGAGTTATGTTAGCTTATGGTCATTGCCGAGTTCTCAGTATCGAAAAGTCCAGAGTTCGAGTTCTAATAAGGGCAAAGTGTGTGTATATTTATAATTGTGCTATCTTTTCCGTTAAAAAGATGCCATGTTTATTCTCTTTTGTTAAACAAATAAAACAATAAACTAATCTATTTCTTAGCCCAAGCAGATCTGTCTTCGAGGGACGTAACTATTTGGAGAACCACCACCTAAAGTCGTAATTGTAAACGACTGCATTAGCGATGAAAAGTGAAATTCTTACCCGTGAGTCTTCATTCTATTTTATATTCTTGTATACATGTCTTACATCTGACGGATCGGTCTACACGAAGAGAGTGTCCGTAAAAATTTCCAGAAAACAAATCCAATTCCTGCCGCTCGACATTCATCATCAGACCTCGGTAACTTCAATTGGGCCCTCCTTTCAGATTCATTATCTACACAACCAAATAAAATAAAATTTTACTCTTTTCCCCTCTTTTTCTTGTACAGTTTCTTCCCTTGTTTCCCCTAATTTTCTGCGGAAATTAGCTAGAAGAGCATGGTAGACCAACCTGATTCTCCTCCAAATTCATCGGAATATAAAACCCAAAACCCAGGTGCAGTTATTTATTTCCCCTTTCTTAATTGTTTCTATTATGCAAAAATAAGATTATTATATCAAAATAATTTTTGGGCGTTGAGGAAAATCCCCGATTTTGGTGCTGGGAAGATTGTTTAAGTGGCTCTCTTGGACCTTGGTTTGCAAACCATCAGTGAATTTAGTTGAATTTATTTTTCCTTGATGCATTGAGATATTGATATTTTTGTAGGCAAGCAGTTTCAAGTTTAACTAATTTGCCTTTTGCAAGTTAAATTTGCTTGTATTGAATACAATAGGAATAAGCTGATAAGGACCCAAAAAGAATTAAAATAATTGTTCCTGTGTTCAGTGAACTCTTGTTGGAAAATTTCTGTTGCAGTTGGGTTCTATCTGATAAGTGAGATTATGCATGTGACCATCTTTCAGGGTCAATTATTTTGAAGTGAAATTTTCAGCCAATTGGCACAGCTTGTGCTGAAATAGCTGACTATCTTACAGGAATTTGTGATGGATATACTGTCGGATGGTAGATCACTTCTTTTGGCTACTAAACATTTGGGTTTTCAGTTCTATAACTAAAATGATATGCTTACTGAGAAAAATTTGACTTTTCTGTATTTGTCTACAATGTTGTCATAATCATCACAGCTGCGAAAAGGTAGAGATTTTCTGAGAAATGGTGAAGGCCTTTATGGAGTAACTTCCTTCCCTTGTCATTGTGAAACGTATATCGTCTTATAATGAGAATCTGCATGTGTGAAGTGTTGGTGCACGGGTTTCTTGCATTCTTGGAATATGAAAGCTATGACTTGTATTTTCAGATCTTTCCTAGTTGGTGTAGTGTTTAAACAAAAAATTTATAGTACTTTATGTTTCTGTTGATGTGTGACCAAACTACTTGGTGTTTCTACTTGGGATTTCTAAAATGTGTACATTGGTGGTTACTAATTTGACATCCTGTTACAGTTCCACATGTGGAGTCTACCGTTGATAATGTTAACAATGCCAGCAGTGGTTCTGTAAAGGAGAAATCTGAAACATCTGTGTTCGTCAACTCAGAACCGATCCGTGAGGAGCAAGTGCAGAATGCTGTTAAGTTTCTTTCTCATCCAAAAGTCAGGGGGTCTCCTGTTCAGTATAGGCGATCATTTCTCGAGAAGAAGGGGCTGACAAAGGAGGAGATAGATGAAGCCTTTAGAAGAGTTCCTGTAAGCCAGACTAGCCATTAGCTTTCTGCTATTTTGTTTTGTTTTTGTTTTTGTTTCTATATTCATAGTTTTTATGTTAAAAACATGGATTGGTGAACTTCCTTGCATTCATTCATGATTCTATATATAACTTACAGGATCCGACCCCAACTGTTTCGACCTCTCAGGCAGTTGTTGCTAATCAAGGTAATGAAAATACTTTCCTGCGCTTCAGCTGGTTCTTGGCAGTCCCTTTAGACGACATGGTAATTTACGTAGTATAAGGACAACATTTTTTATTTCTTGGGCATTGATAAGGTTGTTAATGGATCTTGGTGCATACTACTTGTCCATATATAAATTATATTTGTGTACCCAAAAGCAAGGTAGAGTGTTAGATTGTACACATCATATAGATTATAATTTGTATGAGGTGATGATTCTAACGGTAAATGGCAGACGGGTCGAAAACATCACCGAGTATTCAACCACAGGTTTTGACTCAGTCACAACAACAAGCATCTGGTGTCCCGAGTGGTAGTGTGTCAAGGTTTGGGTCAATATCTCATTTCCACTGGACTCATGCTCTTCTTGCTGTGAGTGTACTGGCTGCTTCAGGAGCTGGTACAGCAGTACTTTTTAAGGTATGATTTGTACTGTTGACTGTTGACCCGTAATCGTTCTGCTAGCATTCAGTGTATTAGGGATCATTCACTCAAGTAGTATATTAAGTTTATAACTTCCTTGCTGCCATAGATTGAAATCCGGCATTCCAATCTAAATTTTTGTACTTCATGAGTTAAGATTCACATTTACGAACTGCCTTAGAAAACATGGTTGGAAGTGAAAATTGTTGTTTTTTAGTCGTTCATTTATAAGGTGCTGTGCAAATAATAATGATTGCCTTTTTTTTCTCTTTCAGAAATCTATTATACCCAGATTGAAGTCTTGGATTCGCAAGGTTGTTCTAGAAGAAGAAGAAGAAGCAGCAGCAGACAAGTCTGGTGCGAAGAATAAACCAAGTTTGGAAGAAGAAGCTACTGCTGCTGCCAAGGCAGCTGCAACTGCAGCGGCTGATGTGGCTCGTGCCAGCCAAGAAATGTTGATAGCAAAAACCGAGGGTGAGACGGGGTTTTTGTGCATCTGCCTGTATGCGATTCAAAATACTCATCTATGAGGGAGAGAACACATGTAAAGGGTAGAAGTACGTATACACACACTTAAATACATACATACGTGCACATGTATATGCACACACACAAATACATATACATACGCGCGTGTGAGAAAGTTAGAGAAATGATAAGACAATTATGTTTCGGACAGAGAAGTGGGTATAACCGGATAAGAAAGCAAGAAAGTTGGAGAGTTGGGGGGTGGGGTGGGGGGGGGGGGGAGGGGTGGGGTGGGGTTGTGAAAATTCCTTTATTCAGAGCTAGAAAATTAATCAATATGGTTTTTCAACCTTGACCTTTATATAAGGACCTTTTCTTTCTGCTCTCTTTAACTCCCTCCCCCTCACCCCTCCCACCCCACCCCACCAGCTACAGCAGCAATTGTTGTTATTACCATTATCATTGTTTTATCTTTCAGAGAAGAAGTACTTTGAGGAGCTTACAAAACTACTAAATGTTCAAGTAAATGAGATGAAGTCAATGAGTAACGCCTTACAAAAGTTGGAAGGTAGCTATTTTATTTTGCCATGAACATTGTGTTTTCTTTCCCTCAACTTATATTTGGTCCCGCTTTTTGAGAAATTTCCCTCAGCCTATATTGTGTTTTATTTTCAATTTTTGATACTAATTGGTTTTGCATCGACTGAAATGCTTATACTCTGAGCAAAATTATCTCTCTAGATCTATGAATGTGCTCTGATTAGCTGTCTCTTTTATTCTTAGTGATGTTATATCGAAGCCAATTTTTTACATTACTAAAGTTCATTGTGTTTCTTTGATTTAATGACACATAAAAGTCAAAAAGGGGAAAAAAAAAAAAAGAGGAGATGAAAAAAATTGGTCTATGCCTTTAATAAAAACACAAGAAAATCGGTCTATGTTGTTAATTGTTCTACAACGTTTGATTGATACGTATGTGTGTTATTTAATCATTTAACACTATTGAATGCATGCATAAACGGAAACCATCCCCCAACCCTTTTCTTGTTAATTCATGATGTGTATATTTCAAGATTATTCCATTGATATATTGCATTTGTACATTAAATTATTAAAAGACTTTTATCAGCTAATGCCAGTTTTTGTGTCTTTACAAGGACAAAGTAATGCCTCTGTAAGGGTGGCTACAGTCGATAATGATGATCACAGAATCACTATGACACATACAAAGGTGAGCTAATGTTATTATTCATTATACACCTATACCAGATTTCCTTCTCTCACTTTTTTTTTTTTTTTGGTTTGCCAGCAAATGTACACTAATGGCCAGATGGATGTTTATTCGGGTCCAGGTTATTACCCTCTGTCAAATCCAGATCCTCTCTTGATGATGTATTTTCACTTGTTCATGTTCTTTATGCATTGGTATTGATTTAGACTTTTTTTTTTACAGTTAAATCTCCCGCACCACCTACATCTGTTGAACCATCTGTTGCACCTCATCCTAAATCGTATATGGAGGTGATTTTCTCCTCCCGTTTTCTCCCCATTTTGTTTGCTTTTTTAAAAGAAAAATATAGATGTTGTATCAATGTTTGAAGTACATATTCTTTTTATGGAATTGGATCGCCTTTGTTAAGATATGTATGTAACAATTACACTTTTCCTTAGCACCTTAAGCCTTTGGGAGAGATTGTAACTCAACATGTTATCATCAGAGCATGATGTCCTGAGTTCAAACCTCACTGCCTTGAAAAAGAAAACTATTACTATTGTCGGGCATGCTAACTCTACAATAACAAACAAACAAACAAAAAACTAATGCTGTGCATATTAACTCTACTACAACATGTCTACTCTTATACGCATGTTGGAAAACTTACTTATGAGGGGGCGTTTTAAAGATATAATTGTATAAATTACACTTATCCCAGAACGACAAACTTTTGTTAAGCATTCACATTAGATCCTCTAAACGAATTCTCTATTTTACAGTTTTAAATACATATTTTTCTATTTTACAGAATCTCTATCCAAAATGAAGTGCATCAGATTCTCTATTTTACATATGGTGGTAGATGTAAATTTTGATAAAAGAAAATTTACAGAATCTGGATGAATGCGGTTGATGTAAAGATATTTTTACCGAATTTGTACTTTACACTAAAAAATAGAGTATCTGTTGCAGTGTCATTTCACCTGTTGAAATCTCTAAAGTAAAGTTTTTACGGGATTTACATTATCTACTGCAAGTGCTCTTAGAGATGGTAATTCAACAACCTTTCATTTTGTACGTCTCTTGTTCAGTTTAGGAAAAAAGAACGAATGACTGAGCATAATATTGGAGATAGTCTCGTTTCTTCCTTGATTTGATTCTTAGTCTCATCCATTAATTACTTTAGAGTTTAAGCTCTCTATTTATAAAGCCTCCTATAAACTCATGTGGCTTTGCATGACTAAATTTACTTGCATAGGATGCTGTCTATTTGAGACCGTCTTTTCTATCACGTATGTGCGCTTATGTTCTTTGTTCCACATAAGCTTCATTCTTTTCTGAGACATCGCGTTAATATTATGCCATTGCCCATATAGTCCAAGTCCTATTTCATGTGCCCTAGAGAGAAAAGTGAAGGGGAAAAAAAGAAGAAAAAAAAAAAAGAAGCTCAAAAAGAGTAGATGCTTTAATTGAAAAGTTGTAGCAGCAATTTACAACATTAGTTGTAAGAAGTTAAAACAGAGGAAGATGAGTTAAATACATGGCAAAATGCTAATTTTCGAACATGTTCAAGAAACACACAGACTGATACTCTGAATTTCTCTGCAGATTATGGCTATGATTGAAAGAGGAGAGAAGCCGTCCAATATCAGGGTACTTCCCACTTGTTGATTATGTTTTTTCTTTTCGTTTTTCGAATTGCGCAGTCTTGAATCATGTAAATTTTGCTTTTTTGTCTTTTTGGCTTTTTTGTGTCAGGATATCAATGATCAACCTCCTAATCCGAACCAACCTGTACCAAACCCGCGTGTAGCACCAAAGCTAAAGGTCAGCTTTCATGGACATCCCGTATTTCATTTCTTTTAGTTCTGACCCTTTGTTTAGGTAGTCAATTTCCACTTATGTGTCTAAACAGCCATGGGAGATTGGGCAGTCCCAGATCAACACCGTCAATGGCGTTCAATACCAAACTAGTCAGTTCAATGGAGACGGTGGTTCTGCTCCATGGTTACAGAACAAGAATCTCAGAATCACTGAACTAGAAACCGAAGACAATAATAATAATAATCAGAAAACCGAGTCGTCATCATCATCATCTGTATTCAACGAACGACCTGTTCAACAACGATCATGGGTCCCACCTCAGCCACCTCCGGTAGCCATGCAAGAGGCGGCTGCAGCTATCAGACAACCAAAGAAGCTACCAACTCAGAGATCTCAACAGTATACCGATGATCAATTGCTAGCTCGATCTTCAGAGGTTATTACAGATGATTTGCAGAAAGTTACTGAATTATCTGAATCCGGGGGTGTGATCAGCAACCTCGATGGTGATGGTACTGTCAGCCATGGATTCAGCTCAAATGAGATACAACAAGAAGATGGGAACTCATATGTCGAGGCTTGAGTATGCGTATGTATTATCGTGCATTTAAACGTTGTATTCAAATTACACTTAAGTTGATGCGACAGTATGCTACGTGCGTTTAAAGAATATAAACTATTAATGACCTCAAAAACAATGGTTAAAGAATTAAGTCGACGGTCGAATCTTTCAACCTTGAAAACAACTTTTCAGGATTTATTGTGGTCATTCTTGCTCAGATAATCTAATGTCTGAATATTTGTTTGTCACCTTATTAGAGAATGTCTCATCAGATATCAACATATATAATATATAATTTATTCTCTTAAGCTAAATTTCAAGTTTTTTAATCATTACATGTTAAGATATGTATCTTGGAGTAATATGATTGGTACATGTGGTAGTATATGTGTCACTATAGCATTGGTACACCTAACAAGTTGTTACTAGTTTGTTAGATTAAGAATCTTATCCTTAGATCTATCTTGTATTAAGTGGAGTGAACAATTGCAATATCATTAAGGAAAAAATTATTCTCTGAGCTTGTGTTTTCCAAGTTGCTAGCAGAGCCATGTCGGCCGCTCCCACCTCGGGCCAGCCTTCCTCCGGCGAGATCACTCCGCCGTTACCTAACACAACAAGCTCAGTATCAACCATCAGCATTGGAACTATTCCAGTGCTAAGTTCAACACTGATCCACGACCAGCCATAACATCATCTTCCACCTCTTTCACCCTCTCCACCACCACCATCACTTTTCCCGACCACCGAATAACTCGCCACGCTTCTACCTTTTCACCATTCCTTTACTCCACGACTATGAGCAAGAAACCCGCTTCCCGTCACCACCAAATTTTCTTCTGTCTCCCAAACCTCAGTTTGCATCAAACCTGTCTCAAACCATTACAATGAAGCTAGATTGAAATAACTATTTGTTATGGAGGTACACTGTTCTCCCTCTCATCCGAGGAGATAAGCTAGAGGATCATCTTTTTGGAGTGAATGTTCCACCCATGTTTCTCAATTCAGGCCTGGGAATATCTCAACTGCAACCAGGCATTCGAAATCCAGCTTATGATGAATGGGTAGTTGTGGATCAATTGCTGCTTGGATGGCTGTGTGGATCCATGACAGAACAGGCACTTCAGGAGATTGAAGGTTGCAACACACCGCATGAGGTATGGATTACTCTAGAGACCTTGTTCAATAGTCAATCACAGGCTAAGATTCTTGAGTATAAAGATGCCCTTACTAAAACTACAAAAGGGGGGAGGTCAATGCCGGATTATCTTGCTTTAATGAAAAGTTATTCTGATGGATTAGCTGCAGTAGGCTATCCCATCTCTAGTTCTGAACTAATACTTGCTACTTTGGGTGGATTATCTAGAGAATATGAATCTGCTATTGTCAACACAACATCTAGAGTACATACCATGTCCTGGGCAGAAGTTCAAGCTCAACTCACCACACATGAAAGGCTTATTGCAAGGTTTAATCTACCTGGATCACTTGATCCCACTCGGCACACTGCTCTTATGGCACAAAATAGAGGCAGAGGATCCTACAACCAACCAAATTCACAGAGGGGCAGGGGACCAGGTGGTGGTAGAGGCAGATCAAGAGGTAGAGGTGGAGGTGGAAGGAGCAATGCTCAGTCAAGTGGAAACTCTGGTTCTCCAAGACCTACCTGTCAGATTTGTGGAAAGAGTGGACACATAGCTATTGAGTGCTGGCACATATTTGAAGAAAGCTATGTGCAGCAGAATCAGAACCAACAGATTTCAAAACAAATGGCTGCATATCTAGCTACACCTGAAATGTCCACTGATTCTGGTTGGTATGCAAACAGTGGTGCATCCAATCATGTAACTTCTGATCTTGGTAATCTGTCTTTGAGGTCAGAGTATGAAGGTAATGATACTCTTGTGGTAGGAAATGGTAATCATATGCACATTGCTCACACTGGTCACACCACACTTCACCCTAATCTGCACTTATCAAACATTCTACATGTACCAAAGATTCAGAAAAACTTACTTAGTGTCTCTAAATTGACTGCTGATAATCCTGTTCTCATTCGGTTTTACCTTACAAATGTGTTGTTAAGGATCAGGCATCAAGAAAGGTGTTACTGGAAGGAACCCTGGAAAATGGCCTCTACAAGATCAGCCAGTCAAAGCCATTAAACCTGATTCACACAGACCTGCCATGTCTCAGAGCTCCTCAATCCAACAACATAGTCGCCGCTTTAGTTATCTCCAGTAGTCGGAATAATCAAGCCATTGTTTGGCATAGGAGACTAGGACATCCCTTTGTTAAGGTTTTGAATCAAGTTTTAAAAGAATGTAATATGTCTGTTAATGAACAAATGCCCTTTTGTGATGACTGTCATGGAAAATTGCATGCTAATCCCTTTCATGTTTCCTAAAATAGAGCTTCTCATGTTCTTGAACTGATTCACACAGATCTCTGGGGACCTTCCCCACTCGATCCACATCCGTTACCTTTACTACATACATTTTATTGATGACCACAAAGAGATTCACCTGGATATACCCTTTAAAATTGAAATCGAAGCCTATAATACCTTTATTTTGTTCAAGCAACTTGTGGAAAACCGCTTTAACACTAAAATCAAAACAAGATCAATGACCTGGGGTGAGTATAGAAACCTAGCTCCTCTTTTGGCTCAATCTGAATTCACTTCAAACACCCTTGTCCCCATATCCATGCCTGAATGGTAGATCGAAAAAAAAACACAGCATATATAGTGAAACATGCCTTACTCTTCTAGCTCAAGCGAGGCCTCCCACGAGCTATCATTGGGACAGCTTTTATGCATGTTGTCAGTTTGATTAACATCCTTCCTACACCCCTCCCTAACAACCACTCACCATACCATATCATCTACCATAAAAAGCCTAGCTACAACCTTCTCAAAAATTTTGGTTGCTCTTGCTTTCCATATCTCAGACCTTACCATGGACATAAAGTCCAATACCATACCCAAAAGTGTGTGTATTTAGGTCTTAGTCACCTCCACAATGGACACAAGTGTCTGGATCTCATTGGGAAGGTGTACATATGTAGAGATTTCACCTTCAATGAGTTGGAATTTCCCTACCTGTCAATGCACCCTACATCCAAGCAACAACACATCTCTCATAATCCCGCCACCACCCACCCATTGTCGCCACTATATACCACAAGTTCCAGAATATCCGCTCTCCCGCTGCTGCTGATCTCATGTCTCCAGGTATGCATTCTTTCCCTACTTCCAGTCCTACTATTAATCATAGTGATCACATTCACACCCATAGCACTGCACCCTCCACCCCTAACTCTGTAAACAGTTCTAGCTCCTCATCCACACCACTCAGTCCTGTGCTATCCCCAGTCCTACACCACCATTCATACAATCTCCTAGTCCTATACCATCCCCTATTCCCTCTCTAGTCCTCGCCTCAAAGACTCAGCCCCAGGGGTGCTCCTCATATACCTCTCTAGTCATGGTATGCAAACCAGGTCAAAGAGTTGAGTGTATAAACCTAAACACCTTTTTACCCTTGTCTCTCGAGCAATGTGCACTGGTTCCACTTCAACCATCCTCTCGTGTCGAAGCTTTGTCTCACCCCCACCGCGTAAAGCCATGCAGGAGGAATATGATGCCCTTATGCAAAAATAAGACTTGGGATCTAGTGCCTCCTCTTCCACACACACCTCTTGTTGGGAACAAGTGGATATTCAAAGTCAAGCATAAACCGGATGGCTCAATTCTCAAATACAAGGCCGACTTGTGGCCAAGGGATATTCACAAAGACAAGAGGGGTGGATTACACAAAAACCCTTGACTACAGTGGCTAAATCGAGGCACCATTAGGGTGTTTATGTCTGTTGCTGTGTCAAATCATTGGCCTATTAAACAAGTGGACATTAATAATTCTTTCTTAAATGGAAGACTTCAAGACTGTGTGTATATGCATCAGCCTGCAGGGTTTGTTAGCAAGACCAAACCAGATTATGTATGCAAGTTAAACAAAGCCTTATATGGGTTGAAACAGGCACCTAGGGCCTGGTTTGAGGAACTCAGAACACAACTGCTAGCATGGGGCTTTAAACAGGCTATGTCAGACATCTCCATGTTCATTCTAAAAGAAGGGACTGTTATTTTGTATATTCTGATATATGTGGATGACTGATGAGAGATAAATTTATGATCATTATTATGACATTTCGCCCCACTTCTGATACCATTTTGAGCATTTATGTATCAAATCAAGTCATAAATACTAAGTTTTATCAAAATGTATGAGTAGTAATTATTATATAAATTATCGTATTTTTATAAGTTTTTATAAGTTTTTGCACCGGTTTTAGTGACCGGAGTGTCGTGTCTGTTTTACTGCGGGTATTTTCTGCTTTTTTTTTATGTAATCCTAAGATGAACTGAAATCCCGAGTATCGACACTTTTTGAAGTCAATTCAAGTCATTGGAAGGAAGTTATGAAGCGTCACTAGTTCAAGTGATCAACTAGTGGAAATCCCGTAAAAGACTCGACATACGAATGGCTCATCAAAAAGACGTTATCTGAAAAAGTGTTCTTAATGAAAGTTGTAGATATTCATATAAGCTTTCCAATGCAATTTAAATTATGAAGATTGGAGTTCTACAACTTAAACAGTGATCAAGTGGCTAATCGATTTGGGTTAATAAAAATCCCGAAATAGCTTCGGAGGAACACGAGGTAATCAAGAAGGCGTTTTATGGAGAAGAGTCCTTCATGAAAGTTGTAGAGTTTCTCGAGACCTTAATTTTGGCATTTCGTTTGCAATTTTTGGAGGTCTACAACTCAAGTTATGGGCATTATACCAAAACTCGGCTCGAACTAGACTTTGACTCGGTTCGAACCTAAAAATCCTATAAATACCCCTTGCTAGCATAAAACCTTGCCCCATCTTGGCCACTCTTGGCCAAGATCTCTCTTCTCCACCTCCTCCCATTTCTTCCATTTCCCTCTTCTTCCATCTCCTTTCTCTCTTTTCTTGTTTTCATTTTGGGCCTATATATATATATATATATATATATATATATATATATATATATATATATATATATATATCGTATATATATATATATATGCATATGTATAAATAAATAGAGTAGTATCGTTGTAATGCTTGGATTTATTATCGAGGATTGTTGTCTCGGAAGCCGTTGTTACTTTCACGAGGATTAGGCTCCAATTCAAAGAATTGTAATCGGTAATTTTCTAATGTTATTATGTTTATTATTTCTATCTATTTATATACATATATATATTAGTAGTAGTAATATCTAGCCAAGATATGAATCAATTAGTTAATCTTTTGGTAAAATGAATGATCGACTTTGGTAATCATGATTAAAACAAATTATAATGAATCTTTTTCTATTTTGCAACGTATTGATAATAAATTCGAATGACGTAATCAATCATGATGAATACCACATATAACTTTGGCGATGTCTCGACCGCAGAAGTCGGATATATGAGTAAAAATAGAAAAACCGGAGGGTAAAAATGGCCGTCCTGATTAACGGAATCATATTTCCTACCCGGGCGCAGATTTGTCCTGGAAAGATGAATCTTATTGAAATTTGTACTCAAGATCTTAATAATGTTAAAATCACGCTTTAATTGAAACTACACCGTTTGTGTTAAATCGATCCGCTTGACAACCGGAGCCTCTTGAATAACATCGGCCGTCTCACGAACGGAATAACCTCTTTTATCCGGGGTAGATTTGTACTCGGTACTGCTCGGACTAACTAAGATTAGCATGGGGCGGTTGTGGAGATTAAATCGATGACAATTTGACATATGACAATTTCATACGCCAAATGTGAGGAGGAGTTGTCTAGCTTAGGAGTACACCGGTTCATATATAATTGACCTCCTTGTATCAAGGAAAAGATCTGTCTCATTCAATTCTACTAAAAAAAGATATTGATTCAGTAAAGTATTCTTGGCTAGATTTCAAAAATATCTATATATATTTATTTGCTTTACTAACAATCTAACTACTAACATAATCTAACCCAGAAAAAGTAAAAGCTGCGACTTAGATCGAAAGTTAATAATAGCTTCTTGGTGTTTAACCCCACTTAAAAGAATTACCATGTTTTCCATGAGGAATACGACTGACTCACCAAACTAGAGCTACAATTTGACCCGGTACACTGCCGGTTAGGATCTGTATAGCCTAGGTAATGTCCGTCAGCTTTCTGGCGCCGTTTCCAAGGTTAGGTTTAGGTCTGTCAGTATTAGTGATAGATATAATATATATATAAATAAACAACAAAAGTAATAACTTGATAAAATTACCCGTTAAGTGCAAATCAAAGCCGTATTCTCACAAAATAACAACTTTTTCAATAACAACTTTCTCATTAATTCTCTAAGCATTACAACAATTACTACTTTTATTTATAAAACGTATATACATATGTCTATGTATGTATATATGTTTTTATAAATAAAATTAGTATCTTGTTTGTAATGCTCTTAGAGAATTACCGAGAAAGTTGTTATTGAAAAAGTTGTTATTTTCAGAGAATACGGCTTTGATTTGCACTTAACGGGTAATTTTATCAAGTTATTACTTTTGTTGTTTATTTATATATATATTATATCTATCAATGACTTTCTTATCACAGGTAACTCAGAAAGGTATATACAGAAGTTTGTTACTCTTTTGAACTCCAGGTTTCCCCTTAAAGATCTATGGGAGGTGAGACAGTTTTTGGGGATGCAGGCATTTAGAGACTCAAGTGGTCTGTTCCTAAGCCAGAAAGTGTATGCACAACAGCTACTGACAAAGTTGGGAATGAACAATCTGAAACTAGTTCTAACACCAATGGTAACTGGTATGACCTTTGAACCTGATGAAGGTACTCCTATGGCAAATCCCACCTTGTATAGAAGTATTATTGGTGCACTACAGTATATGACATTTACCAGGCCAGACATTGCTTATGTGGTTAATTCTCTTAGTCAGTTTATGCATGACCCCAGAGACACTCATTGGCAAGCACTTAAGAGGTTGCTGAGGTACATAAAGGGGACATTGGGACACTGCCTACATTTCAAAACTAGAGGAGGACTATTCAGATGCAGGTTGGGGGTGTTGCCCTTATGACAGGAAATCTGTGGCAGGTCGCTGCATCTATCTGGGATCATCTTTGGTTACATGGCACTCAAAGAAGCAACAAGTTGTCTCTAGGTCAAGTCTGTAATCGAGTATGAAGCTTGGCACATGCTGCTGCAGATATTACTTGGTTGAAGTCTTTATTGTCAGAACTTGGAATCAGAGTCACTAAGAAACCTGTGATCTCTTGTGCAATACAGAGGCGAGTCCTTAGCTCAAAATCCAATTGCACCGCTCAAAAACTAAGCATATTGAGATTGATGTACACTGTGTGAGGAATCAAGTTCTAGAAGGAAAGCTAGATGTGAAGCACATCTCTACCTTTGAACAACCTGCTGACATTTTTACAAAGGCATTATCTGGAGTCAAGTTCTTGCCATTCAGAGACAAACTGAATGTTGAAGTCTTACCACATTCAGTTTGAGAGGGGGTGTTAAGATATGTGTCTTGGAGTAATATGATTGGTACATGTGGTAGTATAGGTGTCACTATAGCATTAGCATCGGTACACCTAGCAAGTTGTTACTAGTTTGTTATATTAAGAATCTTATCCTTAGATCTATCTTGTATTAAATGGAGTGAACAATTGCAATATCATTAAGGAAAATATTATTCTCTGCTTGTGTTTCCTAAGTTTACAATGTCGAGAAAATACACCAATATTTGTACTATGCATATAGTTTGCCTTCTTAAACTTTTTATTTGTCTTTAAAAATTTTATTGCTCCTTCTTACCCGTGATGTTGCGTCCGTCATACATTCATCTCAACATGTTTGGCATGTCCTCCTCCAAGCTTTCTAATCTTTGGTCACCCCCGAAAGATTGAGGTCTTCGTCAAGGTGACCCTTTTGCGAAAAGGCTTTCAGTAACATGTTGACCAACTATATCATTTTGGGCAATTTAAGGGTACCACACTAAGTCTACCGGCTGAGCCGCTGTAATAAGGTTTTAAAATAAGTATATATATATACTGAGGTGCTCTTTAGGTTAAATGTAGATTGATGTTTTTAAAACCCTCTTTATATCATTTTATGCTTAAATTTACCCGATAGATGTTTTATTTATTTATCTTAAAAAAAATATGAAAATTTGAAATTGAACACGAATGAGCTGAGATATGGTTATCCTAAATCATAGTCCCTAATTTTCTTTTCTTAATTTCTCGTTCAATATTTCCTGTGGTTAAGAAAAAAGAAAAGAAGAGTCCTTTGAATGCGTGACTTATATGAAGAGTCCTTTAAATACAATTATACATGGCTCAAGACTCTGCAGGACTCAAATTCTACCTGCCTCCAGTATTTTTTTTTTGATTGATTACCAAAAAAAATTAAGCAAAGGTTTTGAAGTGGCTATTAATTGCAGTGTTTAATTACCAGGTATGTGTGTGTCTATATATATATCAGCGAAGTTAGTACCTATTACGTACTTAAATATTTCCAATTTGAAGACCATGATATGATATGATATGATATCGAAGCATATAATGTCGTCAAATTCATCAAAAATTCAACAAAATGTGGAAAAGAAGAGTCCAGTAGACTTGCCCCTCGACGTGATCCTTCATATCTTAAGCAGATTACCTGTGAAGTCGGTATGTAGATTGAAAAGCGCGTGCAAATCATGGTTTGCTTCAATTCAACATCGTAATTTTATTGAGATGCATATGAGAAATAATGGACAGACTATCGATTTACACAAAGGCGAAGAAGATGGACAACGGTATTGGGATGCAACTGATGGATTGGTGTTGGAGGAATGTTTATTAACAAAACAGTATCTCATCCGTAACCCGTTAACAAAAGAAACGTTGATTATTCCGCGTCCACATCCTCAACCGGTCCAATATTGCTTAAAGCTTTTGTATATTCGGATTACTGATTGTTATAAGCTGTTTCATGTCTACCCTAAAACAGGAACAGAAGAAAACGGTGGATGTAAAGTTCTTAACATAAAGACCGATCTTGAATGGAGAAGTTTGGATATTCCTAATCTTGAAAATTTAGGCAGCGAATATTTCGGTCAAATCAAGAATATTCCACAAGGGTTCTTTAAAGGGTTGAAGAAATTAGGTTTTGTGTGTTGGGAAAAAAAGATAGCTCTTGCTGATCAAGTGAATCAAGAATTATTACACCTTTGGGTATTGGAAGATTACAAGAAACAAAAATGGGCAGATAGAAAAATAATTATTTCTCTCTCTTTTTTGAGGGATAATCCTTGTCTCGAAAATCCATGGCCGATGTTAGTGAAGGGTGGCTAAAATACATGCATGCTAAATATTTTGTCAGATTTAATATTAATTCAAAAGAATTACGAGTTAAAAGTGTAACTTCAGGGAATTATTTTCCAGGCCGTCTCACAAGCAGCATTGTTAGTCCATCATCATGGAAATCAGAAACAAAGATTTAAGGTGTGTGCCTTTTCTTAATTCCTATAATTGTTTTATCGAAAAATTATGCTTTTGGTCTTTTTTTTTTTTTTTTTCATTTTTTTTCTTTCAATTCTTGCATCTGGTGTTCGTAGAGAGCTAGATAATACACTTTTGATCGTGTATGAGAGAATACAAATAAATGGTTGTAATATATGTCATTTGATACCATATTCATACAACAGTTATATTATAAAAAATTTCGGTGTTCGTAATGATTTTTTTTGGCTCTCCTAATTATACATTGTTGTTATACTTTTAGTCACTTAACATGTGACCCGATATTTGATCGGTTAAGTGTAAAAAATATACATAGTTAAGGACATAAGGTGTCATCAAGAAAAAAAAAATTGTTATTTGTGAAACAATAAAAAAAAAATATAAAAGACTAATGATATGTTGGTTACGCAGGAATGAAATGAAATTAAATGATTTTTCTTTCCATCCAATTATTGTGTATGATCTAAGGTAATGAGTTGGAATGAAATTGTATGCAACTGATGGTACGACTAAGAGACAACGGTCGTAATTTTGAGAAAGGAATGGCACAAAGAATTAAATAAAACAAAACAAACAAAAATCTCGACATGACACTAGGGTAATATTTCAGGTCGATCATCATACACATGACACTCATCCGGTTGGACTACGAGCATAAGTCCACATCCGAGTACGATGCAGGATGATCTATCATTGTCACTAGCCATTATTATTGTCTAAGTATCTAGAACTCGGCGTCGATGCAAGGTCGACTTGACGCCAACTCGGCATCACGGACCCCTCAACAGAATATCGGTCAGCTCTATGTTTCTTACAACAGTCATGATGCAGATCATCCTCTGCCACAAGCAACCTCTTGCTCGACATGCATTGAACATCAATCCACTAAAAATTGGATAAACGTATGGCTTATGAAATCATCACCAATTGGACCCTCAGTTCTATTCTTCTTACAGCAGGCACGACACGTACATATCATCATCTACCACAAGCAACCTCTTGCCCGACATGCATTGGGCATCAATCCACTAAAAACTGGTTAAACGTCTGGCTCACAAAATCATTACCGATTGGACTGGTGTATAAAGAGTACATCTCACTGCTATGCATTATATGTTCTCACTTGGTGTTAGTATGCTCAATTATATTTTTTAAATACTCCCCCATTGTCAAATCATCGACTTGAGTGTCGTTGGGTTTTTCCGGAGATAGAACTCCTGGACCCCTGACGGCTTGTTTGTCTTTTAGGCACTTTGCAGCATGAATCAATTGTTGAACATGTACTCAAAGCTTACATTGTAGTTTCAATGATAATATCATATTTTGACGAAGTCAGGCATCGTCAACCATAAACTCAATCATACCGAATATAACTCTTATGCACCGAGTAAGGGATGGTTCTTTCATTGCATTGATAGAAGTCTAACTATAAAAAGATCTATATATTAGTTTGAGAAGAGGTTTGACTGACGGACTACGTGGGAAATACGAGATCTAGGCAAGACGCTACATGTTCTCTCCTTGCCCTTGAACGAGAGAAGAACTACTTCTCTTAGGTAGGGGTCAATCAGGATTCACACCTTCCCTTCCCCATGGTTTAATCAGAGTAAACACGTAAGACATATTATATTGGCAAAGCAAGCTCATTGCCTTAATTTCAAAAAATTATAAGGATAGGGGGAATGAGTATCCTTTATTGTTCTGGCAGTGGGAAAAAAGATAAAACTAAATAAAACCAATTATGAATCCAAATCCATTTTAGTTTGAAACTCATGTAATTATCCTCTTTTAGTTAGGCACCAAAAGCGGGAACTCAGACAGTGTATGAGTAGCTCGGATCTAGCGAGACTGCTCGCTAGGCCCCTTGCCTCTATTTAAGCATCAAAATAGGAGCGTCTTGCCTAGATCTCGTATTTCCCACGTAGTCCGTCGGTCAAACCTCTTCTCAAACTTATATATAGATCTTTTTATTGTTAGACTTCTAGCAAAATATGGGAGGAGATAAGGTCCTGGTTGGGTTTGCGTAGGCAGATGACCAGTGTCTTGAGTGCATTGATAGTACAAAATAATCGTATCATAACAACTAACAAAGCAATCACAATATAAAGTTCACAGTATAAAACTCAACAATCACAGTATAAAACTCAACAAAAAAAAAATTACAGTACAAAATAAGTAACAATATTAAATGATACTCCATTCATCCCGTAATATAGGGCCTTCTAGGCTTTTTATGATGTCCTGAAATATAAATTTTTATTTTGTTTATATTTCAAATATATTTTTATCATAATGAGTGTGTATTTATAATAATAATGGTGTTGAAATAACCTCCGAGAAATTCCTTTCTCAGTAGATGTGTAAATGAGCAAAGTGTTCGCGAATGATTCAATTTGGTTTGATTTATTTATTTTTCCGAATAATTCGGTTCAAATAGGCTCAAAATCGAAAAAAACTTGACTCCATTGAATATTAAATTAGTCAATTTTAAATATTTTTGTGATCGACTTAATAGATTATGGACACACTCGAATTAAAATTATGTATGTAGAAATATATACATATTCGACTACTATTTATCAAATTCTATGTTTTATTATTCTTAGTTACGAGTTAAATCAATATTTAGAAGAATTGTTTCACAAATTAATTTTCTTTGGTCTTATCAGATTAAAAAATGAAATAAGTCAAGATTATTTTAGATTTGTTATGTTATACTCTTTTGAAATGATGGCACTATTTTATTTAACTCAAATTAGACTCAAATTCAACTCGAATTTGAAGATATTTGTTATCGGGTTTAAATTCGATAACCATGTTAAGTTCGTGCTCAAGATTGAGTTTGTAAAATTAATATACATTCAACTCATCAAATTAATCCACTCAAAAACAAAAACAAAAAATAAAAAAATTCAAGTCAATAAACTTAAAACTCTTTTCTCAACAAAATAAATATATAAATAAATAACTAATTAAACTTAATACTCGACTGACTGAAATCATTTACCCCTTTACTTTACTTTCTGGTCCCTATCAATGAGTTACGACTTAGGTTTGGAGGATAAAAAGAGAAAAAATATTCCTTTTCTTTGGAATAAAACCCTAATTAGGAGCTAACTTTCCGCTCTCTACCACCACCAGCAGCCGCCGCCGCCGCCGCCGCAGATACAAGTGGCGTACAAGAAAGTTGCGGATGGAGGATACATCTTCTACTCCTGCAAAACGGAAAGAACCTGAAGAGAATCCGGACAACCAGCCGGAATCCGCTTCAAAACGGCGTACTTTATCCCGTGCTTGTGTCCACGAGGTTGCCGTACCCAATGGTTACATTTCGTCGAACGAAGAGACCATGCACGGGACTCTTTCGAGTCCTTTGTACACTGGGAAGATGGCGAAGACCTACCCGTTTAAGCTTGACCCGTTTCAGGAGGTTTCCCTGGCCTGTTTGGAGCGGAAGGAGTCAATTTTGGTGTCAGCTCATACTTCCGCCGGCAAGACTGCCGTTGCCGAGTATGCCATTGCAATGGCTTTCAGAGATAAGCAAAGGGTAATTTATACTTCCCCTCTTAAAGCTTTGAGTAATCAGAAGTACAGAGAATTGAATCAGGAGTTTTCGGATGTCGGATTGATGACAGGAGATGTAACCATATCACCTAACGCCAGTTGTTTGGTGATGACCACTGAGATTCTTAGAGGTATGCTCTATAGGGGTTCTGAGGTTTTGAAAGAAGTTGCTTGGGTTATATTTGATGAAATACATTACATGAAGGACCGTGAAAGAGGGGTTGTTTGGGAGGAGAGTATAATATTCTTGCCTCCTGCTATTAAGATGGTTTTCTTATCTGCTACTATGTCTAATGCTACTGAGTTTGCTGAATGGATTTGCTATTTGCATAAACAGCCTTGTCATGTTGTTTACACCGATTTTAGACCCACCCCCTTACAGCATTATGTTTTCCCTGTGGGTGGGTCCGGATTGTATCTTGTGGTTGATGAGAATGAGCAGTTTAGAGAGGATAATTTTTCGAAGATGCAGGATACTTTCACTAAGCAGAAGGTCGGGGATGGCGGTAAGAGCGCCAATGGGAAATCTAACAGCAGAATTGCAAAAGGAGGAAAGGGTTCTGGTGGTTCTGACATATACAAGATTGTCAAGGTGAATAATACGATTCTCGGGTTGTCTCATTTTGATGTTTTGATCATTCATATTTTGTTTTAGGTTCTTTGTATTACAGTTTTCATTTTCCTTGTAGTATGATAAGTCTTGTACAATCTTATTTGCTGTGTATGCCAGATGATTATGGAGCGTAAGTTTCAGCCAGTCATAATTTTCAGTTTCAGTAGAAGAGAATGTGAACAGCATGCAATGTCAATGTCCAAACTTGATTTCAACACCCAAGAGGAGAAAGACGTGGTTGAACAGGTTTTCCGCAACGGTGTGCTCTGTTTGAGTGAAGAGGACAGAAGCCTGCCAGCTATTGAATTGATGTTGCCGTTGCTTCTACGTGGCATTGCAGTTCACCATTCTGGTTTGCTTCCAATCATCAAGGAGTTGGTGGAGCTTCTATTCCAAGAAGGGCTCGTAAAGGCTCTCTTTGCCACTGAGACGCTTTGCAATGGGATTGAACATGCCTGCCAAAACTGTCGTCTTTACTAACGTAAGAAAATGGGATGGTGATAGCCATCGTTACATAGGTTCTGGTGAGTATATCCAGATGAGTGGGAGAGCTGGACGTCGTGGGAAAGACGAGAGGGGAATTTGTATCATTATGATTGACGAGCAGATGGAGATGAACTGCCTTAAGGACATGGTGTTGGGTAAACCGGCCCCATTGGTCAGTACATTCAGGCTTAGCTATTACTCTATCTTGAATTTGATGAGCCGAGCTGAGGGCCAGTTTACGGCTGAGCATGTGATTAGGAATTCGTTTCACCAATTTCAGTACGAAAAGACATTACCTGATATAGGGAAAAAGGTAACCAAGCTAGAAGAGGAAGCTGCAATTCTTGATGCCTCTGGGGAGGCTGAGTTTGCTGAATATCATAAGCTAAAGCTAGAAATAGCTGACCTTGAGAAGAAAATAATGGCAGAAATAATGAGGCCAGAGAGAATCCTTTATTTTCTTCAACCGGGAAGGCTGATTAAGATACGAGAAGGAGTGACAGATTGGGGATGGGGTGTTGTAGTGAATGTGGTCAAAAAAGCCCCTCCAGCGTTGGGTTCTTTGCCTGCTGCGCTTTCTTCTTCTTTGTCGTCACGTGGCAATAACAGCTATATTGTAGACACTTTACTTCATTGTTCACTTGGTTCAAGTGAAAACGGTTCTCGTCCCAAGCCATGTCATCCTAATCATGGAGAAAAGGGAGAAATGCATGTGGTTCCTGTTCAGTTGGGTCTAATTTCAACTATCAGCAAACTGAGAATATCGGTTCCTTCTGATCTACGCCCATTTGAAGCAAGGCAGAGTACACTGTTGGCCTTGCAAGAACTCGGGAAACGTTTCCCACAAGGCTTTCCAAAGCTTAACCCTGTTAAGGACATGGACATTAATGATCCTGAAGTAGTTGAGTTGGTAAACCAAATCGAAAAACTCGAGCAGAATCTGTTTGCTCACCCATTGGAAAAGTCCCAAGATGAACATCAGCTCAAAAGCTTTCAGAGAAAAGCTGAAGTAAACCACGAAATCCAGCAATTAAAAACGAAGATGCGAGAATCACAGCTTCAAAAGTTCCGTGATGAACTGAAAAACCGTTCTCGGGTTCTGAAAAAGCTCGGTCATATCGATAGTGATGGTGTAGTTCAGTTGAAAGGACGAGCCGCCTGCTTAATCGACACAGGGGCGAACTCCTTGTTACTGAATTAATGTTTAACGGAACATTCAACGATCTTGATCATCATCAAGTCAGCGGCTCGCAAAGTTGCTTCATTCCCGGAGATAGATCGTCAGAACAAAGCCATTTAAGAGCAGAACTTGCTAAACCATTGCAACAGCTTCAAGACAGTGCAAGAAGAATTGCTCAGATACAACATGAATGCAAACTGGAAATCAATGTGGACGAGTATGTCGAGGCATCGGTTAGACCTTTCTTGATGGATGTAATTTATTGTTGGTCAAAAGGAGCAACTTTTGCTGAAGTGACACAAATGACGGATATTTTCGAGGGTAGCATTATACGTCTAGCTAGAAGGCTTGATGAGTTCTTGAACCAGCTGAAAGGATCAGCTAGTGCCGTGGGTGAAGCCGAGTTGGAGAAAAAGTTCACTTTAGCCAGTGAAAGCCTCCGTCGTGGTATCATGTTTGCTAATTCTCTATATCTATAATTCTGTTTTTGAATTTTCTTTAAAATACACTTCACTTAGTTGCGCGAGTCCAAGGACACTTTGATCATTTGAATCCTGGGGATTTGGTGGGCGGTTCTGATTGTTGTAGGTATGTTGTTTAACTGATTGATCATGGAGATGCCTTAGTTGTTGTGCCTGTTCCTCTTGTATCGTTTGTGGTATGAGTATGAATTGAACGTTAGAATTCTTATATCATTTCAGCTCTTTTAACTCTTCTTTTCTCAATCTTCAACTGCTTTTATAGTTCTGATTTGAGATAATTGTGTTTTTGACCATTTGAAGAGGTTTGAAAAGAGAAGTTGCAGATTTTGATTTTGTTAGCCTTTAATCTTGATCTCTTAGCTCTAATCCAGCTTATGCGAGTTAAACAAATCCACTTTACCTCTTAAGCTCTCATTAGATAAGTGTCAAGATTTGGAGCTTGATATAGGGGTCAATATTTGCATGCAACAACTAGTGAACAAACCTAAATTCATGTTCAGCAGACTGGTTTTGTTAGCCTCGGTCCATGTTCAGCAGACTGGTTTTGTTTGCCTCAGTCAGGGGCGGACCCAACATGGTAGGGGTAGGGTGCATGGACCCCACTCAAATTTCCGGGCGAAATTACTAATATACCCCTTTAATAATATTAAAGCGTGATGTAAATTATTTTGCATAATTTACAGTGTAATTATCTATTTAGTTAATCCTGTTGTGTTTTTTTAAGATCTTATCCTAGGTTTGAAACTTGGTTGTTGCATCTATTTTCAGTTTTTTTTTTATTTGGCCCTGCCGGAAAAATTTTATGGGTCCGCCTCGGTTCCTTTGCTTTTCCTCTCATAATGTATCATGTATGGGGCATGATCACCAACTCCCAACCTTCTCATTTTTTATATTAATGTCATCCTAGAATAATGCACATAGTATAATGACATGTAAACGATGTACAAATGGTTTCACGATAAGTATTTCATGATAAGTGTCAATATATCAAGCTTACCAAAACGGTTAAGCTGAGGTGCCAAGACCATGACTTACATTCAAGTCAATGTGTGAGTGTACGTCCACCATATGTGATAATTTCATTTCGGTAAAAAAAAAAATGTATATCATGATATATATAGACGAAACTTTTTGAAAACAATAAAAACAGAAGATATGCCTATTATAGATATACCATAAATGCATCACGGACATATAACAACAATGAATGAATAGGATGATTGCGCGAGGCACACGGTGTGGAAAAAAGAAAATTCTAAGGTGGAGACTTCCGTATGGAAAGACATATATGTGGCTTCATCTGAATCATATAGTTTCATCCTGCAATGATACTGATCTAGATAAAGCCACATAACTGACTCCTTATATGAGAGTCTCCACCTTAGAATTTTCCGTAGGTTCAAAGACATAAATGCATTATGCACATATAACGATAATGAATGAGTAGGATGAGGGCACGATAGATGTGGTGTACATGGTGGATCCAAAGGTGGGTAACGGCAATGTGTAGTGTTGGTGTGAGTGGTACGGACGAAAAGTTCTAGGTAGATACTCCCCCGTTTTATAAAAAGTGTCCATTTAGAAAATCATTATATTATTTAATGCATTTTTTCCTAACATACCCATATCATATCATTTAATGTTTATATATTCATTTCATATTCTAAATGAGCATTATTATGTGATAGAGGTATATATATCTATCACTACTTAAAATACACATTAATTATTTTCTTAATCTGTGTGCATCACAAAAATTGGACACTTTTTATAGGACGGATGTAGTACATGGGTTTTAATTACTTTTAAATATACTGAAGGTTATTGGTTTTTTAATGGGTTTTCAAAAGATTTTTTTTTATTTTTTTAGCAGTGAAATGTATTTTTTATTTTATTGAGTGAGATGATACAAATTGAATCATCGTTCTCACAAAAAAGTGTAGTAATTTCTTGAGTAACGATACAAACACAACCGTTGTGACACAACGTGTATTTAAATCATTGATCATGATGGACATAATAATGATCAATGAGTCTACATATGAATCAATAGTGTAGATACACGTCGTGGCACTCGTTATGATATGACAGCGGTTGTGTCGCCATGTCATCTACTCTTTTATCAATAGACCAAAGAGCAATGATAGAGGTACAACCAAAATTACACAATGTGATCTTTCACCATTGATTTTTGTGAGTTTTACATCACAATCAATTAACACTCATTAAAATCGAGGCGGAGATTACGTTGTGTCCCGTTGTATAACTTTGATTGTCAGATCTATCATTATTCTGTGATTTAAATTCAATCCCCGTAGGAAATAAAAGAAACATTTTATCATTTTCTTTTTTGATAAAATGTAAGTTTACTTAGTTTTTCTTTTGTTTCACAATATAAATCTTATAAAACCAACAAAATATTTAATTTTTTTTTATTTGTCATTTATTATATATTTAAATATTTTTTCATTACTTTACAACTATTACATAAATTGCAATCAAAATTTATTTTAGATTATATCATTAAAATTAATGTTTAATAACTAACATAACCAATTTTCTTGAACGGTGTGAAAATTCCATTTAAAATAAGTTATTTGAAACGGGGTAGTACTACATTCGTCTTAAAATATAAGTCAATTTCGCCTTTTTGTTTTGTCTAATAATATAAATCTATTTAAAATACCAACATAGCATTTTATACATTTTTCACATTTTACCGTCATTTAATATATATTCACACCTACTTTTCAATATTTTACGACTATTGCAATAAATGCAGTCAAAGATTATGTTAGACATTTTTTATTAAAATTAATGACATATAACTAATTTAACAAACTTTCTTAAAATGTGTGAAAAATTTTAAATTGACTTATATTTCATCTCAGAATACAAGTCATTATACTTCTTTTTGTTTGTCCTAAAATATAAATTATTATACATTATCGATGAAGCATTTTAATCCTAATTTATTAACAATCCAACAACTTTTAAATACTTTATAATCATTTCATTATTGATGGTCAAATGATATTTTAAGTATTTCTCCTTAAAATTAATGTCATTCAATTATTTTCATAATCCGTGTGAAAACAACGAAAATAACTTATATCTGCGACGAGGAGTATTTTATTTAGGTTAAGTCTTTTTTCACCTAAAAAAATCTTGACACACCAAACTTTTATTACATTTGATTTTTTTCTTTAATTTATCCGAACTCAATCTTAGTCAGGATGTTCATTAGTTTACGGACCGAGTTTCAGTTAGAAATATCAATTATGATTTTTGACCGATATTAGATTTAGAAAAAACCAACATCCCGGATCATCGGTCAGAATTAAAATTATTTTCTGGCTCAAATTCAATCAAAAGAGATATTGATTAACTTATGAACCGAATTTCAGTCAATAAATTTTAATTGACCAATATTGGATTTAGAAAAAACCAACATTCTTACTCAAATATTATCAGAATAAAAATTATTATCTAATTCAGATTTAATAATGATAACGTGTAGGTGTGAAAAGATTCTCCGGTATCATTCCCACTCACTCACCCCACATACACTCTCACCTCCATTTTTTTTTTTCTTTCAATAACCGGTTTGGTCTAAATTTCCTCAACCACTTACCCCCTATAAACTCTGAAACAACTTCCCTCGTCTTCGGCTCATCCACTTTAAACAGTCAGCATGCAAATCTCCCCGTAATTATCTCCGACTTCTCAAAAAAAAAAAAATCACCATAATCTTATTTCCTCAACCTTTTTTTTCGGTTCGTTTCTTGCATGACTTCAAGATGCAGGCGGCGAGCCCTATGCTCTCCATTTCTTCCAGTTTCTCCAGCTTTACTTGTAATGATTTAGCAAAAACAGCTGATAGAGTCGTTAAGGAATTCCGTGATGAATCAATAGATCCTGACCAAGATTATTTATTTTCTTTCTATGAACAAAATTCCCAAAAAGAAATTGACTTTCATGAAGAATCTGAGGATCAATCGAAAAAGGAGACAAATGGGGCGGAGGATTCGACGGAGAAAAAGCTGAATTGTGATGAAATAAAAGAGCAAAAGGAAGAGAAAGATCAATCTGAGGTGAATGAAGATGAAGAATTTGAGTTCCCGTCAATCTTGAGTCGTTCATGTTCTTCACCGGCTCTGGCCGACGAAATCTTCTGCAACGGTCAAATTCGTCCCATGTATTCGTTCTCCTTCAATAATTTACAAGTTGCTGGAGGTGGTACACTGCCACCTGTGAAGCCGGCGCGGCGGCAGCCATTAAGGTTGTTGTTTCTTGAAGAGTCAGATTCTCCGTCATCGTCTTCATCGTCGGAAGCTGATGATCTCGACGGACTTCCACCGGAATCGTATTGTATAGTGGGACTGAAGACGACGGCGGCGGCGAAGGAGAATGGTCGGTGTAAAAAGAACAAATCGACCAAGTCGCGGTGGAGGCTTATGAATTTTCTAAACCGGAGTAGCAGTGAAGGTGGAAAGGGTAGAAGTGTCTTTCCAAATTCTGATGAACCTCATCCTCACGGTAAGAAAAGAGACGAGAAGATCGAAAAGTCAAAACGCACCGGCAAAGGCCACAGCGCCGGCGCCGGGACAGTAGGTGAAGTTAGGCGGCGGTGAGAACTGGCGTCTCAATCGGTGTTGCCGTACACGGCAGAATATGACGGGGTTTTATTTATTTATGGATTTAGAATGCTAAGTTGAAATGAAATGGAATGTATAATCTTTGAAAAAGGCAAAGCCAAAAAAAATATGCTTAGGAACAGTGAGAGAGTGGAATTTTTGTGTGCTAGTCAAATTTTTCTTGGCATTTTTAGTTTTAATTAATTATAGATTTTGCATCTCTTTGATCATCTATTGTCGGGCTTTTGTTATTCCCTTCATCAAATCTTTGCATAAGTTTTCTAGGTACTACAACCTTTGGGGACCCCGATCCTCTACGGTAAAAGGTACACAGCAGGGATTACTATGACACAAAACGACGTCGTTTTATGTACAAACGATGCCGTTTGGTTCCGACCTAAAAGAAAAACAAAAAACAAAATCACGCTCAAAACGGCGTCGTTGCGGCCCGAAACGACGCCGTTTCGGGCTCACAGCACACCACGACAGAGGATGGCATGGGAGAGGATCGCAATTCCAACCTTTGGTTAGTTCATCTAACACCCAAGGTGACCTGTGAGGCGACCAAATATATGCTCTCGAAATGCCCTACTCGATGGTAATATTTTTCTTTTCTTATCACCTTGACAGAAACCCACCGTATGTTCCTCAATTTCTCTAACAAATTATTATGTATTTGAATTTTTTCAAGTGAGTACCTCACTATAAGCACTAAAAACAATCAGTTTTTCGAATACAATTTAATCTATAATACACTTTACAGTTAAAGGAATTAACAGTATATAAGCACGACTTAGCTACCATGTAATTCAAGTTTTGAGCAGCTAAGAGATGTAATTCATTCTGGGTGTTCTTCAATTGATATTGAAGTGTTTTTGTTCTTCTTCTTCATTTGCAGTTCTTGCTGCTTCTTTGTGTTTTTGTTACTTTTCTAGTACAAATTCTAAGTTTCTCAACTTAGAATTCTACAAGTTAAGCCTTCATATCCAACCTAAGTAGTAGCGATCATATGATTTTTAGCGTGAATGTAACGCCGAAATTTATCAAATTTTTTCGTATCACACATATATTTGTATATTTAATTCTATATATGTAAATATGAGGCAATATATAAAAACGCGGGGTCAATGCATAAAAATAAGGCGCGCGCACAAACACACACACACACACACACACACACATATATATATATATATATATATATATATATATATATATATATATATATATATATATATATATATATATATATATATAAAATTTACTATATCGGCCGCACCCCCTTGACAAAAGGTGTAGCCGCCCCTGACTGGAAGGACAAGATACGGAACGAGACGCAGACTATCGGACTTGGAAACCAGAAAACCGTCGGCGATACCGAGCCAAAACCGACGATCTTACCACGGATCCAAACATGACGACCAACCACCACCACCACCACAATCAAGCACAAAAGTTTGTAGAAAAGGTTAGGAGGGGGCTAAGCTTCCTGATAGGTTGGAGCCAAAGAAACCATCAATCTGCCCCAAAAACAAAATAATAGAGAGATCCAGAAAAGAGGAGAAATTTTGTATATGGCGAGGTTCTTCTCCGGCATTTTGCCGGAGACGAGGGGAAAAATTATATCAAGTTTTCCGGTGTGAGGGTTTTGCAATAGCTACTATAGCAATATAAATGTCGCTCCCGGATACCGAACCCTTATCCGGAAGAGAACGTTATGCACGTATAATATTAAATAAATTCAATATTATACATAACTCTCTACGTCATCGAATCAAAATAAAGTAAATGGAAGCCAAAAGACTCGGCGAGAAACCATAAAAATAACTAAGAATAGATTACAACATACTAAAGATAGAAATGTGTAGTTTACATCCACGAAAGTCTTACAAGATACGATGTCCAAAGAAAGGATACAACAACCTTATCTTACATACCTGAAACAAAAGTACAATAGGTTCTTTAAATACAAATGTAGCATAATCTAATACATAACAAGATGAAAGAAACTGAAACATCAACTAAGCCTCGTCATCACACATCGTCATCAAACTCCTCATTGAGCTCAAGATCAACATGTTCGCCTTCTCACCCCAAAAGCATACAAACAAAACATGCAATTGAGGTAAGTATAAAGTACTTAGCAATAGGAAGAAGCTAATGTATAATTAGAGTTTACAACGAAAGGTTTAATAATTATGAATAAGTTATCTTTATGAAACCGACTCAATTCTAGGGTTCACTTCATGCTCATCAACATGTCGTGCTTAACTGTTACTAGCTTAACTTATCATTGTTACATCATTATTCGAGGGCACTACGCATGGTGCTACTCACCACGAAGTATCTAAGTGCAACCTATTGGTGGATCACACCAATAGCCACGAAAGTCTATTTTGGAAGACTCCGATAGTGTACGAATTCGGCGAAGTCCCTCCGCACTTGGAGTCTATTCTGGAAGACTTACGGAGTTATTCACTTTATCTGACCGCCTACACATCACGATATAGACGTGTTCCTTACCAAGAAATGATTGATGTTTAATCTTTTTACTACACAAGTATGTAAGTTATTATGTTGTTAACTAGCCACCTAGGTATATTCAAGTAGGCTCCCTCACAACCCCTAATCTCTCACATAGGCCATTAGACTAAGACAATACATAGCACATACACAGACATTGATGAATACTAATACATCAAAGCACAAGTTAATCATACTCTTCTGACGCTCCTGAAGTTCAACTCCTACGAAGAATCCATACTAAACGCATGAAAAGCTTAATCAAGGCTTGTTCATGTTCATTTAATGTTATTAAATCAAGACATAACAATTAAAATTGGACTCGGGGATCAAAACACAACATTTCATAAAAACTGGGCTTAATGCGCACACATTGAGCTCCCAGAAACACTCAGAATGATTCTTCTTGGGCAATGCGCATGCATTGACCCCCTATGTGCTTGCACAAACAATGTTGTATCGATTTCTCACTTTACGCACGCGCGCGCATTAATCGCGTCTTGTGCAGATTCCCACGAAAAAACCACTAAAACATGCATTTCTGCACTTTCACGATTTCCAACCCTTTCCCAACATGATCAACATCAAAATATGCAGCAAAATTATATCTTAACACGTCATGTAACGCCCCACTCCCGGACACCGAGCCCTTATCCGAAATCGACGTTAAACACATATATAAATAAAATTTAATTCATTTATATATGTAAGCCTACAATCAATACAATCGAAGCGCGCGGAAATTTAATGCTCGGGTAGTAAATGTCCATAAAGATGCTAGAATAAGAAAAAGTACTAAAAGCTGAAAGTGTATCAAAACAATACAATGAAGTCTCTCGAGCAAATCCAACGGAAATACTATGAAATAAGAAATAGAGATGAACACACGTCATCCCAAGTGTACTATGAAAAAGTATATAAAACAATTACAACAACTCAAATATAAATAAAAGTGCATAAAATGAAATATCAAGCTCAGAGATCCTCCTAAAGGAACATACTCCTCGTAATACTCAAAATCCTGTTCGCTTTCTCACCCCCAAGCACATATAACAAAAATGCACAAGGGGTAAGTATATAATACTCAGTAAGGAAGAGAAGTACGTTTAAGCTTAGAATATATAAGGTTCATTATTATTAGATTTCTACTAAAAAGGCAAGACAGACTCGATTCCACGCATAAAGGTTACATCTCCCAATATGCCTAAATCAGAACTACTTAGCTTATCTTTGTTACAACATGCTATCAAGGTGGAACGTGACATATTGAAATCTTCAGGATACAATAACCCCAGAACGTATTGAAATCTTCAGGATACAATAACCGGTTCCGATAGTATGAACATACGGCGATGCCTATAGGCTGCAGGCCGATAGGACCTTCACTTTGATTTGTCTGCTCACACATCACGCTATAGATCTTCGAGATCTACCCAAGACCACATGGTGTTTAATCTTTTATCTAGCAAGTTGTGTAGTAATAAGTGATTAACTAGCCATCCTAGTTCATTTAGATAACACTCCCTCACCAACACCACTCATCATGATCAAAAGACCAACTCTAAACTTAAGTGAGTTTTAAAGGTCTTAAAATAAAATAGTAATACGTTTACAAAGGTTTAAGGTTGATTAAACAATCCTAAACGATAGTTGAAAGCCACAATAAATAAGGCTGAAAGACCAGCTCCAGGTGAACGCCCGTCTGAAGGACCAGACGCCCGTCCGACCTGGGAATTTTCCAGAAACTGCATCGTGAACCCTCATCGTTTTCATCCATTTTTCAACCAAAAACCAAACTCTCTCAACCAAGTCCTACGCAATTAATCTACCAGCCATACCAAAACATCAACCATCTCATATACATCAATTTAACGCCAATTGAATCACTAAAACAGCAAGGAAAACAACACAAATGCTACAAATTCAAAACTGAAAACGTAAGGATTTCTCCTTACCTTTTCTGCCTAAATACTCCGAATTAGATGCTGTTCCTGGTACCGATGCGAAGATCTCGTCACGAGGATTTCAACGGTATGCTACGATCTGAAAACGGAATAGAAACGAGGGAGATATCAAGGGTAGAAATTCGACGGTTTCAAGCCAAAACGAAATCTAACCTTCAAACTCGTCCGAAACTCGTAAACCATAACTCCATAAAGACTAACTTTCACTGGGCGAAATTAGTATCCAAACGACCCTTGCGTTACGTAGAACGTTTTTCCCTTGAGGAGTCTGTACAAACGAGCGACGGATTAGCTTCAATTTTTGAAACCCTCTCCCAGCCCTCTTTCTTTCCCAATGCTGCGCTGCTTCTCTGATGAAGAACCCGTTTCCCCTTTTTTTTTTTTTTTTTTTTAAAATTGACTAATGTGAATAATGGGAGTTTAACCCCTACTTAAATCCCATTAACTCCTATAATTTCCAAATCCATTAATTCCCTTTTTATTTTTTTTTCTTTTAAATCCAAAAATTATAAATATAATATTCCGACTTTTCGTTAAAAGACGGAAATGCCCTTTCCGAAAAATCGGGATATTACATTCCTTCCCCCTTAAGAGGACCGGATATTTATCTTTAAAACAACACAATCACTCATCCTTAACATCATAAAACCTAATCACACATTAGGAAGAGCTTATTACCTTTTAGCAAGCAAATCCAACACCAACACTTCAAGCAACTGCAACCCTCTTCACCAAACTTCAATCAAAACCTATGTGATCGTCCCCCAAACTTGAATTAGACATGATCACAAGATTCTATAGCATTTACTCTACGAATTACACCGAGAAGAACTACAAAACTTGATCAAACCATAACTAGAGCAAAAAAAGAAACCTTAACAAAGCTTCGACTTTTCTGTATCACCACGATGATATTTTCCTCACGATTCCAAATCTTGATTCTTTCTAAAAACCGTTAACGGACATGTGAGAATTTTGCGAAGTCCTTCTTACTTTTACTTGTCCGTTTCCTTTTTATTTCTCTCGACATAGTTCTAACTCCTTCCTTGGCTTTTTGATTGTGTGACAACTTCCCTCTTAACGGGAAGTTATTTTCCCCAAATAAAACTTCCATTCTTTCAATCCATTAATTTCCCATTAATGCCAAAACAATTCCATAATTCCCAAATAATATTAATTACTATAATTAATATTTTCTTTTATAATTCTTAAATCCAGAAAATTTCCATCCATGGGAGGTTGATGCGATCCTTCAACTCCTATAGTGGGTCTTCACCCGGACAGCGTATTTGGCACTATGACCGGAGGGGCGATATACTGGTTAAGTCCGGTATTTCTTATCCTGCGATTCGTGGAGGATTGTATTCAGGGCAAGCGGTACATCCTCGGTCGGCCCAGAGATAGGGTGTGGCGTGATGTTTGGCGGGTAGGCGTTTCGCCACGCGTGCAACACTTTCTTTGGCGGTGCTTGCGAGGGTGCTGCCGATTGGGGAGAATCTCCTGCTTTACGAGTTGTGGATGGTGTCTGCTTTGACGTGTGGTAGGGCCGGAGTCTATGCATCATGTATTATTCAACTGTGATTGTGCTTGAGAGCAATTTGGAGAGCGTCGTCCTTTACACATCAAATAGATCGGCAATCTTCAGAGTTTCGGGAGCTCTTTGGGGATCTTGTGGCCCAGTTATCTAGAGAGGAGATGTCTCAATTCTGCATGACTTTGGGTATCTCTGGAAGGCGCTCTGTAGTGCGGTTTTTTGGGGCGCCAATCTACGCCTCCCGTGTGGCTTCTGCTTCAGTGGCAGCGGCAGCAGCTTTGGAATATGTTCAGGCGATGGCTGATTCGCAGGAAGCGGTTTTGGAGGGGCCTTCACATCCGGCCGCTTGGTGCGCCCCGCCCGAAGGGACCTGGAAATGTAATACGGATGTCTCTGTTGCAGAGACAGGCTCGGGTATTGGTTTGATCTTTAGAGACTCGGTTATGGCTATTGTTGCGGCTTTCTCCTTTCACATTGACATGGGTGATACCCGAAATTTATTGGAGATGCGTCGATTTTACTAGCTCTCTAGCAGAGGTCGATCGGCCGAGTCTTTCGTCCGTGATCTTTGAGAATGATTGTCTCTCATGTATACAGGTTTTGTCTCGTTCGTCGGAGGATCTTTCTGTCTTGGGTTTCCTAGCTCGTGATTGTCTTTTAGCTTCAGCGTCCTTCAAGTCCTGTCAGTTTACTTTTGTTAAGCAGTCTCAGTAATCTCCTCGCCGCATACCATTAGATATGGTGTTGCAATGTGTAGTCTTATTTCTTGGAGTGTCATCCTCCACATGATGTAATCTCCGTCTCTTTGATAGATTTCCTTTAATAATATAAGTTGGTTTTCCTAAAAAAAAAAAAAAAATCCATTATTAATTAAATATAATATTTGAATTTTATAAATTGACACGTCTATTATTTTTAAAATTCAAAAATATTACAATAAACGAATTTGACTCTTGCTGTTATAATCTTTTTACCTCAATTGTTAATGCTGAGGCCTCGTGATCAAGAGCTACACATGTGATTTCGTATTGGCGAGAAAAATAAAATTATTTTTTTATTTATTTTTGGGTTGAGGATAATACCCTAAAATTAAACTAACTTTATACACAAACCTCACCCACAGCACAGCTCGCTCGCCCAACCCCTCTCCGCCCCAGCTTAATCTTCCCCCCTTCTTCTTCATCTGCGTTCAGCCCCCCCTCCCCTAGCACCGGCCGGGCCGCCGGTGCCTTGTTCCTACAGTCCCGCAACATCTCACAATTGCTTGGCTGCTCCGCTGCTACTTCTATTTCAGGTAATTTCGTTTTTTTTTCCTTTGTATACTTCACGTGCTCCAGTGCTTGTTCAGTTCTTTTGGTTCAATAGTTCCATTAAAGTTATTGTTTTCGATTATGATTTCTTTTTTTTATACTTTATTTGAATGTGTTGAATAAACTTTTGGTGTGATGCCCATTCTAGAGATGTTTTTAATGCTCAAGTCCAGCTTTACGATTTTGCTGTTGATTCTTGTGTTTTTTTTCTTTTGGGTTTTAGTCTTAGTGAGTCACTAACTTCGTTTAGGTAGATTGGTAAATGGTTGCGTTTTTACAAGGTGAAAACAAAGACCACTTCCTAATAATTTCCTGGATCTGCCACTGGTAACACGAAACACGAACAAAACATTAGATGTCTTAGAGGAGTTTCTCATTGGTCTTGTATGAGTGTTGTTGATGTAAACATAATTTCTGAGAAATGCATAACATGTAAAGAGGCTAAATATAAGAATAAACGTCTGTGGATTATACCAACCCATACTTATTCTAAGTGAACCTTGGACGAATGTCTCGATGCATTTTGTGTTAGTCCTACTTAGGTCTGGAAATGAAAGGTATTGTGTTTGTGGTTGTAGAACGTTTCTGAAAAAATGTCACATTTCATCGCATGTTATAAAACAAATGAACATTAGTCATTGACCGAGATGTCAAATTTTAATCGTGTGTAATGAAATAAATTGGGAGCTAATTTTTTTTCTTCTACTACTTGTCGGCATAGTGTCCGGAAAAACAATATTGTGGAAGTTAGTTTCTATTTGTTTTCTGTTATCTGTCTGCAAAGTTTGTGGTTCCCTTTGTATATTGACAAAGTGTTCATATGTTTCATGATTTTGCTTCATTGGCTTGGGAAATTCATAAGATTACTCGGTTTAAGCTTTTTTGATTCATCCTGTTTGATGGTAATTTTATGCTATTTTGGATTTGAATGGAACATAGGAAAATGTTTTAGGTTTGATGACGTTTGGTTTTCTTGGTATGATGCACAGAATTGAGTTCACTGCAGAAAAAGAAAAGAAAAGAATGGAAGATCAACCAAACAGCCTTGTTAAGGCCACATTTCAACTTGGAAAAGAAAAATATTCTGTTGAGGCAAATAAGGGAAGTGTTTCTGAGCAGTTAATATCGATGAAGGAACAGAGCATGAACATATTGAAAGAGTATATCACGAGGCATAACGTTCCAAATGAAGTTCCCGATGAGCCAGATGAAGTTTCTTCAGATGATGATGGTGGTGGTGGTGAAGTTCCTGAAAAGCCTCCTAAGAAGCGAAAGTGATAGCCTCGGGGTAGGTAGGATTTTAGTTATGCTCTGAATCATAACTCCGTGTGTTTTATGGATTGTTCACGCGTTGATTGATTTCATAATTATTTTGTAATTTTCTAAATTTGGAAAGTCTTTGGTATGGTCTAGCTACTATAAAATATCGGCTTGTGGGATTCATTTTGCTCAGACTTGAATGATACGGAAATATTGCCTCTCAGAGCATATTCTAAAATCTTGTTGTGTGTCCTCGCTTTTTGTGTGCGTTTCTCAATTATGCTTTGGCGTCGATAACAAATTGAAACAATAGCGAAAACCAACAAAATAATAACAAAAAACACAGTATCTATGCAAGTTTTCGTTCATTAAGGATTCAATATCTGTGTGTGTGTGGGGGGGGGGGGGATGGCGATGGGAATAGCAATGGGAAGGGGTTTTCATTCGGGACGGGGATGAGAATCGAGCCCAGTTCTCACTAGGATGTCCAATGTTTGTGGTTTTCCTTCCATTTCATCTCTTTGTATTTTTCTTCTATGCTCTCTCAATCGCTATCTTCTTATTACAGCAGACAGAGAGACAGCAACACTTGAGACATCACTTGTCTTTCAGCACGAAAATTTTCTTCCCGTTAATCATCTGTATCTTGGCTATTTTCTTCAATATATCTGAAAAAGCATTAATGTCCTGTGCATCATAGAAGAAACATTGTTGCATCATGAATGAAGGACACACATAATAAGGCAAGAAAAAGAAAAGATATCTCAGCAAAATTATATATAGACCGTTCGTTATTACTTCTTTAGACTTGCGTCTGGATTTAGTCTTAGCAACAAGCTCCATCACGGTCATTTGTGTGTTCCTAGTAACCATACCTCTGATCTCATCTTCGGTTACAGGGCCAGTAGCGATGTCCTAGATCGAGGCAATACACGTTTTTTGCGCTTTGACGTCCAGAATTCGAGACAACATCAGTAGGAAGTAAAGATTACGTATGTCTACATCATGTAACTTGGTAATGGCAAGTAAAATGGAATCTGAAACCCGTGTCTCTCTCTATGCTCCGTCCGTCCCATTATTACGCGGCGGCAAAGCACTAGGTACCTCATACCATCGTCATCAACAGAGGATTGCAAGCTTCAACACACACACCAATAAAAATCCCATCTAGAAAACATGAATAAAAGCAAGAAAAAATTCATTTGAGTTCAAGAAATCACATCAACAATTAAATATAGACTAACCAATCAATAGGAAAATCAAGGGGATAGAAAAACCCCACGGCCATAAATTCCAACTTTAGTGTCTGCTTTTTGAAAACCGTTGGAAAAAACTGTGTCGATTTCGCGTTTCGAAGCAGTAAACCATCCACACTTCAAATTAGGATTGCCATTACCAAGTTGCTCATGGACCATTTGAAAAGTTTTTAATCTTCCCTGCCAAAAGTAGCTAGAACAAGCATTCTTATGAATGGCGAAAACCCTAACATTCAAACCGAATCGCAGCATATGCCAGAGAAATAGATTCTCAATAATCCCATAAACCTCCATTTCTTTATCGAGTTTGATATAATCTGATCCATGGAATACCACTTTCTCTAAATTTCTCCTACTTGAAAATGGGCTTTTCGCATCAGAAATCACGTCCGCGTTGCAACGTTTAGAACCCAAATCCAATTGTCCATAACAGCTGTCCGAATCTTGAGCTAAAGCTGCCCTCTTTCTGCACTGCATTGTGTTGCCCTCGAATCTTAAAAAATGTACACCAGACTCTCAAGAACGAACAAACAAACAAAAAATACAGAATTCTGCAACCGGATAATTCACAAGGTGCAAAAAGGTTACAATAATTTTCAACAAAACCGATAACAATAAAACTTTCAGGCTTTCACTGATTTTTTTCAAAGGGACTTTTATTTTTATTTTTCGTTTTATACCTCAAAGTGACAAGAAGAAAAGACGTGGGTGGGTATTTATAGAAGGAGGGAACAGAGTCAAGGACAACACCGCCCCTGGATTTATTTGTAGATGGGAAATACTTGTGTATAGTCTCCACATGTGTAGACACGGTTCAATATGAACCATAAAGTTTGATTTTGTATTTAAATTGTATGGTTCTAATCATTTCACCCGTCATTTCATTTCAAAATCCTCTCTCCATACAAGTGTTTCCCATGTAGAAGAGGAATGTGAATATGGTGCATTTAACAACTTCCACATGCTCCCTAAAAAAATATTAACAAGTTTACATGCATCGATAGCAATTTGATTCATAAAAACAACCTCAGGACATGGCAAAGGGTCTGAGTGTTTAAGGCAGTTGGAGTATGGAGCCATAAAAATGTGACTTCTTTTATTATTCTTTCATATAATAATAACAAAGTCTAGCTGTAGTATAGAGTTTCGAACCCTATAAAAAGTGATTTCTCTTCCTATTATTCTTTAGTATAATGACAAGGGGGACCCGATTAACATTTTCACTCTACCGGTGGACCCTTGATGTTGGGATTCAATATTATTTATAAAAATGAACAAAACATTAGGTGTGTTAGGAAATTTTTATTGGACTTGTATGCATGTTGATGCAAACAAACTTTAAGAAAAATGCATAATATGTTTTATTGGGTAATTCATTTTCACTCTTCCAGTGGGACATGGAGACTGGGAACCCTTAACCCATACCTATTCCCAAGTGAACCTTGGACCGATGTTTTTATAGATTTTGTGCTAGTTTTACCTTGGTTTAAATATGGAAAGGATTATGGGCTTGTGGTCGTAGAGCGTTACTGAAAAAAATTGGTCACACTTTATTGCATGTTATGAAACAAACGATGCTACAAATTTAGTTGGTCTTTTCTTCAGAGAAGTCGTGTGCGTTTACATGGTATGCCACAGACATGAGTAACAGACCGAGTCTGTTCAAATCTTGAGCTAAAGCTTCCCTCTGTATACCAATACAATTTCTTGGGGTTGTAGCTACTCTACGCTGCATTGTATTGCCCTCCATTCTTGAAAACATACACCAAACTCCCAAGAATAAGTTGATCACCAAATGTAATTGGCACCGTAGTCAATTTACGGACGGTGTTATTAGCATCAACAGTCGGGTTACTTTTGAAACCAACACAGTGTGAAATTCGACATTTTCACATACTTATGCAAGTTAATACATACTTATAATCATGATACCTGGTCTTTTAATGTTTATAATGAGAAAAAATGGTGATTTCCTTGCAAAAATATCTCTCAAACTCCAATCCTCAATCCTCAATCCTCAATCCTCAATCTTTCGCTATATAACACTAATCCAGTGGAGAAGTATAATAATTAAGCACTCCAGAATCGTTGATTCGACTGTATAAGCTGAATACATAAAATTTAAATTCACTTTATATTTCTAAATTGTTTTCAACTTTTTTTTTTGATAGTAATAAGATTTGGAAGGTAAATGTTGTCTAAGGGTGGTTCTTTGAGGAAGGTAAATGTTGGCTCACTCCCGGTTTGTGAATCACCGCATATAAGGAAAGATGACCAAGAAACCTATTTTGACAAATGACAATAGTGCCAAAGAGCCTCTAAAGTTCGTTCATTTATTCCCTCAAAAAAAAAAAAAAAAACTAAGGACTATTTGAGATGTGCATATGTTTATCTAATACACAATAAATCCGAGACTTGGTTCAAGAAATTCCAGACAAAAGTCTGAAAGACAGTTGGGTTAATCTATAAAATGTCTTCAATCCGATAGAGAGGACGAGTATATTGACATCGGTTTCACATATTATTTACTAAAGCATGTTATTCCTCGTTTTAAGCTTTCAACACCCAGAACTCCTTAGCAAAATAGTTTTGCTAAAATGAAATACAAGACTATGTTGATGTGTCAAGAAACCAGTGACCAAAACTTCACTTTTCTCTGAATATGCACTATTCACCAATTTTCATTGCTTACATTACATTGTGTGTGTGTGTGTATATATATATATATATATATATATATATATATATATATATATATATATATATGTGGATGCCTATTTACATCAAGGCGAAAATTAAGGTTCTCCGGCGTCTAATGGAGACTCATCACAGGCTATAGCTCCTAAGTGGTGGATCCATATCAAAATCTTTTTGGTACTCACAGACACAAATATACTAAATCAAAGAATAATGGTTATGAGAAACCTAGCATTCTGAAACTTGAATCATGGATTCGCCACAGTGAATTACTACTAGTCAAGTTCGATAAAGGCGATCAGGAGAATCATTACAGCCAAGCTCCCCAACCTGGAAACATTTGACACAGACGATCTGGATCAATCGCATCTTGTATTAGTTGTTGGACCTGCAAGGGAAAAGAATCGACACAACTGAAGATGTAAGAAACTAAAATGCCCAAAGAAGACTGCAAAAAATGTGGAATGTAACTAATTTTCCTGACTTTATATACATCTCTCACATGATTGCATGTTTGCAAGCAGATATCAGTTTTTTATGTTTCCCTCCTTAGCTTTGCAGTTTCTTAAGTTTTAGAACCAGGTCTACACCAATTTTGACAATTTTTTATGCCTCGTTAGGAAAGAGAGTTTTGACTTCCTAGTTGGCACGTTCAACATTTACAAAAGTATAAAAATATTTCATGTTTGCTGATTGAGGACATCACAGAGGCAGACACTTTATACATTCTTGATTTATAAGTTTTTCGTTTTCTACTTGAATCAACTAGCAATCTTGGAATGTATATCGTTTTACCTCTTCTTTTTCAAAAAACTAAAAACATGCCACAATGCCTAACTATTTAAGGTGATGTTTGATTATCAAACTTGGATTTCATCACGAGGACATTACCTGGCCATGCACACTTCTCAATTCACTTTCTTCATATCCATCTAGCTTTTGTTTGACACGCATCAAGGCTCTAGCAGCATCTTTATTCCCTTCATATTCTTCTTCATCCGAGTCTTCCATGTTTGAATCCAAATCTTCATCTACATCCTATGACAGAAACACATACCCGGAAGATGAGCAAATGCAAAAGCCGAAAATCAACAAAATATAGGTAAAATTTGGTTGTATTTAAGAAACATTAAGTTAAGACAGTCGAACAAAGGAAGAGCTCAATACAGCAGAATATGAAACACAGCAAAAGAGGGCATATGATAAGCAATCAGTACATCCCAGAATGAGATGCATAATACTTCTATCATGATGTGCTGCCTTAATACTAATGTGTGAGTTTTTTAAATTCTGACAAATTCCTGTACCATCATCTGTGTGCGCCCCCGTTTCCCAGTTTACATGACTTAGATCCAGGAAACAGGACTGTCTAATCACACACATGCAAAAAAGCTAAGAGAAAAGCCTCTGGACTGTACTAAAGCTTTCTAAATTCTAAGTTTGCTCTTCAAACTCTCTTTTCAGACAACCAAGTGTCAAATCACTTCTCCAAGATCTACAACAAAGATGAAAATTACCAGTCCTTCTTACATTACACCACTGTAAACCTTCGTTCTATCAATAGTATGTATAATGCATGTACGTGTATGTTTGTATGTTATGTATGTATGTATGTATGCGTACGTGCGTGCATGCCTTTGTGTATATCTGTGTGTGTAGGCATGTATTTATGTAATGCGCATATATGAATAGGTATGTATGTATGGGTATGGTATGTATGTGTATGTATGTATCGTTCGGCTAACAAGGAGCAGTTACATCATTTTATCATTTTTTTTTTGAGGGACCTCAAACTACGGATGAAAGCACAAATGTTCAAGATTGCAAGGATGGTAGAAAATTTGAAAAAGGAAAATAAAGATTGTTGCACCTTTTGACGTTGTAAGGCCTTCAAAGGAGAGAGCCCACTTATAAAGAGGGTCATGTATGAAGACCTGAAAAAGAAATTCGATCACATAACTGAACAGATAAAGATATTATTAGAAAACTGAAAATCCATCTATTAGATGAAAGAGTACTTTGCTGGGGCAATATATGAAGACAGGAAGAATTACCTCAACGATTGTGAGAAGTGCTTCTTTGTTCGTCCGCATAACGGAGAGAGTTTCCTCACAGCACCTTCTGAAAACCCCTTCAACTCCGGTAATGCCCATGCCATCTATGATATCTCTTGTCAGCCTAAATGGCACCTGGCAGAGAGAGTTATCAAAGAGGCAAATTAAAAAACACGATAAAGTATAAAATCAAGAACATTTCCACATACAAATAAAGTAATACTGGCGATGAGAAAACATACCCGTTCAGGTGTTTTGAGCATCAGGCCCTGCTCAAATGCAACACCAAGATCAATATGAATTACTTCTGCTGTTCCTTGATCAATAAGAATATTCATAGAATGCCGATCTCCAAGTCCAACTATGTAATCCACCTGGACATCAGAATTAATTGGTTAACTCTTCAAGATGACCAAAATAAAATTCTTATTTTGAACTGATTTCAGGAAGATATCCTTCAAAAAATAAAAATAATAATAATAATAATAAACCATCTTTTCAAGTGGATGTTTAGTAAAAATTGAAAATAATACAGCAGTTCACCAAGTGAAAGAAACTGGTTCACACTTAACAACCCAATTGCTCCCATTAAGGTAAAAATCAAACCCACCATTGAACTAGCAGCCACACTTCTGGTATAAGCAAGCCTTTTTCAAACCAATCAGCTGGATCCAAAATCTTTCTAAGAAAAGTTATGCATGACAGGCCTGCACGAAATGATGTAGTTTAGTCACAAATTTGAGCTCAATGTCAATAATTCTGTGCAATAGATAAACACCAAACCTGAAGTTGGTTAAAACTTCCTGAAATGCCTTGCGCTTATCACTTTCCTGCGAAAATGCCCAACAGTTATCCATTTTGTTTAGAACCATCATAATGTCTTGATGTTTGAACATAGAAAACATTCAAAGAAAAATGACCTAGACAGAAATGTACTTTTGATGCTAAAAGGTGACGGGTACCCACATGCCAGCTAAGGAGAGTGGATATCTAAAAGAGTCAGGAAAATACTTTATCTGACAGTAATACATCTACTCTTTTCTTCTCTTTTCCCTAAATACTTATAAGAGATTAATCCAGTTCTTCATTTGGTGGTAAAGGCTTCCACATGTATCTCACTGCAATCCGAAGGTGATTACAGCAAAGGTATGATTATTGCAGTTTTTTGGTTACAGGCTTTTGTTGACACAAGACATTCATCAGCTAATAGATCATAAATACCTTTATTATAATTGGTACGACTTTTCCATTCATGTACAAGTGGGTCATCATTTACTACTAAAGAATGGGACAGAGTGTACAAGTTCCTTATAATGAAAGAGTTGTGCTGGACAGACTTGTCATGGTTACAAGACTAAAAGTCGTCAATCAACAGTGGCAATCAAAACGCAAATGGCGAGTACTGAATTCATCATTTGAGTTGACTTATATATTGCAGTCCCATAAACGCAATTAGACGAGTGACTACACACTCCACTAAAGACTGGAACTAAAAAGAAAGGGAATAATACAGAAAGCTTAAAAATGACAATCATTCTATGGGAGGATCAAACACTTACTGCAGTCATGTGCTGCCGGCACTTGAGAAATGTCCAATCACCTACTCCATAGCGTCCATGAGCTCCACCATTTCTCATGCTTAATGAACATACATAAATTTAGTTGATTTCTTTAGATAGAATAGCAACATTGCTAAAGTATATCTGGCTATGTACCTTCCAATAAGATATTCACCAAGCGGTATTGTGTCGTTCACCCACTCAAGAACACCCGCACTTGGGGTAAAAGGAACAACCTGCATTATTAAGCACACTATGCAGGCAGTTCCCAGAGTAATAAAGACAAAGTAAGGCATTTAATTTGTAATTCTTACTAGATTTTTGCGTCCAGAATAAGTTGATATGAAATGCCCAACCATTCATATTAAACCAAAAATTACACTAGCCAAGGTTCTGTAAATTCACACGCTCGAAGATTATACCGTGAAGCTCAGGAGTGTTCAGCCTAAGCCCAGGCATTCACAGTTTCCCAAACAAACCAACTTACCAAGTATCTTGATCACTTGGACCCGGAGCCTTGTCATTTCTAGTCAAGTACCTCATCTTTCATTGGCCAGTGAAGTACATTTTCACTGGTTGAGGCCGTGAAAGAAAACTTGACACATTCAGCTTCATAGTAATAATTTGAAAGGGCAGGGGATTATTTCCCTAACTTAGAGGAATTAATCATAGTGGTTCCAGGAGCCTGGGTTAGAGATTTGTTTTTGCTCGAAGGCAGTCAGACATATTCGGGTTATTTTGAAAGGGAAAAAGATCTAAACCAAGAGAATTGCACTAATAGAGAGCCTGAAAAAACGTTTCAGCTGCTCGAATACCATAGAAGCAAATAAAACGGATGCAAGAGAAAATATATTTCTTTTTAGCTAAATGTCTGTACAAGGCGCAATTTGTACATTGGTACTCAGCTTTTGAGTCTAAGGAAGAATCTAATCAAATCTGCAAATTTGGACTTTCAAATCCTGTATTTCCCGACATGCTAATCTTAATCACAACACTGAAAATCTGGAATTTATTCTACATTGCTAGTTGCAGAAATTTGCAAGTTACGACGGTGAAAAACTACTATCCCAGATTGGAAACTTGAAAAGTTTGAACCGGAGTTTAACATATCATGAGGTTTAATTACACTCCAGCAGCGAAGGACAAGTGCTATTTATATATTTATATCCAACACACGAATATCATAATGAGCATTCAACAACGAGGCAGTGAGGGATGGACACTTTCAAACAAGTTCCCTTTTATTTAGAAGGGAAAAGGAGATGAACAGATTCAAACATTCATTTCCGCTATATATATCAGGTTACTGTGAATCCAGGCCGCAACAGCTGTACTAAATATTTGGGTGCAATTTTCACTTTAGTTCCCCAATATTTTCTATGTAACATAAAATAATAAAGATTTGGTGACAGCCACCACCATCATGAATTCAACCCACATATACTGGTGACTGGATTCATTTATGTATCCTAGGTTTCAGAACAGATCAGCAGTATAAAACTGTGGTCGTGTTATTAAAGGTATCGGTTCCATTGGTCGAAATAACTTCTTATAGAAATAAAAGATAAGACAATGTATCCGGCCAGGCCATTCCATATACCCCACATAGACGGATGTTCCTATGCACTAGGTTGCACTGTTTTTCTTAAGTTTCTGCTATATCACAATAAACTGTGTGAACATAATGAGAACGCTAAGAGAATGGTGTCCTATGAAAATAAGCTCATATGATGCTTACACTTACCCATTTGAAAACAGTATGTTTACTAGGATAAATCTTGTGCTTTTGCTTATTAATTTTTCTGCAGATATGGGGGAGGGCAGGGGGAAGAAGCAAACGATTTAACAATGTACAACGGAGGAGGACATGGGGTAGATGTAACAATGTACATCCACGAGACGTGTGATGACCCTGTAAACCCAACAAGTAAATGAAGAATGCCATGGCCTGCCTGATATGGCATTGCTGAGTAATCTTGCAGAATCAAATGCTCAGAAGTAACATAGCAGAAATACAGAATCAGAGGATAAAAGATTTTTCTAAATTACTATTAATCATCTAAAGGAGTTAGCATGCAATTAATTGATACTTTTTAACACTTGAAACTACTGTTAGGTCATTCCATCTGTTTTTCAAGTGTCAATGCAAGCTTTTTTCAGCTTAAACACATACAATACCTTGTAAGTACGTATTCGCAATCTCCTTCTCCGTGTATCTCGGTGGCTATGTAGGAAAGTGTTTACTAAACCAAAGAACTGTTCCATTACCTGTGAAAATTTGTAAGATTCTAGTTAGTCAAGCGTAAGAGGTTGCAGGTTCTTAAACCTCGTGAAGTTACAAACTGAAAATTAGACGAACTATGACATCACCTATGTTAGAAATGAAAGTAATGTGGTTATACAGAGAAAAACGAGGGCTTATGTTTCATGTGTTGTTCATATATGTATGTATGTATGTATGTATGTATGTATGTATTATTATTATTATTAATTTTTTGTTGTTGTAGTTGAGTAGCAGAAATTGTAATAAGGGGCTTCTATCGGCACCACACTTTTTACTATCGGTGGCACTGACGTCACCACTGACGTCCATAGTGTGGTGTCGGAAGTAAGAAAAAAGAATACACGTGTGGTGACGGAAGTTCAAAAAAAAAAAAAAAAAGAAGAGGGTGCCGATAGTAAAAGTGTGGTGCCGATAGAAGCCCCTCGTAATATTTTTAAATAGATGAGCATTGAAATTTGATATTGTGAAGAAATGTATTTATACATTTATATGCCTAACAACTTTATGAACTACCCAAACAAGCTGTAAGAGACACATTATGCCAGTGGTTCGAAATTCATTAAAGAACTTTTACACTTGCACTCCCAAACAAGTTTAGTATGGGTATTTTGGAATACCCTTTCAGCGATTTGGATTGCCATTTTATCCCTGAAATAGATCTGTCAATTTACATCGCTGAAATTGTGGAAACAATGGTCCAAAAAGTTTCAGCAATAGCCCCCTTCCAATAAGTGGTCATTCACATTACTCAAATCGAATATCCAACCATCGAATTTCACTCAATCTAAAAATTGAATTATAGCAAGCACAAAACCGGCTTAAACCAGAATGCTCAAGTCAAGGACTTACTGCATCTTGTCTAAGGTCATCGTTTCCAGATTTTGCAAGCTGACGATAAGTTTTACCATCAGACCCAAAGCACTCAACCACCTTTGGTGCATTTATGCCATTCATCACTCTGCAAGTTTTGAGCCGAATAAGGAGTCATGTCAGAATAAAAATACAACTTACCCAGTAGGAAATATGCTGGCTGTGAAGTAGGCAAATCATCTCACTTACGTCACTGAGTCTGTTAATCCTTTGAAATGAGGAAAAGAACCTTCCGGATACTGGCAACTCCGGTCTACGGGAAAGTTAGATGTCACGACAGGAACCTGACATACATTAATACATGTATCAAGCTGGACTCATAAAATACACAGCAAGAAAAATTAACAGCACATGTAGCCCTTTTATACCGTTACAAATAGTCTAATCATTTAAGTAAGTTTCGATATACGAAACAAAGCATTGAAAATTATGCTGCATTTCAGACACGTGCAACTTAAGGAAGATGAGGACAATTGACACAATTACGGAGAAGGATGTTTTGTACTTTCAGATATGCTAAGAGACTAAATTAATCTTTACTTCTCTTTTCTCTACAAGGTCGAATTAAACTCTTCGTATTCCAGCTAATACATTTATAGTATGGATGGTTTTTTATGTAGCAGTTTCATATCGTCAGCCATACGAAACAAGTGAAGGCTTACAAGTTCAAGTTCGCGAACACCACGAATTTCTCTTGGCAATGTGATCTTCTTGTTGGTATCCTACCAAAATAATCCAACTGTTACAACTTCTGTCCCTTGAGATTCGCAAAGCAATAAACAGGGGAATGGAGTTTAAATGGTTATAAAACAAGAATGGATCAATAAACGATGTAGAAATAAAACACCTCTCGCTTTGTTTCAAGTTCTGCAAGTTTAATGTAGATCTCCACCATTTGTTTCATCTACAAACGTAATATACAGTGTCAAGGGATAACACAACTAAATGATATAATAAATTAAAAGAATGGTATTGAATAAAACAGTTGATGGTTCTACTTGTCTGATGACAGCTCCATGGTGAGAATATATTTCTTTCAGGAGATTTTCGGCAGCAACCGTCTTATCTATATCAACAACAAATGAACTTTTGCTCGCTGCTTGTCCTTGATTCGACCGCCATTTGCCAAAGCAAGCAGCTGAAAGCCCAAGTGCCATTCAAACCAAAAGTTCAATCAGAACCAGAAGAAGGTGTTAATTTATTCAGACTGATGCAGCTCAAATTAAGGCAGCCGATGGTGCAATACCATACATTGGCAAGTAATAACAGCACAAGGGAAAAGGTTGGGAGTGCATCCCTACATAACCTATATTTTCCACTCACAAGGGAGGTGTGAAGGAGAAAACCAAATAAAATTCATAATTGCAAGCGCCAACACCATCTGGGAATTTCTCAGAGTGGGGGGTTGTGTGGGTTTCCAGGAAAATCTAACTTCTTTCTCTGTTCCTTTTTCAGCAAATTACACTGAAAAGTTACTTTTACCCACAAAAAAATTGAAAAAAACTTATCTAAAAGCTTAGGTTGTTAATAGATTATGCAACTGACACCTCATACCCTACAACATGTTGGCCAACCATAACTTCTACAATGGGCTGAAAACATGCACAAATACCTTCTAAATTAACTAATTAAGCATTAAACACGCAAAAGTGGTATCACGAAGAACTAAACCATAGCAGAAGAACATACAGATAATGCATCAGTTACCTGAAAAATGGTGTGGTAGGGATGCTCAATTGCCATTTTCTTCACGAGAGAAGTCAAAGCATACTACAAAAGAGGCCATTCATCCAAGTAATATATCAACTTTTGCAACATTATTAAGGTTTGAATAAATAATTACAAAATGCAGAATGATGCCAAACAAGTGAGAATATTATAAATAGATATACACTGATCATTAGTAATAATATTTTTATATGCTAATGATCATTTAACTTTATCTATTATTATGCCCCAGTGTGACTGTTAGTATTCCGGCTTCTGTATTAATTGTTAACACCTCAACTACCAATTAATACACAGCTGGATTAGACTTTATTACCGTTAGTTACTTAGTTTATATAAGCTGTAATCCAGTTCAGTTTAATTAAGAAAGCACAAAGCTTCTAATCTCTTTTCTTCTCTCTCTTTCTCTCCTAAAAATCTACATGGTATCAGAGCGCTGAAATTTTCAGCCATCGATTCATCTTCTTCCCTTCTTCTTCTTTAATCCTCTTCTTGTTACATCATGACTGAATCCAGCATCACTTCTGCTACCTCTGCTGATCAGTCTCGATCCTTGGGTGGATTTGATAATCCAACCCTCCAAATCACCACAAAGAAACTATATGGTGCAAACTATGTTCAATGGGCTGCCTCTGTCAGAATGTATATTACTGGACGAGGCAAGCTAGGATACCTTACTGGACAAATCAAAATTCCAGAAGATAAGGAGTCTGAAGCCTATCACACTTGGGAAACAGAAAACGCAACCATAATGTCATGGTTGATCAACTCAATGGTTGATGAAATCGGCCAGGTCCATCTCTTTGCTAAATCAGCCAAGGAAATTTGGGACAGGATTACCAAAACCTATTCTGACCAGGGAAATTTTGCCCAAGCTTTTGGAATAAGAACCAGCCTGAAAGAAATCAAACAAGGTACTCTTGATGTCACTAAGTATTACAATAATCTGAGTAAACTCTGGCAAGAATACGACCAGCTCACCATGATTCAGTGGGAAAGCACCACTGATGCTGAAAGTTTCCAGAAACACATTGAACAAGAAAGAGTGTTTGACTTCTTGAGTGGATTAAATCCCATTTATGATGCTGCTAGAGAAAGGGTTTTGGCTCAGGTTCCGCTGCCCTCTATTCAAGAGGCATTTGCTTCAATAAGAAAAGAGGAATGCAGAAAAGGGGCTATGGGAGGTCTACTCCCCACTCCAGGGGGAGAACATTCTGCTTTAATGGTGCAAGGGAACAACACTGCAATGGCCAGCAGTTATCAGAAAGGACCCCAAAAGAAACATGAGCAAAGGAACAATCTTTGGTGTGATCATTGCAAGAAAAAGGGGCACACAAGAGAAATATGCTGGAACATCCATGGGAAGCCACCACACCTACAAAAAGGGCAGAATACGAAGAAACAGGGCTACAATGTCACAGAACAGTCCAGCCACTTCTCAAAAGAACAGTTGGAAGTTCTTAATGAGCTCTTTGGTAGGAAGATGCAAACTCAGAAAGATGATAATTCTACTGGAGCTGTTGCCACTGACAACACTTGGATCATTGATTCTGGTGCCTCTAGCCACATGACTGGTAATCTGTCCCTCTTTTCTGACTATAAACCGACTGCTAACACACATTATGTAAAAATTGCTGATGGATCATGCTCTAAAGTTAAAGGAACTGGAACTATAGATCTTAATGATAACATTACTCTCAAATCAGTACTGTTTGTTCCTAACCTGTCTTGCAATCTTCTATCAGTCAGCAATCTTTGTAAGGATATGAACTGTACTATTAATTTTTGTCCTTCATCTTGTGAGTTTCAGGCAGTGGGATCCAAGGAGAAGATTGGATGTGCTAAGAAGTATAAGGGACTATATCTTATCCATGGCAGAAAATTAGACACTGAAGAAGGTCATTTTGTGAAAAAAGAATCCTCTAAATGGAATAAGATTAGACTTTTACATAAGAGATTAGGGCATCCTAGTTTTTTCTATCTTCAAAAATTGTATCCTGAACTCTTTATTAATGAAAAACCTGAATGTTTTAAATGTGAATTCTGTGAAATAGCCAAGCATACTAGAAATACTTTCAAGGCATCTCGTATTCTCGAATCCTCTCCTTTTTACTTGGTACACACTGATGTGTGGGGCCCTTTCTAAAACTCAAATCTAACTCTACAATGATGGATTGTTACATTTATTGATGACCACACTAGACTATGTTGGGTCTACCTAATGAAACATAAATCGATGTGAGTTCCATTTTTAAACTGTTTTACAAGATGATTGAAACCCAATTTCAAACCAAAATAAAGATGTTAAGATCTGACAATGGTACTGAATATTTAAACACTGTTCTAGGGCATTTTTTAACTGAAAATGGTGTTATACATCAGACTTCCTGCTCTAACACTCCACAACAAAATGGAGTTGCAGAAAGAAAGAATAGACACCTATTAGAAGTTGCTAGGACCCTTCTTTTTACCAACAATATCCCTGTTTTCTATTGGGGAGAGGCTGTTTTAACCGCTGCTTTTCTGATAAATAGGATGCCTTCTAGGGTTCTTGGATATAAGACTCCTCTGAATGTGTTTAAAGCATCCTACCCCGGATCCAAACTTGTATCCAATATTCCTTTAAAGGTCTTTGGCTGCACTGCTTTTGTTCATATTCATTCTCAATCTAGGGGTAAACTTGAACCTAGGGCTGTCAAAACCATTTTTATTGGATACTCATCAACCCAAAAAGGTTTCAAGTGTTATGATCCTAGTGCTAAAAGACTTTACATATCTTCTGATGTTACTTTCTTTGAGGAACATCCCTTCTACATCCACAAGGATAGTCATTCTGTTGATTGCTATGAATTTCTGAAAAATGAACCTACTTTGCCTGTCATTGATTCTGATCCTACACCTATAGACCCTGTTGCTCCTCCCACCAAGGGCATAATGGATCAGAATGATGAAGTCATTGTCTACACCAGGAAGAAAAAGTCCCCTACTCTTCTTGACACTTCTACATCTGATCCTGTGGATACACAAACGGTTAATACTAACTTGCAGGACCAAGTATCTGATCCTACTGATCCAGAAGAAGCTGAGGATACCCTGCCTACAAATAATGTTCCAGGTGATACTCAACCTGTTGAATTGCCTATTGCTTTAAGAAAAGGTACTAGGGAATGCACTAAACATCCCATTAACAGGTTTGTGTCCTATGGAAAACTGTCTACTTTTTATCAATCCTACATTGCTAATACCAATTCTGTTCAAATACCTAAGAACATACAACAGGCCCTTGAGTACCCTCAATGGAAAGCTGCAGTTCTTGATGAGATGAGGGCACTCAAGGATAATCATACCTGGGAAATGGTTGATTTACCTAAGGGAGTGAAGCCTGTTGGATGCAAATGGGTATTCTGATTAAGTATAACCACGATGGCTCTGTAAACAAGCATAAAGCAAGACTTGTTGCAAAGGGATACACTCAAGTCTCTGGTATTGATTTTACTGACACATTTGCCCCTGTTGCTAGATTAAATACAGTCAGAATACTTATTTCTATTGCTGCCACTAAAAACTGGCCTTTGCACCAATTAGATGTCAAAAACGCTTTCCTAAACGGTGAATTAAAGGAGGAAGTTTTTATGCACCCTCCACCTGGTTTCAAGGGAAAACCAAACCAAGTCTGTAGATTGCATAGGTCTCTCTATGGACTAAAGCAATCTCCAAGGGCTTGGTTTGACAGATTCTCTAAAGTCATGAAAAAAGGTGGATATACACAAGGTCATGGAGATCACACACTGTTTTATCAACACACTAAGGCAGGGGGAGTTACTATCCTCATTGTCTATGTTGATGACATTGTCATCACAGGTAACTCAGAAAGTAACATCTCTAACCTAAAAAGGTTCTTAAAGGAGAATTTGAAGTGAAAGATATGGGACCATCGAGGTACTTTCTTGGGATAGAGGTTGCCGATCTAAAGAGGGCATTCTCTTAACCCAAAGAAAGTATGCTCTGGATCTTCTTGTCGAATATGGTTTGCTTGCTAGGTGTAAACTCGTTGATACACTGCTGATAATATCATCAAGTTTGGGAAGGATGATGCAGAGAACTCATCAATCAAGAAAACTTCCAAAGACTTGTTGGTAGACTTATCTATTTATCTCACACCCGTCCCGATATTTCTTTGCAAAGTGAGTCAAATTAGTCAATTCATGCACTCCCAAGACAGATTCACCTTATCACGCATTTAGAATCCTCGATTTCTCAAAGCGATCCAGATGTGGTATTCTCTTCAAAGCCAGTGATTGCCAGACTGTGGAAGGGTATGTTGATGCTGATTGGGCAGGCTCAGTGACAGATAGAAGGTCAACTTCAGGCTGGTGCATATATGTCTTTGGCAACCTTGTCTCTTGGAGGAGTAAAAAAACGATCTGTGGTTGCGGAAGCACTTCTTTGAAGCGAAGTCGAGCAGCGGGCCTTAGGCATATGTGAGTTGTTATGGATACAAAGAATTCTTAGAGAACTAAAGATGATCTTCCAGACACCTATGAGACTTTACAGTGATAGTCAATCAGCAATTGAGATTGCCAACAATCCAGTTCAACATGACCGGACCAAACACATAGAGATTGACAAACACTTTATCAAAGAAAAGCAAGAAGATGGGAGCATTCATCTATCTTATGTCCACACCAAACTACAAGTTGCCGATTTATTCACCAAAGGCCTACCAAGACTTCTTTTTCAATTTCATTGTAACAAGCTTGGCCTATTAGATATTTATAAGCCAGCTTGAGGGGGAGTATAAATAGATATACACTGATCATTAGTAATAATATTTTTATATGCTAATGATCATTTAACTTTATCTATTATTATGCCCCAGTGTGACTGTTAGTATTCCGGCTTCACGTATTAATTGTTAACACCTCAACTACCAATTAATACACAAATGGATTAGACTTTATTACCGTTAGTTACTTAGTTTATATAAGCTGTAATCCAGTTCAGTTTAATTAAGAAAGCACAAAGCTTCTAATCTCTTTTCTTCTCTCTCTTTCTCTCCTAAAAATCTACAAATATACACTAAATTTTTTATATTAGACAATAACCTGAAAGTTCTGAGGCCCCTGGCTCTCCTTTGTGCTACCCATTCTCGAGGCAATTTGGTACGCCAATGGAATGAATTTGTATGACTGAACCTGCAAAGGAATGTGATCTCTCAAACATAATTCTAGAAACCAAACAGGGGTTCAAAATTCACTAAATAGGCTATTGACCTCTTTATAAAGAGGCTAACACATGCAAATCATGCATTTAACACCTCACTGTCCATCTTTGGTTGCTATCTATGATGCTTATTTCTTGGGTTTTATTTTTTATTTTTTTGACCAAGGGTTTTATTTTTAAGAGAACAATATCACAACTAAATAAAAATGAAGTAGCAATAAGAATTTAAATAATACCTCTTGGATAGCAGAAAGCATGCCATCGACCACAATTGGTTTTCCTTGGAGCCCAAACCACACGGACACAAGTCTAAATACCTGAGAGGAATAAAACTATTTAAAAGGACTCACATACACCAACAAATTCTTTTCACAAGGACTTAGCTATGCTGCCTGCTACCTCAGGGGGGAATTATTATGGAAATCTATCACAAAAAACTTGAGGAATAAATGATTTTAAAATGAAAACGGATTTTACTTCATGGTGTGTTCAGTTGTAAGGACAACTTCTAACAATTAAATTCTCATAAAAAATTGGTTTGGAAGAGAGAAACATCAAACAGATAGCTAATTTAAACTGAAATTCAGATTAGTAATACATACAACGGTAACATCGTATTTGTCTCCAATGACCAAGCAGCTTTTGTAACCTTCTAGAGCGGTAACCAAGAAACTGTCCCTGTCTTCCTGAGAAGGAAATAATATAAAAGATTTCAACATAAAATATTAACGATAAGTTGTTTTTTTTTGTATTTTTTAATTAGCACACTAGACCAGATACTAATTTTGCATCAGTCTTGTTAGCCAGCTTATGCACCAACTTACAGAAAAAACAAAGGGTTCTAAGTTAAACCCAGGGCAAAGAATACTCTTCAAGAAGGAAAATCCGAGATAGATATATACATTGAAGCTGAATAGGCAGGCTTTATTTCTGATAGAAGATCAACTTCAGGCTATTGTGCTTATGTTTGGGAAAACCTAGTGACATTGAGAAATAAAAAATAAAAAAAATAAAAACTGTGGTATCCAGAAGCAGTGCTGAAGCTGTGTTGGCATTAGCCCTTGGATTAGGTGAAAGGCTATGGATAAACAGGATACTCAAGGAACTTATGCTGCATATCACTCCCTATACGGATAATGTGTGATAATCAATCAGCAACATTGCTGAAAATCATGTTCAACATGATGGAACCAAACATGTTGAATTTGATGGGCATTTCATAAGGGTACTCACTTGACATCTATTCCTTCTAATCATCAGACTGAATACATTCTAACCAAGTTTCTACTCAGACGTTGCTGAACCTAAACTCCAAGCTGGGTGCTCCAATATGTACTCCCAAGCTTGAGGAGAGTCTAGAATATATACGCTAATATTTGTAAGTTTATGATGTAAATACAATATTCGTCCCGTTAGAATAGGATTGCTTCTAAATTAAGTACTGATTCCAGAGACTGGTTAAGATAGTAATGCAGCCGCCTGCATTAACTCCAGTAGCAGTTAATGACAGATCTTTGTACCTATTTAAACCAGTTTCTTACGTCAGACTGAACAGCAGTGAATTTCCTGTCATATTACCCTAAAATTCTACATTTATGTTGGAGCATCAGAAAGTGCTGTGCTGATACAAATACAGAAAAAAAAAAAAAAAAAAAAAAAAAAAAAACCTTGCAAATCATATTACTAACCTGCAATTTCTCTGCTTCTTCTTTGTCCATTTTAAGTTGTTTCTGCAACTCCAGTATTTTTCCTGTATATTCAGTTTGCTCTCCCTAAAACATATACAGATATATCAAATTAAATATTCGAAGGTCTAAATTTCTTCTGTGGCAGAATTTACTTCTTGGGAACACAATATCAACATAAAAGATTAAGAACCCACCTTTGATGAACTCTTAAGACGCCTAATAAGTGCTTCGAGTTCTTTTGTCTGCAAACAGATAGGTAAGTTAAATATCATATGCCCAACACCTTGCTGTTTTCAACAGTAAGCTTCTTCCACTATCCGTGAGGTATATTTTCTGCCACCTACCTTCAGTTTCCTTAAGCGCATTGCTGCTTGCCATTCATTTGAGTTCAGTCTCTCTTCGTAACTTTGAAAGAGCGCATCTGCGTAATGAGCAAGATGGAAATGCATTTGGCATTGCTTTGCTACCGAGTGAGGACTATCAGCTTGTAGATTGTCTGCAAGGGCAACTGCGTGCTTCAGGTACTTCTCCAGAATAGTTTTCGAGCTGCAAAGAAACCCAAAAGTGTAAGAAATTGTAAAGCTACAATATATACCATAAGAATTTTAAAGCTTTCATTCATGACAGAGACAAGATTGACCTGCTTGATCGAGATTCCGCCAGCCACTTCCCCAGAAAGTGAAAAACATCAGATGCATCTGAATCCAATTTGACGCTGTGAGATATAAATTTAGCAAGGTTTATTGCCATCTCACTCTGACCTTGGGCACGCAAAAGCTTCGCTTCTTCAAGCTTTCAAATGCGAAAAACAGAGGGAGGTGCAGAGTCAATAGGCATGCAAGATGAGCTTAGTGGAAAGAAGTTAAACATATAAAAACAAGGAAATCAGCAGCTTTGTTAAACAATAAATTATCTTGATTGAGTGCATGTAAAGGCATGAAGGCTGAGTGAAGAGGAGCTGAGTGTATAGTCTTATAAGTTTAATTTGTTATTTGAATTTGACATATTTACTTAAGAGGTTACCTTATACTCTTAAATTTCAAAACTACTAGACAAATTCTAGAAGATAGTTATCCCAGCTTAAGTGGCACTATGCTACCATTGAAAGTGTTTGGGGAGTATAGCTTGCGCACACATATACAACTACAACAGGAGTAAGTTACATCCTAAGGCTTTAGAATGTGTGTTGTTAGCTATTATTTCTTCACATAAAAAGGTACCCACCAGTCACAAAAAGAATTATAATACGATGGATGTTAGCATTTTTTGGTGATAATCACTTTTTCAATTCTCAAAAATTGACTTATGGTTAATGTAATAAAAACTGGGATTCAGATGTATCTATGCCTCTAACTCTATCTGTTCAATCTAATATTCAACAGGACATTGAATGAAAATCTGATCTAAGAACAGAGAATGAGTATAAGTGGCCACCTATCCTTAAATCTTAATGTTTACCAAAGAAGGAAGAGAGATTCAGCTCCACATGAAACATATCATGGTGGGTCTAATACTAACCCTAGTTCGGGAACTCAAGGTAATTCTACTGTATCTCTTTCTGATTGTAATGATGATTTGCCTATAGCCCTTAGAAAGGGGTTAAAGCATTCAGAAAACATCATCTTAATAATTTCTTGTATTACAATAAATTGTCTCATAATTTCAGCATATTCACTCATAGTTTAGATAAAGAACAAATTCCTAATTATAAAACAGAAGCCTTAAAAGCCCCTAGATGGAGAGCTGCTATTGAGGATGAAATGAATGCTCTAAAGAAAAACCAAACCAGAGAAACTACTAAGCTTCCTAAAGGAAAGAAACTGGTAAGCTGTGAATGGATATTTGTTAAAAATGGTATTTTGCTTGTTTGTTTAATCCTTTAATTGGCCTCTTAATTAGTGTCAGTTACCCTATAATCAACCCTAAGTATGACCCTTAAATTATCTTGTAAGAGGGCTGCTTTTTCCCTCTCTTTTTCAGCCTTTTTTTCTATGTGTCCCACTGGCCTCTGTCCAACTAGCCGTTGGAACAGTGTTTACAGGACACGTTGTTTCCGTTGCAGCCTCTCCTCTTCTATAAAGGAAAGGCCTTTTGTATTTCTTCTTAATGAGCTTTCTATTCTAATAATAAAAATAATTCTCTCATTGTTTTATTTCTCACAATATTCAATATCAAATATAACCAAGATGGTACGGTTAATAAGTATAAAATAAGACTTGTGGCTGGGAGCTTTACCCAATCCTGGGGTACAGATTACTAGCAAACAATTGTCCATGTTGCAATATTAAATACTGTTAATTTGTTTTCCTTAGTCGTAAATCTTGACTGGTCCCTATATCAATTGGAAGTAAAAATTGTTGTTAAATGGGGATCTAAGTGAAGAAGCTTACTTAAAATCCTTCCGGTTATGAATCTGAAAATCTTAAAAATAAAGTTTGTAGACGTGAAAAATCCTTATATGGATTGAAGCATTATTAAAGAGTTTAGATAGTCTCGATGTAAATCACACTCTGTTTGTTAAACATTGTCATGGAAGGATATTTTATAAGCTCATGTTAGGCAATAAGTGATATCAGTATAATACTTGATTATAGTATGTCACAGAGTGAAATAAAATGATCTTGGCTTACTACAAAAGAAGAATGGAGATGATAAAACATTCAAAATAAATCTAGCAATACAATAAATATCATACCCTTCCGTGCCAGTATAAGTTATCAAAATCTTCTCTAGCCGTCCAAATAGACTTAAACTCATGCAAGGATGCAGCAGCCTGAGAATATCTACGGCCCTGTGAAACACAAAGTTAATACCAGGCAACAATTATCACTTGAGTGCTTTGCAAAAGAATTATAGCTTTGAAGCAACAAACCTTCCGGAGAGTGGATGCGGAATCCAGAAGATGTTGAACTTGAGAATCTTTACAATTTAAAATCTGTAGCAAAACTCTTCGAAAAGCTATAACTGGTTCTAACAAATCCATATGTAGCTGTCCTTGATCCAACATACGGCTCCAATCTCTATTCAGACACGATAACTACATTTGATGAAACAAATATGATAATGACATGAGCCATTTTTCCCCACATCTTTTGTTAGTATAAAGTACCCATTCTAAACAAGTAGAAGGGATGCACAGAATCTAAAAGCTTCACTGCTCAAGGATAATATCCTAAAGCAGATACATTAATAGCTTTGACTTCAAACATGATTATTCATGTCACAGACCTGGACAGCTGGCCACATTTTAATGTAATACATGGCTATGGGACTTGCCAGGTACTAATACAATAAAAATAAGCATCTAAAGCTATAAGATAGGATAATTTAAAAAGAAATAAAAACAAAAAAGAGCAAATCAAAGATGAAAAAGAAAAAAAGAAAAAAAAAAGCGAGTACACGTATGGAATTGTTTAGTGTTATGGTGAAAATAACTAAACGGGACAAAAGCGTCAAAGTACCACTAGAAGCAAAACAATTGAGGTGGCAGTGTATGAATATAAGTTCACCTTGATCAATATCAGATGAGGCAACTACAGAGAAATCAAAAGGCAAAAGAAAACGAAACAAAGACAGAAGTACTAAAAATTTAAAAAATAGTACACGCATGGAAGAATTTTAGTGGAAAAAACAAAACGGGACAAAAGTCCTAGTCAAAGTAAACAAGAAGCAAAACCACAGAGGAGACAAAATATGAAAATAAGTTCACCTTGGGCAACATGAGATGTGACAACTACGGAGATATGAAAACAAAAAGTAAAGGGAAACAAGGACGGAAAAGAAAACATTAGTAAAAAGTACAAGCATGGAAGAGTTCAGTGTTGCGGTGAAAAAAACAAAATGGGACAGAAGTCCCAGTCAAAATAAGTTCACCTTGATCAATATGACAATCATTTGAAAGGTACCTTAGCATATGGTGCAAACTTCAATAATGAATACAACCAGTAACGTGTAGTCGTATATATAATTTAAGAAAAGAAACCTCTCCATGACAGCAATACCTGGTCCATCGTAGGTGTAACAGGATCATTTAAAAATTGTGGGATCTCCGAAGAAGCAATCATCCTTCTATGAGACATATTCCAGCGTAAATTCCATGCCATCCCAAGATGTTGAAGAATCTGAAGGCCAAAGCAACTATAAGTTGATAATATTATTAATCCTATAATAATAATATCATTAACTTATACCTAGATTATGTCTGTTTATTATTACCGTTTGGAAGTTGTCTAGACAGCTAATTGTAGTTGATTGGTACAGAAAATGAAGAATGTTTTCTTATGCTTCATTGATGTAAAACCAAGGAGTATAAATACATAGGACATACCAACTTTTGTCTTGATTTTCGTATTTTTGGATGCCAAGGGAATTTTGTATTATAATTTGATTGTAACCCTCAGCTTGGATTATATATTGGCGGGTTCTATCGGCACACACATAATTACTTTTGGCACTCATTTATTGAATATTTTTTCTGCTGAATAAAACGTCGTCCCCACTGGTGTTCCTCCTACAACACCAACGTCAGTGACACCAGTGGACCGACGTCCTTAAGTTGTGCCACTTTTATAACGTGAATGTCAGTGACACTGGTGTTCTTCCTTGAACACCAACGTCAGTGTCACTGACGTTGGTGTTCAAGGAAGAACACCAGTGGGAATGACGTTCGTCTTTTTGAAAACAATGTGGTGCCGAAGTAATTTTTTGTGGTGCCGGAAGTAAATGGGTGCCAATAGAACCCACCTATATATTTTGAGCATTAACACAAATTTGCTGATTCACAAAAAAAAGGCCTATCTTAAACATGGAATTTCCCTTTCTCAACGAAAAAAATATAAATTCATATGTTGCACTGGTTCTAACTAAAGTACGCCACGTTCATTCATTCTCACCTTCTTTTAGCCTATGGATAACAGCTAGGTATGAAAATGCATGGCAATGCATCTGTAATTTGATACAATATTCTCAAGAGAAGGGCACTAATGTTACAATTTAGTACCTGAAGTTTAACTATTGTTGAATGAATATACTCGGTACTCTCCTCGCTTGCATTGGAAAGACACAGCACAAGTTCCTAACAATATAGAGAGTTGTAAAGGGAAACAAAATTATAAGACGGAACAGTTCCACAGAATTAAGTGTTTCCAACAAGTACCTGCTTTGCACCTCTCAACTTTGTATCGAATTCATTGTATATTCCATCCTTTAAGGCCCTCAAACAGCTGTATGCCACAAGGAATAATGTCATCTTAACAAAAAGTTATTTTGGTAGATGTAATGGCTTTTGTTTCCCTCATAAGCACGACTACATACAATGTAGCCCCTACTGATGACATACGAAAAATCGAAATATTAAATTGTTGTCTTTCGAGACTGCATGACCTTGACCATTGGAAGAGATTATAGAAGGCAACTACATTTATTTTACCATGTCACCTATGAATAATGTAAATAGCAATTTCCCAGACCAATCCCCTTGTTGAATGAATACTTATCAACTTACTGTTTTCTTCACATACAGTTCCATGATTCACAAGACTACCCAACTTAGGCATTTCCACAGAATTGAAATCTTGACAAGTAAATCTTCAGGAACATAAATGGGTTACAGGCACCATGCCATCAAACTCAAACGTGCATTCGCAAACTGTAATTACCATCTCACCTAGCATAAGTTGTTAGGAGGTGAGTATTTATACACAACGCATTTCAACACGCCTCCTCAAGTGCGGGAATCATAAAAGGGTTTGGGCCAACATAGCACACAAAGGAAATTAAGGGGCATGCACAGCCAATAAGAAGGCTCATAACATGGACAACATAAAATGGGCTGAAAGTCATGACACCTCTTTCTCTGATACCATATTGAATTACCATCTATCCTTAAAAGCTTAAATGATTCGGAAGGTGACCATTTTAGATATTTAAAAACAACACTCCAACATAAAAATTCTTACTCCTTATTGTATTGTTTCCTACAAAACTCAGGAAGACAATTAAACAGCTCCTAGCACAGGAACACAAAAATAGGTATTTTATTGCATGAATGTGTACAGCACTTATTAACAAATTAAGTTTACTAGGTTTGGTGGTACATAAATTTCATAGAGCACAACATACAGCGCCTCAATTCTACAAGAGTTGCTGCAATTGTTTTTGTGGTAGTAAGTTTGTGTGAGTTAAAATGCAGATTAACTAAAATTGTTCGGATTATTTGTAAAAATGGTGCACCACAAAAAACCACCAGCTTGACTAAAAGGACTGCACACAGATAGACAATTCTCAACCTCGGTAGCAGGTATATTTACATTGATCAGACACAGAAGTGTAGCGTTTGTCATTTATACCAAACATAAACAGCAGAAAAATGCACACATCTAAAAGTTTAATTGGTCAATACTTACCTACAAGCATTGACATAATTACCTAAAAAGAAAGCCTTCATAACTTTATCAATAGGCAAAAAAGCTTCACCATATAACAGAATACCTGTGCAGATTGTTATTAAAATGACACGCTTTTGCATCTTGACAGAGTAATGAAGAGCTAGTTTCCGCATTAAGTAGAGAAAAATCCCAATCTCCTGCACGCCAAGCAGCCTCGTACTGCAAACAGATTAAAGAGCACACTGTAAGGCAAAATTCACCAAAGAGTCAAGACTGGTCAATGTAAACCACAAGCAACGCCTCCATAGACATTCCCGTAAGGAAATTAAAATCTCAAGCACACCTGCAGCTCAGTGAATTCTAAATCATGTGGAAGCTGGCTTTTCTGAGATGCCAACCCTTGGAAATATACATCCAACACATGGGTACAGCCAAGTTTCTGCAAGGATCTTATCAACCCCTTCAAGGGTTTCTTGGAGTTCACCACACTTCCTGAAACAATGAGCGATTCATGATCCTGGGACTGGAACTTTTCAGGAGCAGTATTATCCGAGTGTGAACTTTTCTGCATCATTCCTTCTGAACGAACCAGTAAATCGTAGTGCTCAAAAGCCTTGGTCCAATTTCCCTCATGTTCAAACATGACAATTTGAGAGGTCAACTGACAAAAACGACAAGAATATTTTCAAGCTCCATGTAACAAGATGAGGAACAGATTATACTCTAACGTTTGCTTACAGTTTCTTAAGGCCTAGAATGTAGCGGAAGGAGTAAATGGACTTTTGAGTGTAATTAAAGATAGCAAAGATAGCGTAGTTCTTCAAGAGAAATAAAGTTGGTTGCATCCAGATACTCCCTACGTTCCTATTTAACTGATGTAGTCAAAATCACACGTATTAATGAGGTGAGTTAATGTTTTGATTTTAACAACAGAATGAGTAAGAAGTGTTGCTTTGGAAATGAAAATGTCCCAATAAATGTAAGTATTGCTTTGGTAATTAATGCAATTTTCTTTTTAATCTCCCACCTAGTAAAAAATAAGGGTAGGGTGTGGAAACACAATAAATGTTGCTTTGGAAATGAAAATGCATCAGATAAAAGGAACGAATATTTTCAGCACCTGTATCACTTAATAAGGAACAGAGGAGTATTTAAGTTCCATTTATGCATGTATTCTTGTAAAAATAATTATAATGACAATAATAAATAATAATGAAAATCGACCATGTAAAAAATTGTTGAGCCTTGAGAATGAATAAGTTTTCATCTTATTCAGATCTGAAAGCTTTACGGGGCATAAAGACATTTGGTTCTAGACGGTAGAACCAGAAATTAAATCTGCCACCCATGCAATGGCTAGAAACCTTTCGCATTTAGGGCAGCTACAAATTAAACTAATATCCTACATTTAAAAATAGAAAAATAGGATGAAAGCAAACATGGGTACCAATAACATTAAAATTTTAATTTACTTTTCTACACTCCCCTAAGCTGATTTGTGAACATCCCCCAGACCTAGCTTGCCCTTAAAAAGGTTAATTTGAGCTTGTTTTGGGAGGGGAATCGACTTTTCCCTCTCCCCGACTTTTCCCTCTCCCCGACTTTTCCTCCTGCTTCTCTCTTACCACCCAACAGCCATCTCTCCCCCTCTCCAGCGCATCAGCGGGCGTCCCTCCCCTACCACTCCCACTCTCCAATTGCTTCCACCACCCCTCACTACCTTTTCCATCCGTGCTCCGCCATGGCGCCCAAACTAAAGCTAAAGTAGGATGGCAGCATCTTACGAAAAAGTTGCTGACCATTTGGTCCTCACGCGGCCTCCTTGAGCACGAGGTGACGCAGGACACTCCGGCGAGCTCCCGGTATGCTCATCTTCATCGTTCTTGGGCTTCTATGGCAGGTGGTGCTTCCTCGCACCATGGAGTTAAACTCACTAGCACTCCTCCGGCTCCGGTTCTCTTTTCCCTATGCACATCGACCCTCGGAAATGTCTGCTTCTTCGCTAACCGAATTTCAATGTTGTCGGTACTTTTATTGGAGCTGATGTCCCCTTCCGTGATGACGGTAAATGGAATAAAGCAGGCCTCGTTGAAGTCCCAAAACTTGAACGTGGCTCTTTTGTATTCCGTTTCTAGTCCGAAGTTGATAAGCAAATGGCTCTGGAGCAATAACCTTTCAATTCGGAGTTGTCTCCACTTTGCTATTGCCCATATTAGATTGAAATTACAACTGGAGCTTCTTTACCTAACTCTGTGAATCTTTCAGATGAATTTGGGAACAATATGAACAACAATTATGCATGGCTTCCCCCCTTTTGCAAGCAAGGCACCCTTTTTAGAGACTCCTTCTAAGTGCAGCAAGGCTAAATCAGTTCCCACCAATGAATGGAAGCTTAAGAAATCCGTGGTTGGTGGGGATGAAGATTTTAGGACTTATCACAGCAGGACTAAATTGACTTTGTGCCTTCTCTAGTAAATATCCCAGCTGCAGAATCTAAGGTAGATGCTATGGATGGTGACCAAATGGCGACATTCTGGTTAGGCAACAAAATGATCTGCCTTTTGATCCATCACAGACTTTGCTCCTTTTAGAATCTAACACTTTCTTGGCTTTGGAAGAAGTCACCTAAAGTTGTCTTCCCCCATTCTTATGATGAAGTTGGACGCATGACTCGGGGTAAAAGAAAAGAAACAAAGACTAACTAGAAAATGCAGCCTGCTTCTCCCCCAAGGAAGATTGGTGCTTATCACAGTTTCACTGTATCTCATTTTATTGCCACTGAGGCACTGAGGGATGGCTTCGGCTTGAGAGCAGGATGACACAGGAGGTTAGGGACTTTATTGAGAAAGTGACAACACATCTTCTTCCCCTTCCCTAGACACATACTATTGATAAACTGGTTTGGACCCTTAACAAGTCCAACTTTTCTCTGGAAAGTTCTCTCAGGCTGCAAAAGGAAAACCAAGCAAGATGTCAAGTGGTGGAGACTCGTTTGGCACAAGAAAATGATCCATAACTATCCATTCGTCACTTGGCTTGTATGCAAACAGAGGCTTAGTACCATAGATCTCCTACACGATTGAGGTGTCCATCAATCCTCTGTCTGTGCGTTGTGTGCTAGAGCAGTAGAATCTCATGGCCAACTCTTCTTATCTTGCCTTTTTTCCTAAGTCATCTGGTTCCAACTTATTCACTCCTAGAGATCAAAGTGCGGTTTACAAATTGGGACACCACTTTATCTAGTCTTTGCACAGCTAGATTTTAATTGTAACGCCCCGGTTTTTAAGACATTATTATATATAAATTTCGAGTGTTGTTTTTATGATACATGTTTCTTTATGATTATGAATAGTGGTATTTATTTCTAACAATATTTCATGTGTATAATTATAGGAATATATCAATCGATATGTGTGTGCATGCGTGTCTATATACGTGTCTATAAATACATATATGTACATCGTTATATATATGTGTGTGTGTGTGTTGGGGGGGGTGGGGGGGGGGGATAGTCTTGAAAAAAAAAAAAAAAAAAAAAATAGCATTGCAAATTGAATGTTGACCACGTTGGGTAAGACCAACCCCAACTTGAGCTTGGTGAAAACTAATCTTACTAAGTTGGCAACTGATCCAGCGTTCAGCATGCTTATAAAAGGCAATGCAACGCATGGCTTTCATCTATGTAAGTTACATATCTTATGTATTATAAAAAAAAATAATGCTATAATTTTGGAGCAACAAGAGACAACTAGTGTTCGTCTAATATCACGGTGAGGTTCCTTATTTGTTACATTTTATTAATACATGTACTTTCAACTGGTTACATTGCTTTATCACCGTGAGGTTCTTTTAACTGTTTTTATCGTTTAAATCATCTCATCCCTTTCCATTGGTACATAATGATGGTTGAGGACCTTCTAAGGTTAAGAATGTCACAGGTTAAAACTGGTATGTGTCATTGGCAGATGAATACGGCAGAATAACTTGGCTATTCCTCATGCAGGAGAAATCTGAGATAGGACAAAATTTCAGAAACTTCAATACCATGGTGCAAACTCAAGGAATCATACATGAAAGTTCATGTGTAGACACTCAGAGCAAAATAAGATAGATGAAAATAAACATAGAAACAATCTTAAAACAGCTAGATCCCTCATGTTTGCTATGAATCATATTTTCTGCTTCTAATTCCTACATGAAGTCTTCTTTGTCCCATCCTTTACTTGTCACTCTTAAATAACTAACTCGCATAGCAACCTGATGTTTGAAACCAAGAAATGTTGACAATCTAAACTTGATTATGCATGGCTATACCAGAGATGACATAATTTTGCCAAAACAATGGCTGCCAATTTATTTTCAGTCTTACACCCTTCCTTTCTCCGTAAGCAGTTGCTGCATTAAGTGTGATTCTTTTGCAACAGGATATATGAATCCAACTAAACTTCCGAAATTAGCTTTTATAAATTTCAAATGGAAATGCATGACAGAAGTCCAGAATATATAATTTGGTTTACAGAGATGAACACATAAGAGTACATCACATCAAAAAAGCCCTAATAAATCTGCTTTTCTCTCGTTCTCATTCATTGACAACTGGGGTAACAAAAAATATAGGCCAACTGCATGTTCTTCCAACAAGGCTTGGGTCTCATATTTATGGGTAAGGCTTAGCAAACACAAATATCAACAATGACATACCTTATGAGACTGAATGATCCCATACAGGCTGTCAGGCTCATTTATTTGAGTGACAGCTGAGATGAGTATTTCAATATGGTGTGGCAGCTGCAAAGAAAGAAAAAATTTAGAGAACTTTATTAGGGAGAGAGAGAGAGAGAGCAGGTATCTTCATTTGAGATTCGTAGCAAATCCAATATTCAGTTTTGACCAACCATTGACACCAAATATTTGTGGATTTCTCAGTCAAATATGCAAACCATATTGCAGTGGCATGCGAAATTTCCGTAATGTAACCTAAATAGTTCAAACTTACAGTTTCAACATGAGAGAAATCCGGGCTCCCTAATGTGAGTGATTTGAAATGTTCATCACACCAATACTCCACATACATAAGTGCAGTGAAATAAGAACCGCAATTCTGTAATTTCAAAAATTATATGATACTAACATAGAATAGAACGGTAACGCAAAAAGATTTTCAACAAAAGAACACAAGAAAACGGAATGCTCACAGTAGCAGCTTTTGCAGCGACAAGGTAATCTATAGGAAGCCAATAAGCCTACAAAGAATCCAGAATAGGCAATATTATTACCATGACAAAACAGATGCAAATTTTGGGAGAAATAAACATGCAATATATCAGACAAATCAAATGAATACGGATTGGCAGAAAAATGCACAAATCTAAATGAAGATTAAGTTGGGAGATTGCGATACATTTTAGTGCTACTGGTTTTATTTTGAATTATTAAAAATGATATAATACAGGTTGCTTGAACTCTCAGAAAAATGTGAATTATTGTTTTCACTATTCATAAAAGTTGGCGGATTTATTAACGTATAAAAATAAAAAACAAAAAACTATTACATACAGAGTACTTCAACTTGTATGTAATGTTTCATTAACCCAGCCAATATTTTGTCATTGATGCTAATGTCCTCAATACCATTAGACTATGTTTCAAGATCGGGTAGTTAAATCCAAACTTAGTCAGAAGATAACTACCAGTTTTGTATAGATCATAGAATGTTTTATGCCGGAATATTTTGGGCGTGCTTGTATTTTTGGTATTTAAGTTCCTAGAACTCTTGACAGTGGTAATGTTCTTTTATCATACATGAAATCTCTCATTTATACACACACACACACACACACACATATATATATATATATATATATATATATATATATAAAACAAAAAACAAAAACAAAACAAAACAAAATGGAAATATTTTCATGAACCCCTCTTGTTTTCTACCTTTAGTGTGAACATTTAGCGTCCCTATTCAGATTTCCCTGTATCTTGTTGTCATTTTCTAAATCATTAATTTTGTCAATTTTCATGAAATGCTGAAACATAACACGGAACAACAAGAATCTTCTCATTTCTGGAACTAATGCATTTTTGAGGTCCTTCTTTCCAACTATCTGCCGTAGGAACGCCAATATGATCAAAGAGGGACTTTGCGTATCAATTGGTTTCAATCACCATTGGCTAACTCAGGGCCGAAGAATAAGGATTAGGCTTGACATTAACTTATCTACATAATGCCAAGAAATAACGCTTATCTACACAAGTTCTGATCAGCATACCGGAGAAGAGTGGAGCACATAAAGTTTCCCAGTGACTGAAAAACAAGAAAAATGCCAGTACGGCCCTTCCATTCTTCACAATTACAAGGAAAGCAAAACCATACCTTTTGCCACTGCAAAGTTGTGGATACATCGGAAGGAGTCTCCCCTTTGCTTAGCAGATAAAGATCGGGATCTTGAGCCATAAGGAGAAGGCTTCAGCATGCTGTAAATGACAGTAAAAGATGATGAAAAGTTTTACTACTATGGTTGTACTTTTCGTGTAAAAGAAACACCATAAAAAGAGTTTTTGTATGTTGAGTTTAAGTGCTTAGGATCCCAGAAACATTTGCTTTCTGTTAGCACCTTTATGGGCAGACGGTTTCCTATTCTAACCAACGTCATAATGTATTAAATCATACAAGAACGGTATCATATACGACTTCTGCCCGTTTCTAAGAATCGTACTCTCATTGATGCAAGCATATATATCAGTTACGAAGTAAATCCAGGAAGTCTCAAATGGCACATACAAAATACCTTCACAGCCTCACGCTTGTGAGAAGCAGAAGATGTTATGGCCCTTTCAAAAACATGGCACAGTCGGAGGGCATTAAGTGCATCCAGCATTACTTTAACTGATTTCAATAGTGCATTGGTGTCAGTAAATATATGTTCTTGAACCTGCAGGAACCCAAGTACACAAGCTTATAGATCAAACAGCATCAACCAACTGGCAACATAATAATCAAGAAGCTTCTAGCAGCCAAATACAATCAAAATAATAGAAGCAAAATAATAGACGCATAAATTACGATATAACAAGCTGAGCATATTAGAATACGAGGGAACATTACAATTACAGCGGGTACAACACACAGAAGTACACATAAAGACACTTTTAAGGCCAGCATGTAACAATACCTGCAAAGAAATTAGGTTGCATAGATCAACATCCAAATTCCTCCTTCGCGCTATATTAACCATGACTTTTGGCAATAGGAGTTCTGCAACTTCAGATTTAACCAACACAATATCTTGACAGAGTCTGAAAGAATCATTAATCAACCCCAATTTCAGACCTATTTTAAAACTTGTAGAAATGACTTTCGAAAGGTGAGCAAATACCTTAACATCACATCATCACAAAAACCAATGAGTGCATAAACAACTGGACAGATCCACATCTCAAAAGTTTTATCATTTGTCTTCCATAAGGCAGAGTTCCCCACCTTATGTGTTTCGTCTGCTACAATATTTTTATCCATTCCAAGCCAAATAAAAAGAAATAAATTTGTATGCGTGATGAATTGTGATTATCAACAAAAACAAAGTTAAAGACAGATACTTATAGCGTCCAAATAAATCATCTTATTAAAATTTGCAAGATACCATACAGGAAAATACCAATTTCATATGCCAACAAGACAAACCAAATGCACAGTATTTTTACACCCAAATAAAAGAGAAAAACAAATGGCAGAGCAACATCAATTATGATGCTAAAGTAATAACCAGTATACTCCAACAAACTTCACACTCGTCTATTAATAACACACAAGAGCTAATATGATGGTTTTTCACTCGCTAAATCTACAGAAACATTATGAAGCCAAAAGTTTAAAACATTAAATATAAGAGTGATCCATCCTTCCGTCTTTGCTTTTAGTGGGAAAGCCTAAAAGTGTTGAGCATGCCACAATCATCCATGTATTTGCACAAACTAATATGTCATGTTTAAAACTTAGGCATATGGAATGATTATGTATTAATGACTTTGAAATAAAAGATTAAAAAAAATTATAAATAGCAATATTGAAAGAAATAGGTTCTTAAAAGATGTCCTGCATGTCCCTAAATTATCATGCAACCTTTTGTCTGTCAGAAAATTAATCAGTGACACTAAATACACTGCTGTTTTCTCTGTTGATGGCTGTAAATTTCAGGATGCTCATACGGGGAAGGAGACTGGCAGTGCTAAACTGGTGGGGGGATTGTACATTCTTGAGGAAGAGCCATCCAAGAATGAAGAAAAGTCTAGAAGTTTCTGTTTTCAGTCCACTTGTGTTGATAAGAATAATGTGCTAATGTGGCACTTTAAGCTTGGCCACCCTAGTTTTCAGTATTTGAAAAAACTCTTTCCTAGTTTGTTCCTAAATAAAAGTCCAGATTTTTATAAACGTTCTGTATGTGAGTTATCCAAACATTGTAGGTCCTCCTTTCCTTCACAACCTTAAAAGCCAACAAAACCGTTCACTATGATGCATAGTGACATTTGGGGGCCTGCAAGGGTGCACACTCTTGAAGGAAAGAGGTGGTTTATCACTTTTATTGATGATCACACCAGAGCAACTTGGGTGTATCTGCTAAAACAAAAGTCTGATGCAAAGCATGCTTTTGAAACTTTTTATAACCTTATTTTAACTCAATTTCACTTTAAAATTGAAATTTTCAGAAGTGACAATGGGACTGAGTACTTTAACTCAATCCTTAGTCCAGTTTTCCAAAAGTATGGCATGATACACCAAAGTTCCTGCCCTAACACACCACAACAAAATGGTGTGGCAGGGAGAAAAAACAGGCACATTCTAGAGGTGGTCAGATCCTTAATGATAACTTCTAAATGTCCTAAGTACCTATGGGGTGAAGCTGTGTTAACAGCCTGCTACCTCATTAATAGACTACCCTTCAGAGTGCTAGACTTTCAGAGTCCTCTAGGAAAATTGGTAGAATCCTACCCTACTACCAGACTGATCCAAAATCTGCCCCCAAAAGTGTTTGGGTGCATTGCCTCCACTAACATTTACAACCAAGGGAAACTTGATCCCAGGTCTAGGAAATGTGTATTTATTGGCTATTCACCCACTCAGAAAAGGTACGAGTGCTTGGATCCTCTCACACACAAGATTTATGTCACTAGTGATGTCACCTTCCATGAAAACCATATGTTTTTTCACAATCATGTTCAGGGGGGAAACCTGAATGAACATGATAATGACAACATTTCACAATTTCTTTTAGAAAGTGGAGAGCCTGGTGTCCCACCATTAGATGTTGTGACCTATCAGCACGAGAAAGAAAGGATTAACAATTCAAATGAGCCATATACTGATCCTATTTCAGATCCAAGTGATCAGAATAGTCAGAAAGATAGCACAGAACCAAGTCCTAAGACCAGAAGATAGAAATTTCCAGGCCTCACTTATTCAAGGAAAGGAACTCTCCTCAAGAAGGACAAGAACACTCACACAGCAGACACTGAACAGTCAACTTCCTCAGATGAAAGTCCAAAATCTGCTCCAGAAACAAGTAAACCTCTTGACCCTTGCACTACCAACACCCCACATAAAACCACCGCTGAAGATCCACCTAATGTGAAAAAAACCATCCAAAACGACCCTCTTCTGGATGTTCCTATTGCCATCAGAAAACCACCCAGGGAATGCACAAAACATCCCTTGTATCCCCTTAGAAAATACACCTCCTATTCAAACATCTCCCCTAAATACCAAGCTTTTCTCTCCAACATCCATTCCTAAAAACATCCAAGAAGCACTCAGTTGTCCAGGATGGAGGGCAGCTGTCTATGAAGAAATTGCTGCCCTAGAAAAGAATGATACCTGGAAGGTTGTTAGCTTGCCTGAAGGGAAGACTCCAGTGGGATGTAGGTGGATCTTCACAGTAAAGTACAACTCTGATGGGACCTTGCAAAGGTACAAGGCTAGGTTGGTGGCCAAGGGGTATACCCAAACCTATGGTCTGATTACTCAGAGACATTCTCACCGTGGCAAAATTGAAAACAGATGAGGATCATCCTATCTCAGAAATTTGTGATCCTGAGTGGCCTCTTGAACAACTAGATGTAAAAATGGATTTTTACATGGGAATTTGAAGGAAGAAGTGTACATGGATCTTCCACCTGGATTCTCTGGGGAAAATGGGGGGAAGGTTTGCAGATTGAAGAAATCTTTGTATGGACTCAAACAGAGTCCAAAAGCATGGTTTTAAAGATTTATGTGGTTCTTGAAAAGGAAGGGTTCGATACAAGGTCAATCTGATCATACCTTGCACTAAAAGATCTGCGCAAGGCAAGGTAGCGAAGTGGTCCTTGTCTATGTTGATGATATCATCCTCCTCAGGGGATGATAAAGAAGGAATCAATCAGTTAAGAAGAGCATGGGAAAGGAATTTGAATAAAAGGATCTAGGCGACCTCAAATATTTTTTGGGTATGGAGTTTGCTAGGTCGAATCGTGGAATGGTGGTAACACGGAGAAAATACATACTTGATCTCATTGGAAGAAACTAGGATGAGGATTGCAAACCACCAAAGACTCCCACGGAACCCAATCAAATTATGAATCCCAGAGTAGACAAAGAAAAGTATCGAGAGACTAGTTGGAAAATTGATATACTTGGCCCACACTAGGCCGACATTTCTTTTGTTGTAAGCCTGATCGATCGCTTTATGCATGCACCATGTGAGCTTCATCTTGAAGTCGTTTTGAAATCCTCGAGATACCTCAAGGGGACAGTGGGAGAAGGAGTATGCTTCAGAAAACATAAGAGTAGAAGTGTTGAAGTGTATGCAGATGACTGATTGGGCATGTTCGGAAGGTAGAAGATCAACTTCTGGGTATTGCAGCTTTGTGTGGGGCAACCTAGTAACTTGGAGGAGCAAAAGACAAAGTGTTGTGGCTAGAAGTGCAGCAGAAGCTGAGTATAGGGCTATGGCACAAGGGGTGTGTGAAGAACTATGGATCAAAAGAGTCCTAGCAGACATTCATGTACCATGGCATTGCCTATGAAGCTGTACTGTGACAACAAAGCAGCTATACACATTGCTAATGATCTTGTCCAACATGACATGACCAAACATTTCGAGCTGACTAGACCGAAAAACAAAAATACTCATCCGGAACATGTACATACGAATACGAGAATTTCCACAACCCCAAGCCCCACCTTGTTCTAAAAGGCGGATGGTGCTAATGAAGAACTCAATATCGACTGCGGCGTAAAGACATCAGATCATTTTGAGGGATAGACCGTGAATTCATAATTTCTTCGGCGTCTATCGTCGAGAGCGAGTTTTGATCACCCCAAGCGATTGCCTTATAAACGTCCGGCGTCTCCGATGACGATATCGTAACCACTAAACTTCTTTCCCGGTATACGCTTGTCGGCCACACCACAAAGTGATGTGATAGAGCGAACAAAGGCCGAGACGAGAGTTCGGTGGTGGAAGCTCAAACATATATAATAGTAGCAAGGTTTCGCCCGTATAAAACCCTATTTTACTTGCTTTTAAGGCATGTTTCAGCGCCCTCATGGCTGATTAGACTAAGACAGGCTTTACTGACTTTTGATTCCCATCGACCGGAGTGCTTGCTCGGATGCTTGTGCATTTGATGCTTTTGATTCGGGTGGAGACTAGCTTCAAATCAAATATAGGGTGATTGATATATTCCCGCCATACTTGTGGAAACAGATGGACTTGGGCCCAGATACTATTTGTTCCCTTGCGCTTTGCCGCTCAAAAGACAAAGCAAAGATTTGATCTAAACTAAAGGGTTGTGGGCCAACATCAAATCAAAGATGATAAATTCCTTAATGATTATGAAGCGAGAAAATTGGGAATACCATTGCTATTCTCGCTTCCAGGCCTTGAAAGCGGCCATTCTCTTTTATGTTCGGGTAAGAGAGAGGGGTTCTAATGTAGGAATCTGATTGGAGTCCGAGTTTGGAATTTTATTTATCACCTGCCATTTTTGTATGAGAGAAGGGCGTAGCCCAGTACCCGAGAGCTACTCCCCTATAGTAGAAGACATAGATGAGGGGCTGATTTGCATACCATTCTTGCCATCTGTGCAACAGACTGCTGATGGGTTAACTAAGCCACTGATGAAGCAAGGATATGACAACTATGTGAGCAAGTTGAGCATTTTCAACATCCACACTCAACTTGAGGGGGAGTGTTGAGAATTATGCTGGAATTATTATTATTATTATGTTTTATTTGTAAGCGTAGAATAGGCTTTTTATTGTATTAAATAAATTAGCCCAACTCTCTAGGTTAAGACAGTAACGGCTCCTTAATTTCAGGGATTAGGGTTTTAGCCTTTTATTTAAAGAAGTTAGCAGCCTCTCTTTGTAATCATTCTGAAATATTCAATAAAAGATCTCCCTTTTATTTTCTAAATATTTCTAAGCTCACTAGTACTGATTTACAACATGTGTACTTCTGTCCCCGGGTTACCAAGCCTGAACGTGAGAGGGCTTGTCAAAGTGTTAAAATGACAAAATGAACTTCTTCCTAACAACAATAGCTTTAACTTAGAGATGGTAGTTGATGCCTTCCAAAGCCGAGAAAGGATCAACCCATTTCATAATATAGCACAAATCTGTAAATGATCAACCAATTTAAAATAAAATAGCACAAAATTGTTCACGACATTGTCTCCTCTAAGGATTTTCAGGAGCTAAGTTGCGAGCTTGGGTGTTCCAACAATTACACTCAAGCTTGAGGGGTGATATATTTGTCATCTTAGTTATCTGTTAATAGTATATTATTTACATAGTACTTCGTACTTTATTTTTATGTACAGATTAAGGTGCTTAAGCTTTTGTTAACTGCTAGATTAGCCGATATCTTGAATTCTGCCAGCAGAATAAATGCACTATTCGTTTGGCTAGCTTATATTGTAAACCTATTTAAACACCTCAGTTTCAATTCTAAACAGAATAACACATAATACTTCTCTTCTATATTCTCTTTCAATTTCAACATAAAATAAACATGTAAGGATTAGTCTTGGCCACAAAGTTGTGAGTAGATATAATATTCATAAAAGCCTCCTTTAGTTAGCCCATCAGTAGTAAAATGTTTGTAGACTTCCTGCAACAATAGTGGCTAGAAACAGTTAGATGTGAATGTATAAATTACACAGGTTAAAGGTTGTGAAGGACAGTTTTAATCTAAAATGGTTGAGAAGTACAGTTACTACATGTGTTACTACATTTTGTCCTCCTCAACCATTTTATATCTTATCTTGTCCTTCTGGCCTCTGGCCCTAAATTACACTTCTCCTTAACGGTTTACGTTTCCAGGTGAATTGGTAATTGAAAGTTATTAAGGCGTAAGGCGAAGCCACGGTGAGGTAGTGTCGCTCGGGCGCCTAGGCGAAAGCCCGACATGCTAGGCGAGCAATGAAGTCATGTACTCATTTTTTTTGGCCTTTTAGATTATAACAAATATAAAAGTCAACAAAGAAGATTACATAATGTCATCAAAACATGTTTTAAGCTTTTAACACATGAAACAAGTACTACCGATAAACCAAAAGGTTTCCGGTTTCAAAGTTTTAAACGAATCTAATAGACTAATACTAGTCCTAGAGTTCACAAAATTACATAATAAAAAAAGACGGGAGAGAAGACTGCAGCTGACTGCTTAGGTGAATCTGCAGAGATTGTTTGTACCTTTATTCCTGCAGGTTATATAGAGTAGAAGAAGAAGCAGTAAACTTTCTTTGAGCTGCATGTGGTTTTTTTTTTTTTTACTCCATGGCAGTTCGCAGGTCTCCAGGAGGCAGGAAGCAGTGTTCAGGAAGTGGGGAATGAAGAATTAAGGGGCGGGCAGGGGTAAAAAACTTAGGTTTAATGTTATTAAAATGGGTTTGACTTTTTTACCACTGAAATTCACTTTTTTTTTGAGAAACCAGGCGCTCGCCTTTTCATGCTTTTCGCCTTAGGTTCGCCCGGCATTTTCAGTGCCTTAGACAACATTAAGGCATTACAGTCTCGCCTCTCGCCTAGGCGCTCGCCTTAAGAACTATGAATTGAACATAGTATTAGAGCACGAGGTCTTCAAATCTTACTGCCCCCATAGGCCCATATATTGATAAAAAGGGACTGATACTATTGTGAGAATTGTTAATCTCTGTTACAACAAAAAACCTACCACTATAGTCAGGCATGTTAACTCTGCTACAGCATGACTTCTCTTGTAGGTGAGTTGGTAATTCGATAGACACTTTCAGTCAAATTCAAACGTCAACAAAAAAAATAGTAACCAGGGTTGGGAAAAACAAATTTGACGGCTCCGAAAGAAATATTTTAACTCAAAAGAAAAACAGAACAGAGAAAATGAAATCAAGTCGGTGTCAAAGCGCTTGTTACCACAAAACTTCTGTTCAATATTTGACACCAATTTTTGCACTAACTCCATGTTTACACCCTTGGAGTGAACCTACAACATAAAAAAGAAAAGTGAATTAAAAATGTTTCAAAATAAAGCAGCCAGTCACCCAAAGGCCAGTTGAGTAGGTGGACAGAACTAGAGGAAATATGTTAGTAAAGGCATCAAATTTTCAGCGGAGCCCTTCTAGTTTCATGATGCAAGCATCTCTGATGTACACCACCCTTCCTCTTTGGAAATCATCTTTGAGTCCATTGGGGATTCTGACGTATTAAAAGATACTTACGACGGTTAACACCGACTGCAAGTGATAAGTAAAAACAACATATCTGTGGAGATCGACGGTTGTTCTTCAAGGCAATGCAGAGGTCCATAAAAGATGGACCCATCTGCTAAATTTGCATATTGAGCCTCTGACTCTTGAACGAGTTGTAATAAATACTTTAATAAAGGGGGCTATTAATCGTCAATAAAATTGAAGGATTTACAACAACAAAAAAAATTGGTTTATCATATTAGCCACTAATAAATAACCATCTCACCTAAAAGCTTTTGTAGTTATCATAAGTGTATTGTATCATTTATGAAATTTACAATGCCCACTGTGAAGGAAAGTTCTTTTCGACCAGTAGCAATGGCAATACTGGTATTCGGTAACAGTAGTATGTCCGTCAGAGAAAAGGGCAGCAGAATTCAATCCCCAGATATCCCCCTTAACCGAAATTAAGTTTACAGAAAATCTGGGAATTGGACCCGGCCTAGTGGTAACGACCATTTGCACTTCCAAGTGAGAACCATGGTTCGATTCCCATCCCCGCCCCAAATAAAAATCCCCTTCCCCATTCCCCCTATAAGAAATAATTTTAAAAAAAAAGTTTACAGAAAAGCATAAGATGTTAGGAAACGTGCAATTTATCATGTATACACATTCAGCCATTAATAAATAAGCTATATGTAAAGAAAGACAAGACAAAAATGCAAATTTGAAGGCACTCCACCACTTGGAAGAGGTTTTAATGCGAAAATAAGGCAGCAAGAACGCCTGAATTGAACATTCTGAGCAGGTCAGAGAAACCAATTGTCTTTGAGGTACAATTAAAAATCATATTAGTGGTGTTAGCACACTGACATATACACCTTTAGAAAAGATTGCTGCGGTGTTTCCGAAATATGCTACAGCTTAGAGACTGCAATTAAGCTATAGAAAAAGAACATTTATTAACAATATCTCTAGCCCATGAAAATAACCGTGCATACCTCAATAAGGGACCTTTCGCATAAATCGAGGGATAGCAAAGCTCGTTGACCCATTTCAGTAGAAAGCACTCCCTGCTTCCAAATTAACATAAGCCATATTATCAACCAAAAAAAATCTCCAAACTAAAGCATTGTAAGACAAGCAAAATTAGAAGATGCACATGCAAATTTCAACCCAAGTAAACATACAAAATAAGAGTCTTATGAAAGAATATCTTGTTCAATGATAAGTACAAAATAAAGTTTTCAATCATGGGTTAAAAAATATATTGCATCTGCTTTCTGAAACATTCAACAAATACAATGACCAATAAAAGAAGGTGGGTTCTATTGGCACCACCAAACATCTCCGGACCATATATTTTGAATAAAGGTCTTCGCTACCCTACACCACCAAAAATACACTTAGCAGCACAACTCCAAAAATATTATATGTTAATACATTACACTCTTTCAAAACACTGATAATATTATTTAGGTCAATCACAAACTCTTCAATGATTATTTTACATCCAGGTTAAAACATTCGATGCTTGCATTTCACCACCTCCAACCCTAATAAACCAATTTAACTCAAAGATTTGAACTTGCACTCACTAACACACAACACACACACGAGGGAAAAAAAAAGGCGTGGCTTCATCTCGTCGTAGATACCATCGTCAGAAGGAATGATGCCCCTTTTAACAAATAGGCATCCCCTAGAAAACGTTCCACTATCCAAACTATTTCGTAAGTAATCATAAGGAACTACACAAGTGGTGACGTTCCTGGCATTGTACAGGCGGCGTTCTCATAGTCAAAAGACGTTCCACTAGTGAACGTTGACCATAATACTTTTGTCAGTAACGCTACACCATTGTCAATAGCACTGACGTTTATGACAAAAAAAGGCTATGCCCAGTGCCCACGAACGTCCACATAAACGTTCCTCTCTTTTGACAAACGTTATGCAAAATGACGATCCTCCCCATAACTAGGGACGATTGGATACGTCTGGCAACTACCTTACATAGCAAAAACTGGGAAAAGCATCATTTTTTTATCTTTAAGCCATTTTCACAACAAATAACCTCGCAATAGTGTGGGAAGAAGAGGAATCGGTGTTGGAGGTGAAGAGTCCTGAAAAAAAAAAAAAAGCGGGGTTCTGACAGTTTCTTATTCACTGAGTGAGAGTGAAAGGAAGAGGGAAGATGACCATTAATTTGACTGTTTTGAAGGATGGAGTTGGTGACTTACTACGTCTTCAAATATTGGGCCAAATCTATGATTTTATAAACCATTTGTGTCTTAAGTAGAAAAAATATGGCATCTTGAATAATTTATATGGTGCCTGGCATAATTGTGGTGCCGAAAGATATTTGGTGGTGTCAATAGAACCTGTCTAGAAAAATAAAGCACAAAAAGCTATACAGCATGTCTTGACAACACACATTCTCCCACTGCATCACTCCAATTCACGCACTGAATAAAGAATTTTTTTCTCTTCTAAATAAAGTATTCTTCTCTCTTCTATCCTCACAATAAACAACAATCACGGTAATCAACACATGTAGGTGTCTATTATGTTTGGCAGATGATGAATCCCATAACCACGTATTTTTTCATTGCTCTCTTCTAAAAGAATTTAGTTCACTATGCTGATTGCTGAGAAGCATCCTATTCAACAAGGGAACAATCTCTTAAGATGTTGTTTTGCTATAGAAAAGAAGAGACCATTTCCAAAGTAGATTTCACAAACAACTGATATCCATCGTAAGATACCATGTGAGGCAAGAAAGAAACCAAAGAGTGTGTCGAAGAAAGAGCAACACCGCAATCTTGTGGTGCAGAAGGTGAAGCTGACACTCAGTATGTATTCGTAAAAAGGAGAAAGGTCATAAAAATAAACAAAAAATTGGATAATTGCTAAGGTCCGTTTGGCCATTAAATATTTCGACTTGATTCAAATAGAGTTGGTTGAAATGTTGTTTGGTTTGTATTGAGTTTAAGTTGAATAAAGTGGATGTGATGTTTGAAAGGAGAAAAGTATGAGAGGAAGCTACTTTAATGAAGATGAAGAAATTTGTTTTATTTGATTCAAGTTGAGTCAAAAATACTTTTAACCAAACAAACGAGTATCTTGAAAAATCTGTGAATAGATTGTACACATGGAGGATTGTAAACTTTTGGTCCTTGCACAAATATTTTTGCAAGTCCGACTCAGCCACCAACAGAGCATAACTATCTGCCCAGAGGACCTAGACATACAGAAAATCCTCAAACCTACTCAAGGACAGCTTAACAATAACCACCACAAACCCACATATAGTACGAAGACAGCACCAATAACACCATACGCAATGCAAAATAAAAGCACAAAAGTAAACTCCAGCAGCCGCTCAGGGCTTACCCGTAAGGCTTGTGAGGATAGATCAATTATTTTACGGAATCCTCCATCAAATATTTCTTCAAAAGTCTCAAAACAGCACAAAGAAGCTGTTCTGACATGCCACCATCCATGTTAAAACCATTTTCTGTTAAATTATTGGCATTATCCACTTTGAGCCTATGTGTGTAAGTAAATTGCCCGGGAAGGTCAAAGACAACACGATGAGGATCACCAATGCCAATCTGCAGCATTAATTCATCATTAAAACAGTGCTACAGAAATAGTGCAAACATGAGGACTTCAAATCAATACTCCTCGGGTCCTTCTATAAAGTAAAATCAACATCCTCGTACCAAGCGTCCTCTCTTCTTTAAATAAAAACAGGCTTCCGTCCCCGAAAAGTACCTTTGCGACAAAATCAGCCACCAATGCAGCAACCCTGTCAATGGCATCCAAACGGCAGATGGTAACAAGATTCCAAACTGCATGCACAGCATCATGGTCAGATTGCCAGTTTTTGTCTGCTAGATCAGATTTTGCAATTTCTTCTCCCTCACTGCCAAAAAATTTCTTATGCAATGCTTTAAGTCTGCAAAAAAACACAAAAATCAACTAAGAAGAGATTTTCCAAAACTATTGATATGCTGAAGCAGATCATTACAACCCTTCCAAGAACAGAACTTTAAAGGCCATTTCGAAAATTCTGTCTAAATCAAATCCGGAAAGTATCAGATCATCTTCGTTAATTTTTTTTTTTTTTTTGGTGGGGATTAAGCTATCGGTAAAATCCAATAAGGTGTAGTAAAAATCAGTAAAAGTCCTGTTCTGTCAATAAGGTATAGCTAATCAACACTTTACAGAAATCAAAGTTGCTCCTGTTCTGTCAAGTCGCCTTTAAGTACTTGCAAAATGTCTAATATGTTCCAGAATATACTGAGCCTTTACACTAGGTTGCTTCCTAATATTCTGATATTACAATGCATCCTATGATCTATCTCATGCCAAATCCCATACACTGTTGCAGTAAGGCAAAGCATCACCATTCCCCTTCGGAAATTTGACTCCACTGGCCCTGCTTAGAACAATTTAGTAAATGCTCCCAATAATACAATAGACTACACATCAAAGCTTTCAAAATGTGGGCCTGTATACATTTGGTATAAGACATGTAAAGAGATGATGGTTATGGGTCTCCTGAAGTTGTTGACATTGAAGGCTTTGATATTTGCATGATCTTCCAATCCAGAAGTCTAACTTTATCATATAATTTGTCCAGCAGAGCAGTTTACCCCTATTAGGAGTGTGTATGTGAGCAAAGGCCACACACCCAAAGATTCTAGGTGTGATGTTCACAGTTTTTGACATATTTGGAAAAAACTTTGTCAATACTCCAATAGGGCTTTTGTTATCCAGAACCTTGGTAGGGAGTCTGTTAATAAGATGAGCTGCAGTGAGGGCAGCTTCCCCCCAATAGTTTTTAGGAGCCATCATCTGAAATATGATAGCTCGAGAGACCTCCATTCCATAGAGCGTCTATTTTTCCTTTTAGCCACCCCATTATATTGGGGTGTATGCACCTAAGAAGATTCATGACCTCCTTTCTTCAAGATAAGGATTTAGCATTTTGTTGAAATATTCTCTAGCATTATCAGTCCTTATCCTCTTAATTTTTGCATCAAATTGGGTAAGGATAAGGTTATCGAATTTGGGGATAATGTTCATAAGATCAGACTTCGCTTCAAGAGGTAAATCCATGTTGCCCTAGTACAGTCATCAATAAAAGTCACAAACCAGAAAGAGCCATTCACATTAGCCATAGGTGCAGCACCCCAGATGTTATCATGAATTAAAACAAATGGAGCAGAGCATTTATTCCTTTGGACAGGATACGAAAGTCCTCTTATGTTTAGCAAATTCACATAGAGTACAATGAAGATATTTTATATCACGGTCCTTAAAAGACTAGGAAAAACTGTTTTAACACAACAAAAGGAGGATGCCCCAATCTATGGTGGTACAACTAAAGCTCATCTAGACTAGCCTTAAACAAAAAAGATGTAGATGGAGCTAGCCTTTTTTTCTTTCTCAGTCTCTTGGTCCACCAGATAGTACAATCCTTCTCTAGCCTTAGCAAGTCCAATCCTCTTCATCTTGGATTGGTCTTGTATCAGACAGAGTTAGGAGAAAAAACAACTAAACAGTTTGAATCCCAGGTCAGCTTCTGAATGGATATGAGATTAGTAGACAGGTTAGGGACATGCAAAACATCCTTTAAGATAAGGTTGTTGCATAAGACAACGTCCCCTATCCCTGCTACTTTAATAGAAAGATTCATCAGCCATGGTAATTCTTTTATACTCAGTACAGGATGTATCAGAGAAAAATTAATCAATAGAGGAGGCCATATGATCAGTAGCCCCAAAACCAATGACCCATTCTGTGGAACCTTCTTTTGGTTTATTAAAGAAAATCATACCTGAAAAGGCCAAGGAGGTTGATGAGTTCTCCATGGACTCAAAGAACTTCCTCAGATTCTCAAACTTCCCAGATTAAGGTTTTGATTCTGGTTTCCAGCTTTCTGGATATTCTCTGTGCCCTTCTACTGGTTCTCATTGCCATTAACAATGTTAAAAGTCTTTAAGTTCCCAGGCTCACTCTCAGGTTTCCCATGGAGTTTCCAGCAAGTTTCTCTGGTATGTCTACTGTTAAATGTAAGATTCTTAGGAAGTCTTTAATTATATCTTTTATTATAGATTTTATTAGTCTTTTATTGTCTTTATTTAGACCTAATACTAATATAAATTAGTTGCTAAGTTTCCCCTTCTTTTTTCTGCTTTCAGGACCAGGAACACTGTCCAACTAGCTGTTGGAACAGTGTTTCCTGCTTTTCCTTTATAGCCGTTGGACATCCACTCTATATTAAGGAGTGTGATGGTCTTTAGTTTGTAATGAGCTTTCTATTCTTAATACAAGAGAATAGTTTACTCTCATTGCTTTAGTTCTTACATGGTATCTGTTGAAATATGCAGCTGTCCATAATTGTCTTTTTTCTGTTTATTATTATTTCGGTTATCATATGCATTTATTATTAGACATGTGCAAAATGTGCAACATGTGTGATTGTGTGAGATGCTATTTAAGGCAGAATATTTCATATTTAAGTTAGAATATTTCCTTTTAAATAAGATCCCTGAAATCAAGGAAATGTATTAGGAAGGGATTCTCCTTGTAAGCACTATATATTTGTACCTTACCTTGGCTGTAAAAGTGTAGAACTTAATAATAAAAAGGTATTTCCTTTACTATAAAATTCTACATGGTATCAGAGCTAGGTTCTAAAATACCTAGTTGTCAATGAACTACAGGGCAGCCGCCATGGCCGGAGAGAGGTCAGTCACCTCCTCTGGGGTCATAACCAGTGGTACTGTTACAGAAGGGGTGCCAGGGAATGATGAGACCTCAAATTCATCCTCATCATCCCTGCTACTCACTGCCCGCAAACTCACCGGCAAAAATTATTTAGAATGGTCTAATACCGTTCAGTTGGCGATTGATGGCAGAGGCAAACTTGGCTATCTAACTGGTGAAGCCAAGGCACCTGAAGAAGGAGATCCAAAAAGAAGGCAGTGGAACTCTGAAAATTCCTTAGTCAAGGCATGGCTGATCAATGCTATGGAGCCAAACATAGCAAGACCACACATGTTTTTATCCACAGCAAAGGACATGTGGGATGCAATCAAGGAAATGTATTCTGACATTGAGAACTCATCGCAAATTTATGAACTCAAAACCAGAATATGGTGGATTAAACAAGGTAACAGAGGAGTGACTGATTTCTACAATGAGGTGGTCTCATTGTGGCAAGAATTAGATCTATGCTACAATGAGACATGGGCATGCCCGGCTGACAGCTCCAAATTCCACAAGAGGGAGGAAAGTGAAAGAGTATACTCCTTCTTGGCAGGTCTAGAATCTGACCTAGATGAGGTCAGAGGAAGGATTTTGGGAAGAAACCCCCTACCATCCCTGAGAGAGGTGTTCTCTGAGGTCAGGAGAGAAGAAGCTAGAAGGAAAGTCATGGGAAAACATGCCACAGCCAGTGTAGATGGGGAAGGATCAGCACTAGCAACCACCAGGAATGAGGAAGAAACTTTGGCAATGGTAAAACCAGGCCCAAGTGTGAGCACTTTGCAAGAAAAAGTTGGCCATACCAAAGAGACTTGCTTTGGGATATCCATGGTAAACCAAAGATGGAAAAACAAGGGTGTAGGAAGTCGGAAGGAGAGGGAAAGGCAAACCAGGCCTCGGTGGACTCAGAACAAAGACCGTTCACTCAAGAACAAGCTGGAGCATCTAGCCAAACTTCTCAAGCTCAGGACTCACTACAAACTCTACCCCAAACTGCTCTTATGTTGATTCAGGTAATGCAGCCTTCCTTAGCTCCAAACAGGTGGTATCCTGGGTCATAGACTCAGGAGCTACAGACCATATGACCGGTAATTCAGAAATTTTTTCCACTTATGTCCCTTTACCAGGAAATCAGAAAATCAGATTAGCAGATGGATCTCTTACCCCTATTGCAGGAAAGGGATCCATCCCTATCACAACACACATAACACTTAAAAATGTTCTTCATGTACCTAAACTAGCACTGTAATTTATTATCTCATTAAGAAACTAACATTGAATGAAGCGCAATGTAGTTTTTCTAAGGATATTCGCTTGTTTCAGGACAGGGACTTGAAGATGATGATTGGCAAGTCTAGGAGTGTGGAAGGCCTCTATGTGTTGGACCAAGAACTCTGCCTAGATAATTTTCCTGTTTTAAAAGTTCAATGTAATTCTGTTTCTAGTGTGAGTCCTAGTAAGATCCTACTCTGGCATCAAAGATTAGGCCACCCTAGTTTTTCTTACATGAAAAAGTTGTGTCCTCAGATGTTTTTGAATAAAAATGTTGGAACTTTAAAATGTGAAACTTGTGAACTGGCCAAACTTACCAGAAAGCCCTACCCCATTCAACCTTACAAACCATCAACTCCTTTCTATATGATTCACAGTGACATATGGGGACCATCTAGGGTCAAAACATTGACTAATAAAAGATGGTTTATATCATTCATTGACGATCACACTAGACTCACATGGATATATTTGTTGAAAGAGAAGTCAGAAGCAGAAACAGTGTTTAAAAACTTCTATTCCCTTGTTAAAACTCGATTTCAAACACAGATTAAAATCTTTAAAGTGACAATGGAATCCGAATACTTTAACTCAATTTTGGGAAGGTTTTTTGAGGAAACTGGCATAGTACATCAAAGCTCTTGTGTGGGAACACCCCAACAAAATGGAGTGGCTGAAAGAAAAAACAGACATCTCCTAGAAATAACTAGAGCTCTGATGATCTATGCTCAGTGTCCTAAATACCTATGGGGGGAGGCTGTTTTGACTGCAACCTATCTAATTAATAGAATGCCTTCCAAAAGTTTGAATTTTCAGACTCCCTCAATAAGTTCAAATCTGTTTTTCAAGATAATAGATTGTTTTGTGATTTACCCTTAAGGGTGTTTGGATGCATAGGGTTCATTCATCGAATCTGAAACAAGTTAGATCCTAGAGCCAAGAAGTGTGTCTTTCTAGGGTATTCTCCCACTAAGAAAGGGTATAAGTTTTTGATCCCCAGAAAGGAAGCTATATGTCACTTATGGATGCCACCTTTTATGAACACATCTCCTTTTTAAATCACAAAAGCAGGCCCAATCTGAGGATACAACATATGACATGTGTCTCATCCTGAAAACTAACACTGATCCAGGGATAACTCTTGATCACACCGGAGCGTAATATCAAGCGGGGAAGAAGGTGGTCCTACTAGAAACTACCCACCTTCTAATCCTTTGGAGACTTTTAAGGGAAAACTTATCAAAGGAGAGGTAAAAGGTCCGCAGAGAGATACCTTACACACTCAGGATGAACCAACAGAATCTCAAGATAATCCTGATACACAGGATCCAAGGGAAAATGATAATGCAGAATCTAACCAATATGAGTCTTCTGACAGTGAGTTATCTAATGAAGAACCAACCCAACCAGAAAACAGGACCATTGATTATCTACCTATTGCCCTGAGAAAACAACCTAGAAAATGTGCCAAGTACAACACACCAACCTACCACATGTCCAATCACATCTCCTATGACCATCTATCCCAAAAATACCAAGCCTTTATCTCAATTACCCAAACTACTCAAATACCTAAAACCATCCAAGAGGCTCTAAGTGTTCCAGAGTGGAAGGATCTTTGTTCTAGAAGAGATGAGGGCCCCGGAAAGAATCGAGACATGGGAGTTGGTGGATCTGCCCAAGGATAGGAGGGCAGTGGTGGGGTGCAAGTGGGTTTTTAGGTCAAATATAACACCGATGGGTCCATACAGAGGCACAAGGCCAGGCTAGTAGCAAAGGGTTTTCTCAAACCCATGGAGTGGACTTCAAGTGAGACCTTCTCACCCGTGATGGGTCCATCTGAGAGGCACAAGGCCAGGCTAGTAGCAAAGGGTTTTCTCAAACCCATGGAGTGGACTTCACCGGTGAGACCTTCTCACTGTTGCAAAACTCAACACCATCGAAATCATCCTTTCATTGCGATAAATCTAGGCGGCTCTTGATACAAATAGATGTAAAGAATGCCTTCACTACATGGCACTCACAAAGGAGGAGATCTACATGGAGAAGCCTCCAGGCTTTGAGGACAAGTTCCAGGGGAAGGTGTGCAAACTGAAAAAGTCCTTATATGGCCTGAAACAAAGCCCTAGGGCATGGTTTGAAAGACTCATGCAAGTTCTGAAGAAAATTGGGTTCACTCAAGGGCACTCTGATCACACTCTTTTTGTAAAACAGTCCCTTCACAATAAGCTAACTATCATTATTGTTTATGTGGATGACATGGTTGTGACAGGGGATGATGTAGAAGAAGCTGATAAAGTTAAGAGACAGCTTGCCTCTGAATTTGAAATAAAAGACTTGGGCCCCTTGAGGTACTTTCTGGGGATGGAGGTAGCCAGATCGAAAGAGGGACTGGTGGTATCTCAGAGGAAGTACACCTTGGACCTGCTGGAAGAGACAGGAATGACAGATGCAAAACCTGCCAGTACACCAATGGAGTTCAATGTGAAGCTAGGGGAAGATACTGGTGAAGCACCTGTAAACAGAGAGAGGTTTCAAAGGCTGGTAGGGAGGCTAATATACTTGTCTCATACTAGGCCAGACATTACATATGCTGTAAGCTCCATAAGTCAGTTTATGCACTCTCCAACCCAAAAGCATCTTGATGCTGCCCATAGAATTCTGAAATTCCTAAAGGATGCACACAGGAAAGGCACACTCTTCCAAAAAACAGAAAAGCAGGCATAGAAGCATATCTGAGATCTGGTGGGGAAGAAGCGTGTGTCAAGACCGGAAGATCTCATGAATCGGGTATTGCACTTTTGTTTGGAGCAATCTAGTCACATGGAGGAGCAAAAAACAGAATGTGGTCTCAAGGAGCAGCTCAGAATCTGAACTTAGGGCTATGGCCCAAGGTGTGTGTGAAGAAATGTGGATAAGGAGGGTACTACAAGACCTAAGAGTCGGTCTGGTATGCCTCACGAGTTGTTTTGTGACAACAAAGGGGCAATTGATATAGTCAATGAACCAAAGGCATATGACAGACCAAGCACGTGGACATTGACAGACATTTCATCAAGGAAAAGATGGAAGAA